>JARHVA010003086.1:932500-1515000 GCA_037957365.1 Torreya grandis
CTTCCCATAGACATTTTTTAAGTGAATATTCCATGTCTATCTTCTTCTTCAATTTTTACTCTCCCCTTCATTGCATACTTCTTCTTTGTCATCTCTTACAGTTAGTCCTATGATACTTGATCAGACTTTGGCACATTCAAGAATTAGTAGGGAGACATTTGAGCATTTTACAGATATCTACATCATGATTCTTAATTACATTTCACTTGAGTGGGAATTCAACAGTTTGACATATTGTGTTTTATTTCTTTCAAAAATAAGAGACATCATTTATTGCAAAGAGATCTATTATAGCATTTTTCATGTAACATTATATGCTTACCTTCTCTCTCTTCTTTATGGAGGCATATATCCTTTATGTTTTATAGGATATTGGGATCATCGCTATGTACTTGGGTATCTCATCAAGCCTCGTTATTGGGACACAACTGTTTAGTCCACATAAACTATGCTTAAAGGGGGTATTGGTGTAGACTTTTATCTTATGGTTTTTCTCTACACAGTTCATTATGCTTGCTTAGGATCTTAGAATTTATTTAGGTCATTTGGGTTGATTAGTCCCACATTCACTAGATTGTGTGGTTTCACTCTCTCTCCCACCTATATATGTACCTCTTTCCATTTATATTAATCATCCAAAGTTTATGAAGACTGTTTATTCATTGTTGCATTTTGCACTTTCTCTCTCACCTACTCCATAGTGTTCACATGTGCATTCAAACTTGTTGAGTGGTTTTGGAGAAATATGATAAGTGAGTGTGCTTAAGAAATCAAGGTATCTTGAATCCATCATTGCATACCCATGATAGTGAAGTAACTTAGAATTCCTAATCAAATCATTTTGGGATAAGTTGGTGCAAATAGATGGTGTAAAACTTATGCAAATTATGAACCAATCATTTTTGTTGGACTTTTTAGAGTGGAATGCAATTGAATATGAAGCCAAACATGATCCATAAGAAGTTTTACAATAAAAAAATAGAAGATTAAAATATTAAAATTATCATCATTAGCCAATATAGCTTTATGAAAGTTACATATATGGGTGGAAGATAGACATGACCCAAGATCCTCATGCATGTGGGACTATCTTCACTAATAAACTAATTATAACACCTAATAAAGCTAAATAACATTTGTAGGGAAAAAATATTAAATGGAATAAAATATTACACATACACACCCATTAAACGTAGTTTAGGTGGGTAGTAGAATTGGCTCTCAACAAAAAGGACTAATCAGTTATCCAAGTACAATAAAATATCCCTAGAAAAAGAGATACAAGTTCCCTATAAAAGTAGAGAGTGTGTGTCAATTATGTGGGGCATTGCCTGAAGATTGAAGGAGGTCCATCTGCATCGAACAATGTTTCTTTCCTTTGCAAGAGGAAGGATTTAATAAGTGTACTGAAATATCTATTCTATGATGGATATGAAGGTACTAGTACAAAAAACTCTAAATATGGTCTAAAATAGAAGTGTACCAAATCTTCCTCCTTCGCCCAAACCTAATATTTCATAGGTTGGTACATTATATTTTAATGCATATACAATCATCACATTTAAGTGCATATATAGTCAATACGTATATAGAATCAACACAAGCTCTCCCCTCTGCCACCACCCCCGTCGCGCACCCCCCCTCGGGCCGCCACCCCCGCCCCCGCCCTCCCCCCTCTCACTAAAAACAACTATAGAGGTTCAACTTTATATAGCATGAGAATAGAACCAATACATATAGCTCTAGAAAAATTACACTTTAAAAAAAACACCTTGAAAGGAGCTTTAGCCTTAAAGTTATGGCAGTTTCAAATTCTTTCTCACATAAGATTTCTCCACTTTAGATAAATTTAAGTTGATTTTTTTTTGGAGACAACTTCACCTAGAAAAACTTAGGCCCCATAAGGCAAAATTTAAGAATCTTTTGGTTATTTGTGTTAAGGGGCTTAACTCCCATATGACTAGGGCTAAGACATTGGGACAAGAAACCCAATGAATAGTGCTCCAACCTTTGAGCTTAAATTTTTCATCCTTGTGGCCATTGTCAAAGTTAGCAGGGAGGAATTCAACTTGGTGGAAGTTAATGTTTTCAATGTGTATGCCTTATAATTTATAAAAATTTAAATCAAATAAGGTCTAGAGTTATTATTATATTACTTTGATTTGATTATGTATTCCACTATGCAACTTTCAATGTTTTGTGGTTTAAGGCATCTGTAATTGAGATGCTTAACTATGATTTCATCATTTTGTAAAAATTGTAATAATATTAAGAAGATGCTCATAAAAATAATCAATAAGTAAGCTTCAATTTGAGTGTATACTATATTGAGATTAAAAAACTTAAGATTAATATTCATTTACAATTCTCGAATCAACCGTTTTGGGATGCTTAATATGAATCAACCTTTTTAGGATATTCATGAAGATATTCTATGAATTTTGCTCATCATTTGAATCATTAGCCTCTTCTTGAGTGTTGGATTCTGAAATACTAGCCATGATACTTACCTAAATAAGGTGAAAATTAGGCAAGGGATGATCACTAAAAGTTTCAATTGTGATGTTAATTTGATAATATATGTTTTGTTCCATACATGAGTGGTCGACATGACATTACAATATGACTCATATTGACTTTGTTTGTCAGTCCTCATCAACCATCATCATTCGTAGTCACTCTGTCATCAGTTCTCATTGACCCTCACCATCATCCCTAATCACTCTATCATCAGCTATCATTATCTCTCATACAATTGATTTAACATGTGAACTGCACACCATGTCTTCATTTAGTGCCCTTTAGTGCATAATTCAACATACTAACTCACTGGTCTACATTTAGAACATGTTCCAACCTTAAAAATAAATTAGCTCAATTTTTTGATCTTAAAGAATTGAGGTAATTGAAGTAATGTTTGAAAGGGATGAAATAATAAATATGCTTGGTAGTAATCCCCATGCTTCACAAGTTGTGAGCACTATGGAAAAATAATAATAAACACTTCCCCCCATAAGGTAAAATAAAATAGAGACAAAATTGAAAAAAATAAAAATCAAAAATCAAATGATCTACTAAATGGAGATATTAACAAAAAAAAAAAAATGCATCCAAATTTTGAGTATGATTTTTTGCAAAAGTTATTATATAAAATGTTGGAAATGTTTGTGTCACATTTTATGCAAGGTTTAATTTTTTGGTGACCCCTATGCAGTCAATGCCTTAGTCAAATCATTATTTCTACTTGTTAATGTAAAAGCTACATAAATTTTTTGAATGATGTAAATTTGCGTTAGAGGAAAAGTTGTTGACACAAACATTAACTTCCCTCACCAAAGAAAACCCCACCAAATTGATTGGAAAAATTTGCCAAAATTATTATGGTTGTCTTTCACATAATTTACGTAAGGAAAAATTGTTGGCATACATAATAATTGGGGATCGCAAAAAACAAATTGACACAAAAAAGTGTTACAAATTTATGAAATCATATTAGTCCTTTCATCTTGAGCTCATCTTTTCAAGGATTGCTTTATTTAGGGATTCTAATGGCAAAGTTAGATAGATTTTAATTGGCATTTATTTAAGGATATTATTCTTTTCAACTTTAGACATCTATACATTATACTATTTTGGACAATTATCTTATATATCAACATTTTTCAATCAATGAAAAAGTTTTTGTCTCTTTAGATCGAAGAGCAAGTGGAGAAAGTTGCTCTCTCTTTTTAGACTTGTAGAATCTTATCAACAGTTTGGCGAGCACATTGTGCATCATGAACAAGATTCCACGTTATATCTCACCGTAAGTTTATTTTCTTCAAACACCTTGATAGCAGTGGAGAAATTCACAAAACACTTCTTGTTCGCCCTTGTCGTTGATCTTGTTGGAGTTTTTCGAATTATGGAATTTATTTTATTGAACCTTTTAAATAGGATTTTTCAGCAACACAAGAGATGGATACTAGTCTGTTGGCTCCTCTTTCTATCAACAAACATTAATGGAAAGATGAGAGGGTTGCAGTAGATCCCCCATTGGTTGAGCACTCGGCCTAGGACTTTTTTCATGTATTTGATTTTGCTTTGAAATTATTTTTATCACAATTTTACTTATTTCTAATATTTCAGGCCTTCTTTTATAAATTGTGAATATCAAAAAATAACTTTTATCATAAACTATTTATTATATGTAATATCTAAAAAAAATTAATTAATAAATATACAAATAAGTTTCACAAATCTATTTCAATGATATGTTTATTACAGTGATAAAATATATTAAATATGTAATAAGTTTTTAAATTTCCACACCATAAATTTTATTTTATGGATAGAGTTTTTCAACAATTATAAAAAACGTCTTTCAACTATTAATTTGAATTTTAAAAAAAGTGAAATCAATATAATAAAAATATTTTTCATATTTTTAAATTTTAATATTTAATTTATAATTTACATTATATTTTGAAAAAATAAAAAATTAGAAAAAAATAATATTTGTTAATTTTTTTATTGATTGAAATACATTGACCAAACTATTTTATGTGAAAATGATTCATTTACCAAATTAAAAATAAGAAAAAATAACTTACATTAACTCCTCATTTTTATATTCAGTACTGGTAAACGTTGAAATTACTCTCGCGTAACACATTTATCTGCATACATTCATTACTCTAGTCTATTTATACGTGCGCCCCCACACACATCCTATTTTCTCATTTATAGGAGTGAGTAAAGTACTTTATAAAAAAAGGTCATGCCCAGTATGAAGAGCATTAACTTTGCTGTTTCCTATTTCATTTTCACTTTGCTATTTCATATTTCATTTTTTAAGAGCGCACAAATATATATAATTATCTGTTATAGTAATATTTTACGAATTATATTATTATTATTTGTTGCAAGATAACAATATTTTACTGTACGAAGTTAAATATTAATTTTTTCATGAATTATAGTATTATTAATTTTATAAAATGATAAAGATTTTAAAGATTTATTATGGAATATTATTTGATTGTAGTAATTTTATTGTGCGTAAGGTCACATGAACTTTACAAAAACTCGTAAATGTAATAATAAGTGATATGGTCCGAGCTTGAACCATCGATGAAAACTATTTGTTAAGTAGACATTTCGTAACAATATATGATACAAATTTGTAATAACAAAGATAATTCAAATGGACAGAATACTAAACATCTACGAGACAAAACACCAAATTTGCATGGTAAAATATTAACAGAAATAAGAAAATATTTACAAAACAAGATATCATAGTTTATTAATTCCAAAAGTATGGATTACATGCAAACTCGTAATTAACCACTTAAACTCTCCACAAAAATAAATACACCAAATTGACAAAGCATCATTAGGAATACTTCTAAAAATAGAGTGGAAAAATACTATTAAGATTTTCCTTTTTAAAAATAAAATTTGATGGAATTTATCTTCCTATAAATAATGGGGGGAAGAAATAGAGGAAGAAACAAGTTGTTGCCCTTAAAACCCCTCTCTTAAGAAGTGGGCTACAAATCACATCACAAAAAAATCTAACATTTAACTTTGTTGTCATATATCTAACATTATCATAATGACTAAACAATTCATATTTGATGACATCACTATGATCAAAACTACAAAACTTTCCTTAATAAACTCTACAAAATTTAAACTTTAAGAAAACTTTCCTTAATTTCAAAACTCTCGCACATACTATTGCCACATCGCATCTGTTATTTCATTTAGAAACAAACGTTTAACATAAAAAATTAATTACGTTTATAATTTTCCAACAATGTGGAACACTTCTAAGACTAATGAGTGTGGGGTTGGAAAAACCCAAAAAAACCCATTCAACACCAGCATATTCAACACCAGCATATGTGGGGTATGATAGGTAGTGCCAATAGATTGTAATATTGTTTATCAGCGTTACAATGGTACCTAGAGGTGATGGTTGCTAGTTTACAAATTTTACCCTAAATTAGTATAAGGATTTCTGGTCATAGAGATCCGGTGGAAGTCGGGGAATTGGAATGGCATGAAGGTGCACTGCCCTTTGCATGTTAACATTATATACTTCTGACATATCCAACTTTTGTGGAGAGATACCTTCAGGAAGACTCCAATTGAAGCAGTGTATCAAACGTGCAAGGCCAAGATGGATCATGGACAAAGCTAAATTTATTCCGGGGCATCCTCTCCTGCCTGAACCAAATGGTATCACATCAAAATCTTGACCTTTTACATCAACTTGGTTTCCTAAAAATCTTTCTGGCTTGAATATGTTGGCTTCTTCCCAGGCAATTGGATCCCTCGCAATGGCCCAAGCATTTACAATAACTTGAGTTTTCACAGGTATTTGATATCCTTCTATTGTGGAACATTCCATAGACTGATGTGGAAGCAACAGAGGCCCTGATGGGTAAAGTCGCAGTGTTTCTTTTACCACAGATTGGAGATATTGAAGATGAGGCAGATCATATTCTTCTACCATACGATTCAATCCTATTACAGAGTCAAGCTCTTTTTGACACCTCTTCATTGATGAGGAATTTCTAAGCAATTCTGACATTGCCCAATCCAAAGTTCCTCCTGAAGTATCTGTAGCTGCTGCCAATATGTCCTGAAAAGAAAATTTTATCAGAAAATAGAAATCTGAAATGTAAATGTAACGGCAATGCTTAACATGGCACGAACTTTCTTTTAAAATATCTGGCAGGTATTATAAAGTCTGAGTCCTCCATTGCTTTTCTTTTTTTGAAAATCATTATCCAAAGCAGCAATTGCTCAGTATTTAGCAGTAGAATCTTTTTGAGGTATATTTTTACTATTTCAAATTTGTATGGGAGCGCTTTCAGCAAAATTAAAGGGCAATGGAACTTAAAGAAAATTTTTGATGGCCATATAGTTTATTAAGGTTTTTTAACTATTTTTAATTATATAATTATTATTTTAAGGAGACTATTAAATGTCAGGTGAAATTTTAAATAAATTTTTAAAAAATATAAAAAATTATAATAATAAAATACATATTATTTTTAAATTTTAATTTTTCAATGTAAATCATATAAACATTTAAAAAGAAATATTAAATAAATAATTATCATTAAAAAAAATATAATACTTAAATTTGATCTTTAAATTTAATTTTTAATTAATGAAAAGTTAAAAAAAAAAAACAAAAAAGTTATATAATTTATTTTAGAGATTTTTAAACAAGGACAATAAGAAAAAAATATTAGAATCTTTAAAAATTTTAATTTAAAAGATTTGAAAAGTTAGAAAATGTTTTTTTAATTTTATGCTTAAGAATAAAAAGATAAGAGGTTAAGGTGTAGATTTTTTGGGTAGGTTTAAGCCACAATTTTATTTTATTTTCAGACTCTTTAAGTCAAAGAAAGGAGAAATTTTTGTATTACACAGAAAATAAGACAGAAAAAATTTTCAGTTCTGATATATTTTTTATCCACAATTTCACAGAAAAAATAGAAAGGGAATAAACATACTATGATGACATTCTTTATATTGTCTCGTGTAATTTTGATTTCCATGTAGTCATCTTCACACAAAGAAAGCAGCATATCCACAAAGTCCTCACACTCCAAACTAGTGCTCCAATTCTTCCTCTTTTCAATGTGTTCATCCACAATTTTTTCCACAAACACATGAAAAATGTTAGTAAGCTCACCTTGTTTTCGCCTAATCCCATGCACATCAAGCCAACCCAACAGAGGAATGTAATCCCTGTAATTAAACCCAGCTGTGAGAGCGAGCACTTCGTCCAAAACTTCCTTGAATACTCTTCCTCCCAGCTCAGCCTCGTTACATTTCTTCCCAAATGACATTCTGCAGATAATATTATTAGTTAGCAAACCCACCTCCCTGGATACATCTACAGCACAAGGATTCATCCCACTGTTAGCATAAGCTTTGTGTAGTACGGAGCGTATCATGGAAGACACTTCTTGGGCTCTGAGGGTTGCGAAGGACTTCATTCTCTTAGGTGAAAGAAGCTCCTGAATGATGAATTTGTGCATGAATTTCCAGTATGGGCCATATGGGGATAGTGAAACTTTCTGAGGGCTTAGAAGGTGGTTATCGTCTCCCATTGGAGGACGGTTTGCAAATATGTGGTCCTGCGTTTTCAAGACTTGCTCAGCCAGGTGTGAAGATGAAATGACAACGGTTGGGAGAGAACCCAAGTAGAGGATCATTATTGGGTCATATCTGTGGGCAAGGTTGGAGAAGCATCTGTGAGGAAGACGGGATATAATATGAAGATTGCCTATGATGGGCAATGGTGTCGGGCCAGGTGGGAGGTTGGATGTTTTTCTTGATTTTCGAAATACCAGGGCTGAAACGAATAGGGCTATAAGCAGGGAAATCCATGTAATAGTCAGGGATTCCATTGTTGCTAATATCAAATGGCCAATGTGAGGGCGTTAGAGAGCTTACTGTTTGAGTCAATCCGAAATGGTGAAAAAGAACGCTGCATAGAAGGATCCATTTGCTGATAGAAAAAATAAAAAATCCATTTGCTGGAAGAGAGAAAATAAATAAATAAGAATAATAAAATAAACCCATCCACCCGTTTGCTGATATAATTTTTTCCTTGTACTTCCCCTTCACTATCCCCGAGTCATGAATGATGTGATATCTTGCGAAGAACATTAAATAGACCGTTGCTTTCATTTATGCTCGTTGTTTGTGAAGATTTTGTTTTGTTTTTTTTGTTTTTGAAAAATTTCTTCAAATTTTATGTTTGACCACGTTTTTTAACTTTTAGAAAAATCATTAATAAAATTATCTTGGCCGGCGTACATCATATATATATATATATATATATATATATATATATATATATGTGACATGGTTACCTTGATCTGATCTGGGTCTTGCAAGACTTAGGGACACAATTATTGGATCCATTTTTATTTTTTATTTTTATTTATTTATTTATTTTATGGTTGTTTGAGATGCAATTTTATATATATATATATATATATATAAAATATGACATATAAACAAATATTATGACATAGTTGTTTTTAATAAGATTTTATAGTTATAATTAGTAATTGTTTTAAAAGTGTAAGTTATATTGGAAGAAATCATTTAATTTTTGCTTTTAGTTATGGATTCGATGAACCCTGAGAAGATATGCATTCAAAGTTTTATCATATGTCACATCTTTCAATACAATCTATAATATGGACAAATAGTAGATACAAGATAGGTTATGAGACCTCAATGTCTTGTCCCCACATCAATAGTATTGCATTGTTGATATGATCCACACATCAGACATGGAATTCCTGGCATAATCAAATTAGCTTTCATGATTTTGTCATCCACCCTTGAGAATAAAAAATGACCATTCAAAGATGCCACTACCTTGCAATATATTTTTGGTTGCATATAAGTCAAAAGAGGGCCCATGGAGAAGTCAAAGAGTCATGGGGTAAAAAATGAAAGAGGAATGAGACACATTTTCTCATGAAGAGTCACCTTGAAGAATTCCAAGAATCACCATGTGAAGACAAAAGAGGTATGGGGCATTTTTTCATGAAGGGACACTTTGAGGAATATGAAAAGTCACCAAGATAAAGACAAAAGAGGAAATGATGATTTTGCTTATGAAGGGTTACCATATGACTTTATAAATGTAAGGATACGAAGGGTCATGCAAGTTTGGTGCCATTTTCCATGAGAATTAAAGGTTCACAAAGGATGAATGCCAAAGGTCATTTGGAAAGCTATAAATAAAGGCTTGAGAAGCCATTTGTAATATGCAAGAGAGCGCATGGTTTGTATTTGTTTTTAAAATGAGAAAAGTAGGAGATATTGTAGAGTTCTATCATTTGTTGAGTAAGCAACATTGAGAAATAGTTGTGTTTTATACACAAGAGGAGTTGGTGCTTACAAATAGTTGTGTTGGTGCTCAGCAAAGGGGTTGGTTCTCCTGCAAGTTAGTGCTTGCGAACTTTTTATTTTGAGTTAGTGCTCATTCATATAATTGAGATTGTTCTCCATAGTTTTTATAGCTTTTAGTTTCCACGTAAAAATATGGTCTCTCTCTCTCTCTCTCTCTCTCTCTCTCTCTCTCTCTCTTCTGTGGTGCAAATTATTATTTTAGTTTTATTACATATCTTGAATGTATGATTGAGTGGTTAAAGAAAATAAATCAGATTAAGTAAAAAATATATAATATACTAATTCATCCCCCCTCTCAATATATTTCACGCTTAACAATTGGTATCAGAGCAAGTTCCTTTTGAAAAAGTTATACAACTTGAAGGAAGATCAAGAAAACACAATGATTGGATCACATGAATTTGTAAAAATAAGGCACCTTTGTTTGATTGGATGAATTATGTTTTCTAGAGCATAAGAATGAATACTTATTTGATGACCCTTAGATTTGACATATGGCAAGTAGTGGTGGAGGATATGAAGAGCCATAGACACTTGTAACTACTCTAGTAGAAAAGAAGGTAAGTAAAAATAATGCTAAAGCTTTAAATGCTATTTTATTGGGTTTATGTGAATCAAAATTGGTTAAAGTTATGCAATGTAAATTTGCTCATGAAACTTGGGTAAAACTTGAGAATATTTACAAAGGTGATAGAAAGGTTCAGTAAGCTAAGCTTTAGACTTTCAGAAGATAGTTTGAGAGTTTGAAGATGAAAGAAAAAAAATATATAGTAAGTTATCTCTTGCGGGTTGATCAAATAGTCAATCAGATTCAAGGTCTTGGAGAAAATTTAGAAGAATCAATTATGGTTCAAAAGGTTTTGAGATCTCTATAATTGAAATATGATGCAAAAGTTTTGACAATTGAAGAGATGAAGATTTTAACCAAGATAAATATGGATGAACTTCATGGTGTTTTGGCATATGAGATGTGGACTGAACAAGATAAACCTTCAAAGAGAGAAGTAGCATTCAAGACATCAAAGAAAGAGAATGCTAAAATTTAAGAATCAAGTGATAATTCTAGCGATGACGAAGATGATAATGGAGCTCTATTCATTCACAAGTTGATAAAGGGCATAGGTAAATATCAAGAAAAATAACCTTTTAAATATTTTAATTATGGAAAGATTAGACATTTTGTAGCTAAATACCCAAATACGGGTAGTGATGATAATGAAGAAGGAAAGTCTACATACAAGAATTTTGAAAAAAAATTCAAGAAGGGATTTGAGAAGAAGAGTTTGTATTCTTGTGGAGGCATCTTCATGTTTGTTTATGAACAAAATCTCTTCTTCTTCTAAGTCATTGACTCCACTATCTTCGACTGAGCATTAAAAAAAAAAATAGGATGAGGTTGAAATGAATCTAGAAGGAAAACGCATTTGTGCCTTAGAAGAGTTAAATGCTCTTGAAAAGAAGAATCAGAGATTAAAGCTCCAAATCAAGAAAAATGAAAAAGAGTCAAAAAAATAATTAAAGATCTAGAAGCACACTTTGAAGCAGCTAAAAAGAATGAAGAAGATCTAATGGCACATTTGAGAATAGTAAGTCAAGGATGTGAAAGATATGTTATTGAAATTAATTCTTTAAAGCAAATCTTGAGAAAAAAATAAAATAATCAATGATAAAGGAGCCAATAATTTAAAATTTGAGAATAACACTAATATGTTGAATAAGATCTTAGAAAATCAAAGATCAATGTCAGATAAGACAGGTATTGGATTTGAAAAAGAGAAAGAGAAGATCACTACTTTCACAAAAATAAATAAAAGAGCTATGTTGAAGCTCTTACAAAAGAAGAAATAAAAAGGGAAGAAGTTAAGAATATAGAGGACATCTCAAACAAAGAAGGTTGGAGGAAATAAAGCTACAAAAGACAATCATGTTAGAGATACATAAATAAGTTATATTTGTATGGTTACTATTTTTATTGTAATGAATATAGTCATAATAAATTAGAATGTCAAAAAAGAGCTAATAGTTTCAAAAATAAGGAGAAAAAAAGTCATGTAGAGTCAAACAGAAGCTACAACTCTTTTGCTCCTCTATCAGGCTTTAATGAAGATGCCATAATATGTTACAAGTGAAACAACTTCAGAGACATAGCCTAGTACTATAAAAGTGTGTTCTAGTCAGTCAAGGAGGATCAGATTTTCAAGGATCTATTAATCAAGAAGAAAATTTATACAGGTTCATGGAAAAAAAATAACTTGAAAAATTTATGTTGGTGCAGACTGCTTTGCATGCAAGAAATGAAGAAAAGCCATGGTTCATTGATAGTGGATGTTCAAGGAACATGACATGAGACAATAGCGAGTTCATAAACTTGAAGAAGATCAATGGTGGCATAGTGAAATTCAGAGACAATACTTCTGTCATAATTGCTAGAAAGGTACACTAAGTTTAGATAATGGTTGAACTAAAACTAAAAATATTTTGTATGTAGAAGGTCTTAAGCATAATATTTTGAGTGTAAGTTAAATGTGTGATCAGAGGCACATACTAAATTTTTATGTAGAAGGTTGTGAAATTAGAAGAAAAGATTCAGATATGTTGGTTGCAGATGCATAGAGAACATACAATAATTTGTATATGCTATCAGACATCAAAGGTCAAAGATGTTATTTGAGCCAGATTGAATAAAGTTAGATATGACACAAGAGAATGGGGCACATAAATTTTTATAATCTTGTCAACATCAGCAAGAAGTAAGCAGTCAAAAATCTTTCAAAGATTACAAAGCCATTTGACACACTTTGTGAACCTTATCAGTATGGCAAGTAGGGTAGAAAGTGGTTCAAAATAAAAGAGTAATTAACTACTTAGATGCTAGAGCTCGTTCACACTGATCTGTGTAGACCCATGAGAACTCAAAATACTCAAGGTGAAAAATATTTCATGTTGCTTATTGACAATTTTTCACGTATGACTTGGGTGATATTTTTAAATAAAAAATCAGAAGCTTTCAGGCATTTCAAAACATTCAAAGCAGTAGTTGAGAATAAAATTAGTTTAAATATTAAGTGTCTAAGATTAGATCAGGGAGGATAATTCATGTTAGATCAATTTATTGAGTTTTGTGAAGACCACGGAGTAAAGAGATATTATTCAACAACAAGAACTCCACAACAAAATGGAGTAGTTGAACGAAAAAATAGAATAGTTCAGTAGATGGCAATGACAATGCTAAATAAATCTAAAATAATAGATAAATATTAGAGAGAGGTAGTTTATACAATAGTGCATATTCAAAATAGAGCATTATTGAGAGTCAATAGTGACAAGACTTCATATGAGCTATGGAAAGACAAACTAGCAACAGTTGATTATTTCAAAGTTTTTGGCAACATATGCTTCATAAAGAGAACAGATGAAAAAATTGGTACATTTGAATCTAGAGGAGATGAAAGTATATTTATTAGTTATTTTTTAAAAAGTAAAACTTATAAATATTATAACAAAATAACCAAAAACAAATTGTTGAAAGTGCTAGTGTCAGGATAGAAGAAGACGAAACATAAAGAATCAGTAATCCAATAAACATTCCTGAAATCATTGAAGAGGAAGGTTTTGAAGAATCAGATGAAGATGAGAAGGAGAAAAAGGGAGCCAAAACTCCATCCAAATATGTTCATAAAAATAATAATGAAAGTGACATCATCAAGGACATAAATGAAAGAATTCTCATCAAAAAAATGATGGTTAGTGAATCTAAGCAAGTTAATTTTTTTTTGTTATTCAAAATTTAGCCTAAATTTTTTTCAAAAGCTAGATATGATAAGCATTGAGTTAAGGCTATGGATAAAGAATTAAAATAGATAGAAAAGAATGATACTTGGAAATTAGTGCCTAAACCAAAAGATCACAATGTGATAAGAATAAAATGGGTTTATAGAAATAAGTTGAATGAAAATGGAGAAGTGACTAGAAATAAAGTAAGATTAATATGTAAAGGAAATGATTAGATTAAGGGAATAGATTTTAAAGAAAATTTTGCACCAGTGGCAAGGTTAAAGGTTATTAGAATGTTTCTTGCATATGTAATGTTAAAAAATTTCAAAGTGTTTCAAATAGATGTCAAATCTGCCTTCCTAAATGTGAATCTAGAAGAAGATGTCTACATTGATTAGCTTAAGGGATTTATTCTCTCAAATATTAGTAGCCATGAATATATATTGAAAAAATTATTGTATCGATTGAAACAAGCTCCTAGAGCTTGGTATGCAAGACTTGATAAGTACCTGCAAGATCAAGGTTTCAAGAGAGGATTTGCTGATAGTAATCTCTACATCAAAACATAAAGTGAACATCAATTGATTTTTGTGGTATATGTTAATGATATTATTTTTGAAAGAAATATTAAAAAGATGACAAAATAATTTTTTTTATAATATGCAAAAAGAATTTGAGATGTCTATGCTTGAAGAATTGTCATTCTTCTTAGGATTGCAAATATTTTAGTCAAATAAAAGAATTTTCATATCTCAAAGTAAATATGCCAATAAAATATTGAATAAATTTAGTTTTAAGGATTGTGCATCAATTGACACACCAATGTGTATAAGAAATAGGGTGAGCAAGGATGAAGATTCACTTGTTACAGATCAATCTTTGTATAGATCTACGATTGGTAGTCTTTTATATTTGATAGCATTGAGGCCAGACATCATGCATGCAGTAGGTATGGTTGTAAGATATCAGTTATCTTTAAAATATAGTCATATTTAGTTGGTGAAAAAAATATTCAGATATATCAAGGGGACATTAGATTACAAATTATGGTATCCCACAAGTAGAGATTTTACTTTAGTTGCTTATATAGATTCAGATTGGATAGGGTGCTTGGATAATAGAAAGAGTACAAGTAGATGAGCTTTCTTCTTTGGTGATAGCTTAAGATCATGGCTAAGCAAGAAGTATAATTCAATATCACTTTCTACAGCTGAAGCAAAATATATTGCAACAATATTGTGTTGTACTCAAGTGCTTTAGATGAAGCAAACTTTGGAAGATATCAAGGTAAAGTATGATGAACCTATTTATATTTTTTGTGATAACACAAGTGCTATAAATATTTTAAAGAATCTAGTGATGCATTCATGAAAAAAACATATTCCCATTAGATATCACTTCTTAAAAGAGCATATTATAGATTAATAACTTAATATGGAGTATATCATTACTACAAAGTAGATTACAGATATTTTCACAAAGACACTACCAAAAGACACATTTGAGTATCTACGAGAGAAGTTGGGAGTAATTTATTTTACTTTCTACCATTGAAATTTATCATCAGTTGAGGGGGAACTAAGTGTTAGTTCTACATAGGCCCTTTGCCATTAATGTTAAAGGGGGAGAGTAATAGTACAGGTGTAAAAATAGGTATAGGAAACAAATATAGGTTACTACGGTAAGGGGGAGTTACTATATGTTTTTTAGATGATAGTATGTGGCAATTTTATTTTGAGTTTGTCATCAATGACAAAGAGGGAGATTGTTGAAAATATTGTCATTGATGTCAAAGGTCTAGCATTTTTGGTGATAAAGGCCCCATTGCATTTAATGGTATTTTTAATAATTATTTCTTGGCTAATGTGTGTTAATATTTATTTAATATTAATGAATATATTTTTGGTTGCATATAAGTCAAAAGAGGGCCCATGGAGAAGTCAAAGAGTCATGGGGTAAAAGAGGAAAGAGGAATGGGACGTATTTTCTCATGAAAAGTCATCTTGAAGAATTCCAAGAGTCACCATGTGAACACAAAAGAGGTATGCCACATTTTTCCATGAAGGGACACTTTGAGGAATACGAAAAGTCACCAAGATAAAGATAAAAGAGGAAATAATACTGTTGCTTATGAAGGGTCACCATATGACTTTTAAAATGCAAGGATATGAAGGGTCATGCAAGTTTGGTTCTATTTTTCATGAGGATTGAAGGGTCACAAAGGGTGAATGCCAAAGGTCATTTGGAAAGCTATAAATAAAGGCTTGAGAAGTCATTTTTAATATGCAAGAAAGTTCATGGTTTGTATTTATTTTCAAAGAGAGAAAAATAAGAGATATTGTAGAGTTCTATCATTTGTTGAGTAAGCAACATTGATAGATAGTTGTATTTTATACACAAGAGGGGTTGGTGCTCCTATGGGTTGGTGCTCAAAAATAGTTGTTGTATTGGTGCTCGGTAAAGGGGTTGGTACTCTTGCAAGTTGGTGCTTGCAAACTTTGTATTTTGAGTTGGTGCTCATTCATATACTTGAGATTGTTCTATGTGGTTTTTTCCACTTTGAGTTTCCACGTAAAAATATAGTCTCTCTCTCTCTCTCTCTCTCTCTCTCTCTCATGTGGTAAAAATTATTATTTCAGTTTTATTACATATCTTGAATATATGATTGAATGGTTAAAGAAAATAAATTAGATTAAGTAAAAGATATATAATATACTAATTCACCCCCCCTCTCAATATATTTTTTGCTTAACACATACAAATCCAAAAGTTGCACTAAATTTGGGTCTGGTGTTTGATATGGACCCCTTGGTGTATGATATCATTAGAAATACCTTGTCATTACCCCTTACCATCACTGCTCATCTCATCTTGTAATCTTTCACTATTTGCATGTTTTGTATGGCCTTGCCCTTTCTTCCATGGGTTTGAGTATAGTGTTTTTGTATGTTCTTAAGAATCATGTAATTATTATAGAAGTTAATATATTGGTATTATGGATGAATGGAAGCTACAAGATAGACTTTGGGATCTCAATGTTGTGTTTAAGGATCAGTGGCATTGCATCGTTGATTCAAGATGCACATGAGACATGGAGCCCTACCATAATCAAATCAACTCTTGTGATGTCCTCGTCCACCCTTGATAATAAAAAATGACCAATATGTTTTGTATGGCCTTGCAATTTCTTCTAGGGGTTTGATTATGGTGTTTTTTTTATGTTCTTAGTGCTAATGTAATTAGTCCAAGTGTTAATATATTGACATCGTGAACGAATGGAAGCTATAAGAATGACTCTAGGAATTTAACGTCTTATCTGAACATCAATGGCATTGCATCATTAATTCAAGCTAAACATGAGATGTGGAGCCCTACCACAACCAAATAAACTCTCATGATGTCCTCATCCATTCTTAAAAATAGAAAACATCCATTCAAATATGTCGCCACCTTGCTTTGAAATAACTGACATGTATAATTCTTCATCATTGTTATATTGACCTATCAATTTAAAAAAAATCATCATGTAGGTATAAATTATATGAGATAAGTATTAAATCCATATGTCATAACTGAGAAGAATGCTATTCTTCCAAATGGTAATGTGTTCATCGATGATAATATTATATTGTATTAGTACATTATATATCATATTATATAGTTATATGCCCTCCCTAGTCTATAATATCACTTGAAATACCTTGCAATTATACCTCACGATAACTATGCAACCAACCTTAAAATATTTCACTATTTACATATTTTATATGGATTTGTCCTTTCTTTTAGGGGTTTGAGTATGGTGTTTTCATATGTTCTTAACCCTGATGTTAACTGCTCTTAGTTGTCAATATATTAGTAACATAGATGAATGGAAGCTACAAGATGGACTTTGGGACCCCAATATCTTATCCCCTATCAACAACAATGTAGCACTAAATTAAGCCATACATCAGACGCAGAGCTATCATAATCAAATCAATGCTCAAGACGTCCTTGACCACCCATGATAATAAAAAATGCCCAATCAAATATGTCACCTCCTTACAAGTTATAGACCCCTTTGTTATGGGTGCAACTACAAGCCATGTATATCCAAATAATTGCACTAAATCCAATGTTGGTGTATGATATGGGCTCTTTAGTGTTTGGGTGTAGACATGTTTTACTTTAGGTCATGTGGGTTGAATGCCATAGTGGCATATGGGAATAAGCTTGTGTTAGACACACAAGTGGGAAATGTTGAGAGTCAGTGCACACAACAGTGTACCTAGTTACATTGCTCAGACCCACCCTTTGGTGTTCTCAAGTGCTGATGTAGGTGTTGGTGAGATGATCATCAATATTCCCATTGTTCTTTTGGGGGTGGTGATGAATCCATAAAATATGAGTTATTTTTAAGGTAAGTGACAAAAAAAAAATATTATTATTATTATTATTATTATTATTATTATTATTAATTAATTAATTAATTAAAAAAATAAATATAATATTAAATTATCATCATTCATTATATATTATATAATAATTTAATTTGATATTTTTCACCCCATTATCATCTACATGTAAATATGCAGACAATATGGAAATGACAAAAGTTGATAAGGGAACATGTGTTGAACTATGTAAACCTTAATGTCTTATCCGAACATCAATGGCATTTCATCATTGATTTGATCTACACATGAGACGTGGAGCCCAGTTGTAATCAAATCAGCTCTCATGACGTCCTTGTACAATAGAAAATGTCCATTCAAAGATGTCACTACCTTGATTTGATATAATTAATACGTATCATTCTACACCATTGTTATGTTGATGTGTCACTTTAAAAATTTGCATAATCACGCTTGTAGGTATAAACTATATAAGATAAGTGATGTTCATGTCATTTCAGATAAATATACTCATCTTCCAAATGATAAAATGTTTATTGTTACTAATATTTTATTTTATTAGTATACTATATAGATATATGCCCCATTGATGTAAAATATTTTTTGAAATATAATTATAATTGTAAAATAATTACATTTTAGAATTTTATATTATTATTAAATTATAATATACATATAATATAATTATATTAAATATTATTAATTTACTATAATAGATCAACTATATAATATAGTTCTATCAGGGTTCACCAAAACACTCTTTCAATTTATCTTTAATGTCAGTTATGATGACTAGTCTTCTCAGTGGCACGTCACTGTTGTGATAACACTACGTGTAAAACCAAAGATACCACTTGTCAACACAAACACACCATTATTTGGTAGATTTTTTTGATAATGTTGAAGCCGTGGGAACTAGTTTTTCTGGAACTGAGACTCGAGAAAATTTGGATATGCATTCTCTCTTCCTTAGTTAACTTTTTGGGGGTTTGAAAGCATATAAAAATAGTGCATATTGATCTAGCATATTGTGTTTTTTATCTCATTTTAGAAGTTTTCTCTTACCAAAAGTATGTTATGTTGTTCTGAGTTATTTTTAGAAATGTTGAAGAAGTTTCCCTTGCCTCTCATCAGTTTCATCTTATTTGTGAAAATTTTGACTTTGTCATTAATGATCTCACCAATCTAAAGCTTTTGAAATCCAACATTTTGAAAATGTTATTTGTAGTAACTTTAAACTATGGAGTGGTTAAAATAAACCTGTAAATCATTTCACAGTTGAGCGATATGGATTGAAGACACAACCACTCAGCTAAGCACTAGAGCTTCCCTAACATTGAGTTTACATCAAGAGGGAAAAATTATGGTGTTTATATGAATCAAAACCTTCTTACAATTAGATTATGGTAAAACAAGAAATTTATGCACTATAAACTATGGTGCCAAGTCATTGGATGTGGTACCTGTTATTAAGGACTAAATAATTACTTTCCCACTATTTATTTTTCTATTGGTCTGGGACTAGGTTTAACGGTAAGGCTATTTGGATTGTTCTTAAAAGTCATATGTTATCTATAATGGTTTTGATGTAGATAATATGCACAAACCTGATGATATGCACCAAATCAGGGGAGAATGTTGTGGTTACATATTACAATGAAAATAATTAGATAAATGTTGTACTATCAACTCACATCTTCTTGGGCATGGCTAATCTTCTCGTATCTATTTTAATAAAGCTTTGAATGTCCTAAACAGTGTCCCATGCATAAGCTAGTCGATACATTAGCTAAAAGATGCTATGCTAAATGTGCACATAAATGAGAGGCTAATCAATGATAAAGTAATTTGGTTTGGGTAATAAATAAGGGATTGTGTTATTACCTAATTAACTAAAAAAACTTTAACTAAACAGGTAGTATATGTATCAAAGGTAACATGTGGTAGTTGGTCATTGATAGAATCAACATCTTTCGATACAAAGACGTATTTAAGATAATAATTCTGCCAATATAACACCTCTGGTGTAATTAATTGATTTATTTTTCAAGTAATAAGAAAAATAATTAAAACTTGAACTAAACATGTAGTATTCATCGCAGAGGTTACATGTGGCAGTTGGTAGTTGATAGAATCAACATTTTTCGATATAAAGATGAATCTAAGATAATGCTTCTACCAATATAACATCTCTGCAATAATTAATTGATCTATTTTTAAGTGATAAGAAAAATTATTATATGACATTTAAATAAACATTAAATTTAAGATTAAAACTATTTTATGATAAATAATTAAAAGTCATTTTTTTCATAAGAATCTCAAGTAATATATAATAATGAATTTTGATTTATTTGATAAAATTTGTCATCTCCACGTATAATTTTATAAACATATATATTTTTTTTCACATTTTTATGTCTTTTCAACAAATAATTTTTAGCAATTTTAAAACAATGAAAATTATACATGTTTTGGGCATTGTTTTTTAATTCAAACAATTTGCACTGACAATTAAAACTTGATACTAAATATTCTCTCATTTTCTACCAAGCTAAAAAAATTGAAAAATTATGGAATTAACTAACCGTTATACGGCCCTAGCTCTAAGATGAGCTTTAAGTTGGTTACAAAATTATTGATGGAAAAAAGACATTACTAGTCTATACCTCAACATAGTTCTTCAAAATTCAATCATATTAATTAATATTGTAAGTCACTTAATGATCATTCACAACATAAAAAAAAAATTATTCCTTGTGACAAACGATGAAAACATCCTAGAGAATGTTATATTTACTTGCTTGTTTTTTATTTGTGATATAAAACCTATTCTACTATGATGTGATCTCACTACATTATTTTTAAATATGTAATTTGTGTACAAATGAAAAATTTATTTCAATAAGTCAAGGGCGATTCTAATCCAAATTTAGGGATTTAGTTTCGTAAGTATGAATATTTTAAAGCAATCTAGATATCAATAATATAATGAGCGATAACACTAACTATGACCTCAAGGGAACCCCAAATTCTGATATTAATATTAAATATTTTTTATATTTATACATCTTTATTGGCAAAGCACTACCATTTTTTTTAATATAAATGCATATTATTAATAAACTATTAATAAATGTAAATATATATTCAACTTAACATATGAATCCCATTGCACATCTATTTTAGATTTGATAGGGTATCCAATGGCTTAGGACTGATTATGCTTGTAGTGGTGGATATGATTTTCATCATTCTCAACCTATCTAATAGCTATCAAATTCATCCATATCAAACCGTTATTATTCTACGGGTTCCTTAAAATGAGGTGGAATCTTACCATTCTTCATTATTGGGGATTTCAAAGGCATTTTACTAAATTTCATAAGAACAAAAGGCCATGGTAGTTATACATTGGTTATGGTCTATTCTTTTGGCATTGTTTTATTTTATAAAACTCTTTCTTCTATAAATCCATTATTAGTGGATTCAATCCCTTGTTACACTCTTTCTTTACAAAGCTTCCTTTGGGTTTTCTATAAGTGTGAATTTATTTCTGGTTCTTTATCATAGATTTTATTTTTTGAAATTTTCATAATAGATTTTTAAATAAATAATATGATAAACTTGCATAGTTTATTCATCAAATTCAATACGTATATGTACATATGAAATCTCTTATATACAAATAATTTGTCTCTGCCTATAATCCCTATATTCTTTTATATAATCTCATTTATATCTATGATGAGTTGTTTCTCAAAATAACTCACATACAATATTCTCATATACACATATATAATATATTTTATATCACTTAATTTACTAATGACTCACTTACAACTATATGTGGCTATACACACAAAATGAAGGTAAAGAACGAATCCATCAACCTCTTATCAACCAAAAATATAGGACGACATCAACCATAGATCATGAATGAGAACATGAACATGGACTTAAACATATGTTCATCCTCTGTATTTGTTACATACAGAATTTATGGATGGATATATCACCCATGCAAATATAAATTAAAAACACATACCTTTATTCATCTTCCACACCTATATAAGTAAGTACACAAATTCACAATTGACTAAAATACCTAAGAAGATAAGAATTGTTACACCCACATATATTTATAATATATAACACACCACATATTAACTAAAAATAAAAATTTCAAGGACTAATTTCTCACTATTATCTTTTGTATCCATTGCTATTGACCACTGCCACTTGATCATGGACTGCATAGACAATCTCCACCTTAAGTGGATACTACCATTGACTTTATCCAGAATAGTGCATATTGGTTTTCCATTATTCCATTTGCATCCCTTTTATTAGTGATGAAAAACATGCACTATTAATCTTCCTAACTTTATTGTGTTACTACTTACTCAATTGATTGGAAATTAAAGCTCATACATATATATATATATATATATATATATATATACATATATATATATATATATATATATATATATATATATATATATATATATATATATATATATATATCTTTTAATTATATACTCCCTTTCCCATTTTAAAAAAATGGACGTTGAGATTTCAAAAAAATATATTCATATAAGAACGTATAAATTTTATTTTACATAAACATTAACAACATACAAATAATTTATTCATACATTAAACTATAAATATAAACAATAAACTCAATATTTGACAATGTTGGTACATAATGAATTATTTAAACTATAACTAAACGTTATTCATCTATAATAATTATAGAGACTAACTTTTAAAAAATAAACAATATACTAAATGACCACAACTTAATGATAGTATTATTTGACACATTATTCGATTAAAATAAAAAAATAAATAATATGTAATGACTGTAAAATAATATTACATTAAATAAAATTTTTAGTTAAAATTGTTTAACATCATTTATCACAAATTGACTAACTCTAGATGCTATGAAAATCAATTGTTAACCCAAAAAAGATTATTTAAAAAATAACAATAATAATCAACATAACAAAACAATTACACCTAAAGCTTGACTTTTGTTGAAATTGTGGAGTTGTGGAAGTTAAAAACATATATGTTATGTTTAAGTCAGAGGTTTATATTGTGGGGTCTCAGGATTCGTTTCACAAAAGACAAAACTTAGAAGATGTTGGTTCGATCTAATCTGAGGCTGATACGTAACAAGAAAGTGTCATATAAAATAATTTCCATGTAGATTAAGGATTTGACTACAGAACTAATTTCATTTGGTATGTATTATTGACACTGATATTTAAAAAATTGTTCTTTTTTATTGTTGCATTTTCAATTGTTTTTTAGTTTTAATTTAAAAGATATGTTTTAAAAATAAAATATTGTGAATTGAATCAAAATATAACTAATGATAAAAATAGACGAACTTCTATAGTAACGACCTACAACAATAGTATATTAACATTCTAAGTTATTTCCCTTCTAGTTTTCCTAAATTTCACCTTGCGCATAACTTTCTATATATTTTCTTTTGGTTTCCTGAGTAGTCACAAGAGTAGAGAATTATATTTTGTAGAGGCTCACCATAGGCTCTTTGATTATCTTGTCCTATAGAAATCATAAGAAAAAAGAATTTACAGCTCATATTGAGAGTTCATGCAGGAAATGTTAACATGCAATTAAATAATTTTTTAATGTAGGAAACATGAACAACTGCAATTGCAAGGGAAGCTTCTCCATTCAGGATTTGTGAAACCTGTCTCATCCCAGGCTTGCACTCTGGTTTGGAATGAGAACACACCGCTCCCAACTTGAGCACCGTCTTCATTTCTTAGCCATTGTATTCTCCACCAAGCTTAATCCATGGCATCCATAGGCCTCTCCTCGTTATACAGCTGCCCCACTCACTCCACTAAAATTTTCTATTCCTTTCCAGCTAATAGATCTAAAGACTGCCTTCCACACGCAACCTCCAGTAATACAATACCAAAGCTGCATACATCTAATTTTATATTGGGTTTTCCTGTGCCCTTGTAATTCTTCCCACAGACATCGTTCTGAGTTAATAGGACATATGGAAAGTTGATCCAACACTTGGAAGCTGACATGCTCGATGCTCCTGCCCATGTTTCCCACCATCTAAAGTTATAAATTCTACTCTCTGTTTAACGTGCAACGTGCCCGAACACATGAAAAGGGTGCAAAGCGTACTAATTTTCCCTCATTTCTTCCCACAACTTCTCCACTGTTCTGAATTGTGTAAATTATCCGTTACAAAATCTCCATCACGAAATGTCCTTTCACAAAATATTTATTATATATAATTAATATAATATAGTTTTAAATTTAATATAATATGTTATAATATATATTTTTATTAATATATATTATATTATAAGATAATGTAATATTATTTAATAATAATATTTATTATATTATTATAATCTAATATTATATATTATAGATTAATATTTTACAAAATATAATTAAAAATATATTCTATATATGAAATAATATATTTTAATTATAATATAAAAATATATAATATTAAATTATAAATTAAATTTTAATATTAAATTATTAAAATTTATAATATATTAAAACATATAGTAAAATCTAATAAAATAATTATATATCTTATATATAAATATATTATAATTAAATTCAGGTTTATATATATAATATCTATCTAATATAAAATATATTTGTACTATATATTATATCTTATAATATTATAATTTTTTAATTATTATTATATGATACTATATGTATAATTAGTTAATTTTATATTATAGTTTTTTAATTATATAATATTTTATATATATATATAAAGATTATACTTTTTTATATAATATTATATATTTTTATATTATATTATATATATATATATATATATATATATATATATATATATATATATATAATATAAAAATATATAATATTATATAAAAAAGTATAATCTTTATATATAAAAAATATTATATAATTAAAAAACTATAATATAAAATTAACTAATTATACATATAGTATAATATAATAATAATTAAAAAATTATAATATTATAAGATATAATATATAGTACAAATATATTTTATATTAGATAGATATTAAATATGATATTAATAGAATATATATATATATATATATATATATATATATATATATATATATATATATAAGAGTATTATATTATATTTATAATTAATATATTTAAATATAAATTCTAAAATATTAATATTTTATTCTTATATTATATTAATTAAACAGAATTATGGTATTTGATTGGACTAGACTGAATATTTGTTTATAGGAGAATTTGAAGGTTTGTAGTCAACAAGTGATGTTTTAATTTCAGCGAGCTCTTGCTTGACGATCACTCTTAAATAGGAGGGAATGTAGTGTGTTAAATTTTGGTTAAAAGAGGAATATAGCTCATAAAAGAAAAGAAAAGAAAAGAAAACACTTGAAAAGTACAATATGATGTGAGAATTTTTGTGATGTGAAAATCTTTATATTAATTCTTGCATGATTGAATTTTAAATTGATTAATATTATTTGAATTTTTGCACCGTAATTGATTTCTTCTACATTAATAATAGATTGTTGGTATAGAAAATAATAAAAATAGTCTATCACAATATAATACATAAAAGAAAAATATATTTTACAAATTAAAAAAGAATACATGCTAAATATAATCGTAAAAAAAAAATACAATTCTTCTAAGTTTTCTTGCACCTTTGAGGCAAATGCTAGTTATATACCGAGTGCTGGTAGGTTGAGCTGGAGGTGATCGGGCTCGTGGATGGAGAGTCGTTAGGATGTAGATGTAGAGTGCAATGCGAAGGAGACTCAAACAAAAGTAAAAATCAAAACCGAGCTATTGTTATATGAACCAAAGACCAATGCAAGCATCAATATTCACAACTACTTACGTATAATATTCACACATATAATATATTTTGTTTCATCTAATTAATTAATGAGTGATTCATATACAACTATAATACGAGTACTAAATTCTTCATATCTTCTTTTACATAGATAGAGGTGTTTTAAGGTTGTCCTACATTTCTTTGAAAAATCCACAACAAAAAAATTCAAAATATGAAATATACAAAGTTTATATTACATCTATATAAAAGATATATAACCACTTTCTAAATCCATTTATAGGTGCTTCTATTTTTTTAAAAGTATATTTTGTATTTAATTTTAATTATTTAAAAATTTGTGTACTGAAAATATATATATACATTAATTTATTTAAAAATTTATGTACTAAAAATATATATACATTATTATTTTTTAAATTTATAGGGAAAAATAGGTGAATATATGATAAATGCGGGGTATGGGGTGTGAGATGTGGGTGATTTGTTTATAGATAAGTGACACCTATTATTTAATATTATTTTTTGTTTTATATAACTTTTAATTTTATATTACAATGTTCATATACCAGATTTATATGGAATAGTTTGAAAATATTTATTTATAATTTTTAATCACATATAGCTTACTTTTAAGAAAATTGGGTATTTCTTCTCACCGAGTATTGATGTCTTCATATGTAACTTGTTTATCCCCACTTAAAAAAACATAAAATCTAAGCAAAGACTAGTAAAGAAATATATATTTTGAAAGTAGTATTATAGTGAATATAGACCAAAACTAATGTGTTAAAAGAGATTTGAAACATTTAGATAGTTGAATTAAATTAAATGCTATTAATAATGTTTGATAGTAAGAATTATATGGGATCATTGACTAATTTTATTTGGATACAAAAACCCTTTCATAAAAGCTATTGTGATTTCAATTTTTTTTTAACTTGAATCTTCCACTATATATGTTGATAAAAAAATCAGCTGTTTTTTCTAATCCCTCATCTTTGAACAATGTAGTCAAAAAATCAAATTTGAAGTTGTTAGTTTAATAACTATATATATTTTGGGTGTTATTTTTTATTCAAATAATTTGTACTGATAACAAATGTGATAACAATTATTCTCTTATTGGCTGTAATTTTCATCTCACTACAATTGTTTACTCTTTACTAAACCAAACAAATTAAAGATTATGGAAGGAACTAACCACTAGCAGCTTAGTTCTAAGATGAGTTTTCAATTGGCTAGGAAATTATTGATGAAAAAGACATCATTTTTGTTCTATACCTCAAGATGGTCCTTTAAAATTCAACCATATTAATTAACATTGTAAGGCACTTGATGATCATTCACAACATGAACACTTTATTTATTCCTTGCGACAAAGGATGAAAACATCTTAGATGAAGTTATTTTTACTTGTTTGCTTTGTATTTGTAATATAAACCCTATTCTACTATGATGTGATCTCACTACACTATTTTTAGATATGTATTTTTTGTGACAAATATATTTCAATAAGGGGCAGTTCTAATTCAAATTTAGAGATTCAAATTCCTAAATATGAATAGTTTTAAATCACCTAGATATCAATAATATGATGAGCGATAACACCGTCTATGGCCTCAAGTAAAACCTAAATTCTAGTATTAAAATTAATTTTTTTTTATATTTATGCATCTTCATTGGCAAAGCACCACCACTTTTTCATGCAAACACATATTATTAATAAACTATCGTTAAATATAAATGTAAATTACACTTAACATATGAATACCACTACACATCTATTTCATATTTGATAGGGTATTTAATGGCTCAAGACTGGTTGTGCTTGTAATTATGGAAATGATTTCCATTATTCTAAACCAATATAATAGCTACCAAATTCATCCATATGAAACCATTATTATTTTATGGGTTCGCCAAAATGAGGGGAATCCTACCATTATTCATTATTAGGGATTTAAAGTGCATTTTACTAAATTTCATGAGAACACAAGTCCATGACAAATATATACATTAGTTATGATCTATTCCTTTGGTATTATTTTATTTTACAAAACTATTTCTTCTATAAGTCCATTATTAATGGATTCAATCCCTTCTTACACCCTCTTTCTTTGTAAAGCTTCCCTTGGGTTCTACTATAAGTGTATGTTTATTTTTACTTCTTTATCATGGATCTTATTTTTTGAAAATTTGGTATTAGATTTGAAAAGAAATAATATGATAAACTTACATAGTTTATTCATCAAATTCAATACGTATATGTACATATGATATCTCCTACATACAACAAGTTTCTCTTACTAGAATCCCTATATTCTCTCTCATAATCTCATCTCTATCTTGGATAAGTTGTCTCAAAATAACTCATATACAATATTATCATACACACACATATAATATATATATTATATCACCTAATTAACTAATGACTCACAACTATATATGTCTATACATATAAAATGAAGGTAAAGAGCGAACCCATCAACCTCTTATCAATCAAAAACATAGGATGACATCAACCATAGATCATGAATGAGAACTTAAACATAAACATGGACCCAAACATATGTTCATCCTATGCATTTGTCATATATGTCTTTCATGAATGGATATATCACTCATGTAGGTATGAACAAAAAATACGCATCTTTATTCATCCTCCACACCTATATAATTAATTACACAAATTCATAATGCACTAAACACCTAAGACACTAGGAATTGTTCCACCCACATATATTTATAGTATATAACACACCACACACTAACTAAAAATGGAAATTTTGAGGCCTAATTCCTCTTTATTATCTTTCATATCCACTACCATTGATTGTTTTCACTTGATCATGGACTACATAGGTAATCTCCATCTCAACCGAATACTACACTTGGCTTTATATGAAATAACACATATTGGCTTTTCATTATTCTATTTGTATCCCCTTTGTTAGTAATGCACATCATGCACTATTAGTCCTCCTTATTTTATTGTGTTACTACTTACTCAACTAATTAGAATTTGAAGCTCATATACATATCATATTTAATAACATTACCTCGTTCCCCCCGATCACCCTCCCCATGATGCAAAAACATGGATATCAAGTTTTCCAAACAATGTGTTCGTATAAGAGAATATGAATTTAAATTTGTATAAATGTTGACAACTTACAAATAGTTTATTTATACATTAGATTATATATACGAACACTAAACTCAAGATTTGACACTGTCAACACAATGAATTATTTTAACTATAAAAAAAAGCAATTGATCTATAAATAATTATTGAGACTAACTTTTCAATAATAAACAATATACTAAATGACCACAAGTTAATGATAGTATTACTTGACAAGATTGTTACAAAATAATAATGTAAGTCATATGAAATGACTACAAAGTAATATTACATTAAATAATTCTTATAATTAAAAGTAATTAACATCACCTATGACAAATTGACAACTCTAAAAAATATGAAAATTAAATGGTAACCCGTAAAAAATACTAAAAAAAATTAAACTAATCAGTAAAACTAAAAAATTACACCTAAAGCTTGACTTTTGTTGAAATTACAAGGTTGTTAAAATTAAAAACATATATGTTATGTTTATATACCAGGTGATCAGGCTCGTGGATGGAGAGTCATTAGGATGTATATGTTGAGTCCAGTGTGAAGTAGACTCGAACAAAATCAAAAATCAAGACCAGGGTTTCTCTATATGAACCAAAGGCCAATGCAAGCTACAATATTCACAACTACTCACATATAATTTTCACACAGATATAATATATTTTGTATCATCTGATTAACTAATGACTCAAACCAAACTATAAAGTGAGTATTAAATTCTTAATATATTCTTCTACATAAATTGAGGTGTTTTTGGATCCTTTTACATTTGTTTGAAAAATCCACAACAAAATAAACTACAGTATGAAATGTAGAAAGTTTATATAAAATATATACAACCACTTTCTAGTTCTATTCATAGGTGCTTGTGTTTTTCTAAGGTATATTATGTATTTAATGTTGATGATTTTAGAATTTATGTAGTAAGTGTATATTTGCATTATTTTTTTAAATTTATAAGGAAGAATAGGTGAATTTATGATAAATGTGAGGTGTGGCGTGTGGCATATGGGTGATGCATTTATAGATAAGTGCCACATATTATTTAGTATTATTTTTTATTTTATATAAATATTATTTCATATTGCAATGTACCTATACCATATTTGCATGGAATAGTTTGAAGATATTTATTTATAAATTTTAATCACATATGGTTTAGTTAAGCATATTGGATATTTTTTCTCACTGAGTATTATTCTTTTCATAAGAAACTTGTTTATCCCCACTAGAAAAAAACATAAAATCCGAGTGAGCAATAGTAAGGAAATATATATTTTGGTAGTATTATTATAGTGAATATAGATCAAAAATATAGTGTTAAAGAGTGATTTGAAACATTTGGATAGTTGAATTAAATTAAATACTATTAATAATGTCTAACATTAAGAATTTTATGGGACTATTGACTAATTTTATTCAGATACAGAAACCCTTCTAAAAAATATGTTGTGATTTCAATTTCCTTTTTTGATCTTGAATATTCTACTAAGTTTGTCAATTAAGAAAATAAGATTTCATTTCTAATTCCTCATCTTCAACAAGGTAGTCAAACAGTTGAATTTAAAGTTAGTGTAAATCTATAGTAATTATCCATGTCCGATGCTCATAGCTATTTTAGATGATGCATCTGTCAAAATATACGCTCAAATAATTACCTATATTTTAGATGATTACCATGAAGTCTTATTTTTTATAGGTATAAATTTCCATTAAAGAACATTAATTGAATCTATTTTTACACCAAAAATCAACTTTTATTGAGGAAGCATTTCCATTTTTCATTTAATTAGCTTCTAGAATAATTTTATTCATATTCATCTCTAAATAATCTTTTGCTCGTATTTACCTTTTACATGCACTTGGATGTTTACCATGTGTATAACAGATATGCAATCATTGAATTTTACGTTATCATTATCTAATTTTAGTACTTAAAATCATTACTAGTATCCTCGATGTTTTGTCATTGAATACACTAATATTCAACATCAAATATCCATTAAAATTATATGTGAATATGTTAGTAAAATATTTGAAATTAAGATCAATACATTTACCTTGTTATTTGAAGATGGAGGAAAACAACAAAGCCATTTCTTGTTCTATAGATTCCAATCACTCCTCCAAACATCTTGGGTTTCACAGATGGAAAAATAAAATAAAAATATTAGCAATGTCTATTTAGAAGACTAATTAATATTATTTTTGTTTTACAAGACTACAACTGCTACAATGTTTCTATTTTGTGGTCTATTGCAAAAATTAGAATAATTAGTATTTAGTATGGTAGTTGCAATTACCATAAAATAAGCTATAAAAACTAGGGTGGTGCCTAATTTAAGATACATAAGATGACCATAGCACTTGGAGAGAGTATGTAGATGCTAGTTGGGATTCAAACCTAGGGCCAACAAACCACCCAATTAGAAACACTTGCGGTCCTCGAAATAGATATTGCTTTTCCTTTGTTCAATAAAGAAAGATAAATGAGCACTATTATTATGAATAAAATGGATGAACTATTAGTGTTACTGGAAATTATAATGAAAAAAACTTTGAAATATTTATAACCATATTTATTTTTATATGTCATCTTTCATCTCTTGATTATATTATGTACGAGGCATATTTCATTGAGGAAGACTTTATATTTTTCATCTAATTTATTTTAGAGTCATCTAATTTGAATTATGTACTTAAATCAATGAGAATTATTTTTTTAATAAGTTTTGGATGCATCTGAATTGACGCATGGATCATTTAATACATTTTTAGAGGAGTTGTTGGATATCTGACCCCTATTTTTATTGAGATGATACATGATTCAATAATATATTAGTAATTGAAATAGTTCATTGAAAGATATAAATTTAATTGATAGATGTGACATAACAAAAAACTTTGCATGTGTATTTTCCTAGGCATATATAATTCTATCAATTGAAATACAATATCATTTCTTCTCACCATTACAAACCAACTCACCTTTAAATATATTAATGCATTCATGTTCGGTATGGTTTTTCCTTCACCATTACTTCTCCATTTTTCAATTTCATTGTGAAATAAAATGTCTCATCCCTACACAACTCATTGTTATAGTGTATGAAGGAACTTACCACCCCATTTTACACTATCACCTCCACTAGAAATATCAAATTATTGTTTCTTAATGCTTTATGTAAGAGATGTGAGGTCAGGATAGAGGTAATGGGTTTTGAGTGAGGTATGATTATTGATTTACACTCTTTCACTTTACAAAACCCCACTTTACCAAAACATAAAATTACATTCCTTCTAGTGTAAATTGTAGAATTGGGGCAACAACTAGTTATAGGATGCCTTTTTTGTCATATTCTCACTTACTTTTTTAAAGGATTTAAAAACTATAAAGACTACCTATTGGTGCATGAAAGGTTAAGATTTGAGAATAAATATCATCTAAACTTGTTAATATATTTTTGTGGGGTACCTGAAAATGTTTATAGTGACTTTCCTCAAATAAGTTTCATGATATAGTTTTATTCCCTCTAATTAAAATTTATGAACTGACGTGTGTTTCATTATTCAAAAGTTTAGTTTTTATGGATGATTTATTATATCTAATGAGATTGAGACATGTGAAAATATTTGATTAATTTACAATTTTGAATTGAAAGGTTATGATTAAAACATATATTAATAAATGTACGCAGATCACTTTAAATTTTATATTTGAAATAAAAAGGGGCTCCATGGGATTAATTGGTTATGCATCTTAATCTAATATTTTTAATGAGATTATGATATATTATATACATCTCATGTGAAAAAGTGACATTTAATATCTATAATGTTAGAAAATAAAAATAAGATATGTGGAAACTAACTATAGTTTAAGGGCTGACACTGTGATGCACTAACATAGTGGCTTTATGTGTTTTAAGGAGACTGGAGCTTTAAGTGGATCCATTGATTGTTGAAGTTCATTTAATAATTTTTATGTGTTCACATATATGCATATTAAAGAAGGGTGTGACCAATTTTTCAAAATAGTAAAGTGTGAATAATAAAAACCTATAAATGAATTTATTCACTATAAAGATGCATGTGATCATTGTTTTTCCACATTGAATCTATTGTCAATTTTATATATAAATTTCTTATTTTAAAATTATCTTTATCTTAATTTTTTGAAGGAAAATATGAACCATGTAAATTTTATTGCCATAGTGGATTGTATATTTAATTCTCTACAATCTACTTAGTTTAGGTTTTGATTCAATAGGTGATGTAATAATTGTTTGTCAAAAAATAGGTTTATTTTAGCCCCTTATACACATCTAGGTCTAAATCTCACATTAATTCACGTTTATTCATATCATTTGAGTTAATTATAACCATTGACAATATTAAAAAATGAGATCAAAAGGTAGACACTTGAAAATATGCATTTAGAAAGTCACAAAACCTAAATAACTTTGATTATGTTAGGATATATGATTGTGTTTACATTCTAATCTCAATATACCTTCATCGTCCTCTATTTCTACATTTCTTTTACTATTTTGTGTATTCAATCATACAGTGACATATGTAAAAACATTATTGGTCATAGGTTAATGGAGTTCACATAGTGGATTTAACTTATGAATGACTTTAATCACTATGTGGATGTGTGAGATTATTATTTCTTTATTTATGTTCTTCGATGCTCATTATGGATATGTAGAAAACATTGCATAACATAACATTATCAAAGCCATAATATATTTTATTTTTTTATTTTATTAATGGCCAATCAAATCATAACAGATGGCCTCTTTGGATTGGCTCCCCTCAATGGAGTACGTGGAGTATCCTTCATAACTTTTGAGTTGATAGATTCATAGATAGTGCTTAAAGTGATTTGAAGAGCTAAAGCGACCATATCAACTCCATTAACCTATCACTAATAAGGGCGCTATGTGTCGAGTCCCAATGGAAGCTTAAAATAGTTTTATTTTTTTTAAATATTGATCATAGAATGAACATTTTTATCAAGCAAATTACTTTAAAATAGTTATGACATCATCAAACTACTATGAACCAAATGAGCCAACAAATTTGGTGTATAAAACCCCTTGGTGGAAACCCACAAGAAGTTTATGCTTATTATTTAAGGTATTGGATCTCTATAAATCATAAAAAGTTTATTTTATAAGCATGGGTGATCAAAACATATTGTCACCTATGCTTATCAACTTAAACAAAGGCCTTGTGCTTAAATCTCCTCTTTGATGGAAAATGTAATACATAGATATTGGCATTCCTAAATGTTTTTGAGAGCTATTTTTCCTGGTTCAAGTATCATATTTTTATATAATCATCTCAAGCATTCTAAATATTGAAAATTTAAATATATAATACATTGTGACATGTGCAAATATACTAGGAAAATACATTAATGTTTCTAATAAGCCACAATTATAAGGAGACATGCATTTCATAAATCATTAACAATTATAATTATGATCTAGATTACCATAATGCTTTTATTTTATGTCAAATCGCACTACCTATATGGTATCGTGACATATATTTTGAAAATATTATATTTTCTACATTTGAACGTTTTGCATTATGCATTATTTGGGAATACCTATCATAAACATGACAATGGTATTGCATTTCCATAGTGGTCAATCTGTTAACAACTTGGTTGTAAAATGTGTTGAAACCTTTTTATGTCTCTCAAGCATATTTTTAGTATTTATAATAACAAATTTCTTAAATTAAAAATAAATGGAAAAATGAAAAAATTTAATAATGTCCAAGAAATCAGTAGATCATTAGATTAAAATGAATATGAGATCAAATAAATCTTCTACTAGAAGAAGATATATTCTACTAAAAAAGGACCAATAAATTTTAAAAAAGTAACAAATGAAACAGATCTTCTACTCAAATATATATATATATATATATATATATATATATATATATATATATATATATATATATATATATATATATATCTTTTAATTAAAAAAAGGTTCAATAACAACATTGAAACTAATTCTTATACAATAGTTAAATACCAAATATTCAATAATTAAACAAATTAAAATAAAAAGTAATTAATATCCCATAATTAAATAAATTAAAATGAAAAAATATCTATTCCATAATTCCACATGATTTGCATGTAACCTAATAACTTGATGTATTATTAATTCTTTTAAAAATACACTACCTACAATACATGCTTTCTCTTGTTCACTGTACTGCCAGAGTGTCAGTGATGTCTATAAATTCTCTACCAAATAATCCATTACTACGTTATCAAAAATGTTGTTTAAAAATTCTCTATCTATTCTTTAAAAGTCATGAATTTGAGACAACATTTATACAATACCTACTCATATTAAAGTCCTAACTATTTTAACCCCAAAATAAGCAAGAAAAAATAATAATTATTCATGATTAGATTTTAAATTTTCCCCAAAAGCAGAGATGTTTAACAGTCATCCATGATTTAAATTTAGAATTCACATGAAAACATGTTTAAATTGTCCAATAAAATAAAATAATGTTGAAGCCTTTAAAACAAATAAGAATACAATGAAGAAAATTTTAGTGTAGCTCAAACCCTAAACACTATACTTCTAAATCTCTCTTTCCCCTTGACCAAAATTAACATCTGACAATGTACAATTAGTTTATGCAACCCTAGTTGCACATTATTATCAACATCAATTGAATATAAAATTCAAATTTACCTACCTAACCCAAACATAATCTATACAAATTCTCTATTTTTATTGGCACCTAATGAGGTACACAACAACCTGCATCTCTAAAAATTACATATATAACCCAGTTAGGACAAACCAAAAATAAATGATCAACTAGACCTTAAATATGGTCCTTTTATCAAAAATTTCCATTAGTGCATACAAATCTATGAGAAGAAGAAAATAGCTAAGCAATGCGTAAGTTTTTAAAAGAGAAAACACAAATTGACCTAATTAGACATAATCTTGTTTCACAATCACCCAAAATCACAAGGAATTGAATAACATTGACATTTAATAAACACATTTAGATCATTTTAAATCTTTATACTATATTAAATGCCAAATTAAAATCAATAAAGATTGATAAAAATGTGAACACCCAAACAACATTTTGAATTTTAGATATGTTATAGAAACTACTAAAAATGTTATCGATTTTCTTTAAAAGGTACCTAATTAAATAATATGTTACAAGTTTATTGCCACAAAAGTAAATACATCTAGATAAAGGGAAATAATTCTTCAAAAGGTATACCTAAATATAGATAGAAATAAAAAATCATAGTTTCAGAGTTGGACTAAAAAAGGCATTTTATAATTTCAAAAGCAAAGATCACAAAATGTTCCAAAACCAAAAAAAGTGGGCACCTAAAATATAAGGTAAAATCTAGTAAACCAAACAAAATGCCCCCTCAATCAAAATGGTATAGAATAATTCACATGAATTTAAACTACTATAAATGATCAGATTATTATGTCCTCTATTTTAGTAATAAAAGCCCCAAAAAAATTTATCCTCTTTTTACTAAAAACTATAGTCACTACCTTGACTTGTCGATTTCAAAAAAGTAATCGTCAAATTTTAATATAGCTAGACTAGAATCATCATAACCTAAAACAAAAATTGAATAAACACATAAACAAAAAACTAAAACAAATAAGCTTAAGACACTCAACATCAAAATGCAAGCTAGATCTATTATCAAAATCACCAAGAAAATGCTTATATAACTAAGAATAATGAATTAATTTAATGTCCCTATTCATAACCCCAAATTTAAGCCCTTTTAAAAATAAAAAATAAAATAAAATTAGAAACATAAGCCAAGCAAAATGACACCAAAACCAAATGACCTGCAATTACATAAAAATATATCTACCAAATCCAAAGGTAATAAACTCATAATTCAATTTAAAAACAATCCAAAACAACTATGCCCAATCAAGGATACATTACCTTCATAGGATCTAGACCTATAAAACTATAGGCTTGTGCATCTACTCTAGCACATCTATGTGAAATAGATACAATTCCAATAGCATCCAGACAAGGTTGTACCCATTGTAATAAATTTTGATATAAAAAATAGTAATCTCGCCAACAAAGTAGTTGATAAAAATGGATATAAAACTAATTCAAACCTTCATGCCAGGCATCTAGATCCACTCAACAATAGTTTCTATTACTTTTGAAAGAAACTTTATTAAAGTCTCCTATGTAATAGAAAGGATTATGTAGACAAAAAGGGTCCAAACACAACATTCAGGCATAGCAGATGATGGCCACATAATAGAAGTAATAGGGGATCCTTCATAGCTGACTGTGTAACTATGAAGACAAAAAATAAACTAAAAACCCAGGGATTACTCAGACTTGATTATACAAGTGCAAGGCATAATAAAAGTTAGATGGGAAATAAAACAAACTTTATGACCCATTCTTACAAACCCTTACCACCTATCCTGTCTATTGACACCCTCAACAACATTGTGTGCTCAATCCACAACAAACGTCATGGCCTCTGTAGTGCTAAGCACCTTATTCTTACTAAGATTTGATTTGGCCCATTCCAACCTTACTTTACCATCATGTACAAGATGGATACCCCATCCTTTGTACACCACATTTTTCCCTCTATAAACACCATACTCATAGAAAGCATTAAATCAACAACCATGAAACTAAATTCAAAAAAAGAAATAATGAAGAAACAAGAAACCTTGGAAAAAATTAGGATTACTTGCATGCCAAAGAAATGAAAATGCATGCTTTGCTAAAGCATGTTTGAGCAAAGCCACTACCACCTCCTTGGGATTCAACCTTGAGAGTAGAAAATCATCTGCTAAAAGATGAAAAGGGAATCCAAATGTTGTGGGATTCATTAAGATTTAAATATACCCATGAAATCCTTACTATTTCCCTAGTTACCGATGGGGTTATTCATGGTGCAGTTACCATACATGACTGTTTAACTTGCATGGAATTGATGCATAGTCATTATTTCTTTATGAATAAATATCCTTGGCTTAGTGCCATGGAGGCAAATGAAGATAAAACTTGAGCATCTAGTGCAATAGCTGAGAGAAAAGGGCTTCATGGAATTGATAGCGATATAAAGGAATTTTTTTGCAATAGTTATGTTAGGGGGAGGTGTGGCAATTATATTTTATGGTGGTAGTGGCACCATTATTTCAGCTATAGTTTCTAAAGTTGAAGCTAAAAATGCCAATGTTGAGAATGACTAAAAACTCATTATGGGCGTAAGAAGCTAAATATAGTGGCTAAAACCACTTTGAACTTTATTACTACTAAATTTACAATGGTAAAAGAAGAAAAAAAACCTTCCCATAAGGTCCTATAAGAATCTATTAGAAAATCTCACATGTACATGATTAAAGAAAATTCCAATGGAATGTATGGGTAGGGCTGTGACTGTTAGTATAATAAATTAATACCTAACCCTCAAAATCTGTGGTTGATCTATCTTCATCTTTCCCACTCCATTCATTTGTCAAATTATTATGACTGACATTGTAGATGAGGTCAGTAGTCTATGCTATAATAACCTGTAAAATATTTGAGCCAATGACAATAAATATAAATGGTTTTTTCATATTTTTCATTAACAAATGTACAACTCAACTTTTGAAAAAATGTAAATTTATTTATGCATGAAAAACAATGCATTTTTATTGGTCCAAAAGACATAGTTTAATCGAAGGTTAAATCAAATTGAATGATTTAGTATGACTAATAAGAGGCCACCATAATTTCTATTATGATTAGATCAAGAAAAATAGAAAGATGAAAAAGATGGTTATGAAGGCATGTTACGATATATCATTCCACATGGTTGGGATAGAGAGAGAGTATAGATAAAGGTGAATAGATAAATATACCACATCTCTACTTGTATATGAGGAATTGAGTGAAAAAAATGAAAAATAAAATTATGAATATTATAGATTTTCAAATTGAAATTGAAATTAAATTGGATATTTAGAGATGAATGACAATTACTATAGTTTACAATGTTATTTCCAAAATTTGTTAATTAAAAAATTTCCTAATTCTTAATAACCTCAGAAAAATCAAGTTAAGTTTAGGTTTTCTAAGTTGTCAAAATAAAAAAAATGATGTCATAGATGGAAATCTATATAAATTTTAAATATAAGGTAACAAATTCAAAACTAATCTTTAATTAAAATGTAGGTCATAATTTTGTGCCTCATGCATCTAGGATGCTATGCTTGCATGATCTTTAGGATGCATGGGACATGGACACTTATCATGAATGTCATATATAGTGATTTCACATTGACCCCAGCCTCACAGTCTAGCTCACCCAACCCTATAGACATGGTGGGCATGTTTTTGGAACATAAATTTGACTTCATGTATGTCATGCCCCTAGGGCCAAGTAGACCTTACTACATGCACACACCACCTATATGCATGTGAGGTGTAACAATCTATGCCCAAAGGGTACTAATTTATCTTTGAAACTATTTAAAAATGTTATGATTTGATCATTTTCTTCATTGCTCCCCATCAATTACAGTTCTAGCACACCTCTTGAATTCCATCACTCCCCCATTTTCACCCACAAAGAAATTTTGTTTCCAAATAACATCAAAAATATTCGTATCTTTGAGTACTCCACATTTGTGTGATTTTTAGTATTTTTTCTAAGGCTTTAACTACAACAAATGGATGCTCTGAGATAATATTAGAGACATTACTTAAAAAAATTACCTCAATTTGAGACAAAAGGTGTTAGTGTATTGTATTAAACATTATCTCAAAGTAACCATGTCTGATTATTATCTCAAAGCAAGCATATCTGATTATTGTCTCAAATAATTCTCTCCAAAGATGATATATAATACTAATTATATTATATTTCGAGAGACTATCATTTTTGCCTCTCTATACATGATATATATTACCATTTTTTATCTCTCAAGATACTATCATTTTAATCCCATTATCATCACTCAAGAGATAATATCAATTTAATGAATTAAAAAAAATTAAATTTATTCTTAGGCAAGCAATGGATAAATGTCATCAATGACACCAATATGTTATGATGATTAGTATTATAATACAACTATAGCAAAGAATTTTGGTGGAATCTTGTGCCCACAAATGGATTTACAAGTATTTTATTATATCAAAAATAGTAAATACAAAAGGGTGCCTAAATGTTGTTAACCCTTAACATAGAATAATAGAGAGATGAAATTCAATATATTTCTACAAAATATATTCATAAAACTATGTCATATATCTAGATGCTCCATAATCTTTAGGGCCTTTTTATCTTGATAGACCAACTTTTTGTGTTGTAACTGCCAAATCAAGGAAAAATAGTGGAAAAAATTGGTTGCCAATTTTTGCATAATATACTATAAATAGAATTGTATATTTGGATTGAATCTTAAGGATAATTGAAGTTGCAAAAATAGTTGTTCCTCCTCTAAAGCTATTATCTGTTCTTCATTGCTTTTATTTGGCATTTGGTGCAATCTCTCCTTGTTAAAGCCCATAATGCTAGATGTCCCTATCACTCTACCATGGCCTAATTCAACTGAATCCACATTGGTCATGTAAGCAATTCTATTTATATCACCAGCTAAATTAGGCTTAAAACAATCTTCAATATCTATGTTAGTCTCTTAGCTTTTGTTTCTTTCTATCTTTTACCGAACTATAGTGAAATAATAAATTCTCCAATAGCTAAGAGTTTTGACATGGGATATTTAAAAGAAACATCAAGCAAATTTTGATCTTGTTTATTTCTTCAATTCAAATGCTTCATAGCAGTCCATGTATATAAGTGGCTTAAACTATAACATTTTTAAAAATGATTTGTATATTATTTGAAAATCCAATATTGATGCCTCTGCCAAGGACTGATTATATCTACATATATAACATTGTAATGAAATTACTTCAAGAATTAAGTATAATAGCAGAATTATATCCAAATATGATTGAAATATATCCAAATATATGATAATAGATAAGCCACTTCGAGGGGGTAACCTCCACAAGCTTCAATAGGAGCAGAATTCACAATATGATGATAAATGATTACCCACTACCTCCTATATATAGTCTAACTAGGCCATGGTTACTCCATAGGCCAACCTACTAATCTAAAGAAAGCATAGATAAATGTAATATAATGTCAAAGAGAGATAAGTAAGCCACAAGTCGGCTAATACTATCTTCATACATGTGATAGGTTAGGGGCGTAGCATGCCCTTCCCCTTCAAACCAATGTTGTCCTCAACATTGAATAACTGTGGATGTTGTTGCAAAAATTCTTCACCTTCCCAAGTTGCATCTTCACTACTTTGGTTTTTCTACTTGATAAAATATTCCTTAATCTCTCTGGTTCTCAACCTCTTAGTACGTGTTTGGAGGATCTTCTCTGGTTCCAAAATGACTCATCCTTCTTCATCTAGTTCTGGGAGCTCTGTCTGGGTAGAAACTTTCTGTCCAATGACCTTCTTCAAACAAAAAACATGAAATACTGGGTGTATGTGACATGAATGAGGTAACTCGAGCTTATAAGCCACACTTCCAATTTTTTGTAGAACCTGATAAGGGCCATAATACTTTGGAGCAAGTTTGTTGTCCTTTTTCTATTGTTTTAACGACATCTGCTTGTAAGGTTGCAAATGAACAAATACCCAGTCACCCACCTCAAAATTTCACTCACTTTGGTGTTGATCTACTTGTTGCTTCATCCTATTTTGTGCCAAGGCCAAATTCTCTCTCAAACTAGCCAGAACCTCTTGTTGATGTTGAATGTGATCTTCCACATCTCAAACCTTAGTGTGCACCTTTAATGAAGAAGTGATGGAAGGTGGATGGTAACCATATAGTGCTATAAATGGAGACATTTTAGAAGAGGTATGGAAAGATGTGTTATACCACCATTCTGCAAGTGGTAGCCATTTAACCCAATGTGCTTGTTTATTTGACACAAAACAACGGAGATACCCCTCTAAACATTTGTTAACCACTTCAGTTTGTCCATCAAATTGGGGGTGGTAAGATGAGCTATGAGCTAGCTAAGTACCCAAACAAGAAAATAGTTCAGTCCAAAAATTACTAGTGAAAATAGGATCATGATCACTTACAATTATTTTTGGGGTTCCATGTAATTTGAGAACTGCTTCCATAAAAATAGCCACGACTGTACTTGCTGAAAATGGTTGTGAGAGAGCACAAAAATAGGCATATTTTGTAAGCCTATCCACAATGACCCAAATAACATTATTACCTTCAGAACAAGGCAACCCAGTGATGAAATCCATAGAAACCTCCTCCCACCTTTGACTAGGAATTGCTAATGGTTGTAACAAACCTGGGGTCTTAACTGTTTCACCTTTATTCTATTGGCATATCATGCATTCTTCCACAAACTTTTGTACATCTCCCTTGAGTCCTTCCCAAAATAATTCTTTCTTAATTCTATGATAAGTTTTCAAGAACCCTGAGTGTCCCCCAAGTGGAGATGCATGCAACTCTACAAGAATCTTATGCTTAAGCTCTGAAGTTTTGCATAAGTATAACTTACCCTTATACCATAGGACATTACCTTTCCATTCAAATTTGTCAGAGGATAGATTACCTTGCTGGAGATTCCGAATCAGAACCTATGTATCCTTGTCTTACTCCCATTCTAACCTAGCTTCATCCACACAATCTGCTTGCAATATGGACATTGCACAAAGTAATGCTTTTGTGGATGCATCCCATCTAGATAGTGCATCTACTACTACATTATCTTTGCCCTTCTTGTAGATGATTTCAAAATCATAACCCAACATTTTGGTTACCCATTTTTGTTGTTCCTCAGATGATAATCTTTGCTCCAAAAAGTATTTGAGACTATCATGATCCATTTTCACCTTAAAGTGTTTACCCATTAGATAAGGCCTCCATTATTTAACTACATGAAGAATAGCCATAATTTCTTTCTCATAGATAGGTTTTTGTAGATTCTTACCTTTGAATTGATGACTTTCAAATGCAATGGGTCTTCCTTCTTGCATTAGTACTGCCCCCAATCCAAACCCAGAAGCATCACATTCAACAATGAATGTTTGTGAGAAGTCTGGAGTAGCCAAAATTGGAGTGGTGCACATAGCTCTTTTTAGTTTCTCAAATGCTTTGGTGGCATCATCATTCCAATGGAAAGCATCCTTCTTTAGCAATGCAGTGAGTGGAGCTGCTATGCTGCCATAACCTTTCACAAATCTTCTATAGTAACCTGTTAGTCCAAGAAAATTGTGAAGATTTTTTAGAGTTTTTGGCATGGGCCATTCCATTATCGCTTTGATCTTCTAAGGATCAAATTTGACCCCTTCATGGGAAACAATGTGACCAAGGTACTCTACCTCCTGTACTCCAAAAGCACATTTAGATGGCTTTACATAAAGTTGGTGCTTCTCCAAAACTATCAACACCTATTTCACATGTTGTAGATGTGCTTCCCATGTCTGACTATAAATCAATATGTCATCAAAGAAAACTAGCACAAACTTCCTTAAAAAAGGCCTAAAAATAGTGTTCATCAAGCTCTGAAAAGTAGATGGTGCATTTGTAAGACCAAAGGGCATTACCAAAAACTCATAATGGCCCTCATCTACTACAAAAGTAGTTTTATGAACATCTTCATCCTTGATTCTAATTTGATGGTACCCCGAGTGAAGATCCAATTTTGTGAAATAATTAGCACCATGCAACTCATCAATTAAATCATCAATTACTAGAATAGGAAACTTATCTTTGATGGTGTACTTGTTGAGTTCCCTATAATCTGGGCACATCCTCCATGTGTCATCCTTCTTTTGCACCATGACCACTGGTGATGAATATGCACTTTGGCTATGCTTGATGATCCCTGCCTCCAGCATCTCATGGACCATCTTTTCAATTTCACTCTTTTGTGCATATGGATATCTATATGGTCTGATATTTGGTGGTTGACTACTTGAAATTAGTTGAATGGCATGATCATGTTCTCTTTTTGGTGGTAGTCCTTTTGGCATGGCCCCAAAAATAGATGAGTGGTCTTCAAGAATTATTTGTAGATCAGGATGTGTAGATACCTTTGGGGGTTAAAATTTTATGGAGCATAATCATGCAATAATTCCCTCTACCCCCTTTTTTAGCATCTTGGTCATCTGATGTGAACTAACAAATTGTGGAGATTTTGCATGTAATCCATGTAGTTCAATTTTCTTACCTTCAGAATGAAAGCACATGAATAGTTCTTGGAAGTTCATCTCAATGGTACCTAAGGTTGTGAGCCATTGGACTCCCAAAACAATGTCTGTGTTACCCATGGGAATAGCAAACATAGGAGACTCAAGATTGTACCCACCCATAGTAAGCTTAATACTATGGCATTTGCCAGAACAATTAATTATGCCACCATCTACAATCATGACCTGAAATTTTGGTGCTGGGTAGATGAAACAGTTCAATCGAGTGGCCAACTTATGGTTTATAAAGTTATGTGTGCTCCCTGAATCAATCAACACTATCACCTTCTGTTTCTTGAGGAAACCCACCACCTTAAGAGTTTGTGGAGTGCTAATACCTACAAGTGCATGACAAGAGATTGTAGGTTGGGAATCTTCAGGTACCTCTTCTATATCTTCATCATCATCATTGGAGGCATCATCTGCTTCTTCATATTCATTTGGTCCCTCAATGTAGAATAACATCTTCTTAGTGCATCTATGGCCTTTACTCCACTTGCTATCACAACGAAAACATAATCCTTTTGCACGCTTTTCTTCAATTCGCTGAGGGGTCAATCTAGTAGGTGGAGGAAATGTTGATGATGATATGCTACGATCTTTGAAGTGAGTGAATGGCTGCTTCTTGTTGGCTATGAATTTTTCCTCAGCTCTACGTGCTAGGATAATAGATTTAGAAATATTAAGTGGATTAAACATGCGTACCTCATGTTGAATGTGGTCTTTGAGTCCACCCAAAAATAGGTCATTCAAGTTTGCATTAGAAATTGTCTCCACACATAAGGATAGGTTCTGAAAATGATGAATATAATCCTTGACAGAGCTAGTTTGTCACAATTTTGCCAGTTGGCTGAAGTAATTATCTATCACACTATTGCCATAGTGTACTTGTAGTTGCTCTTGTAAAATTGACCAAGTGACATTGAGACCCATTTTTTTCTTTTGAGCACACAACCATCGATACCAAATGAATTGATCAGGTTCAAGATACAAGGATGCCATGGTAACCTTTTGTCCACTTGGAATCTAATGTAGGTCAAAAAAACTCTCTATTTGGTTGAGCCAATTGAGTGGATCTTTTCCATTGAATTTGCGCATATCCACTTTTGGTAATAGGTTCTTCTATGGCCATGGAGTTGGATTTGAAGTAGACTAGTTAGGAGAACCACCTTGGTGGGTTTGTGAAATAGAGTTAGCTTGATGATTTGATTGACTAATGTTCAAAGCTGTCATGATATATCCCAAACTATCTTGTATGGATTGCATATTAGATTGTATGTCTTGCACCTCACTCTGAATGCCTTGCACACTATAGTCACGCTGGCTTACTTTGTGATCTATGTCAGAAAACCCTGGTACAAAGGGTCTATTACACCCCCCTTATGACTCCATCTCATCCTTTTTAGGAGTTTTTCCTGGAGTTTCAGCACCCTTTCCTTAGCCCTGAGTTTGTGGACCTGCCATAAAAGGATTTTACGATGTCGACCCTTATTGACACTTTTGACCCAACTTTGACCAAGCAATTTTGGAATTATTTCAGCCTTAATTCAAAATATACAAAGAACAAATTGTAGCCAAATTTTTCTAATATTTCCAAAAATGTAAACAACTCAGAAAAATTCTTTGAATTGCACACGGTATAGCAATTTTATGAAAAAACATAAAATAGTGATAACTTTTGAAAAATAGATCCAAACGAGCTGAAATTTTAATGGAAGATTAATGTGATGATTTATCACCTCCAGTAAAACAATTTTAGAGAAATTCGCAACCATTTTTTATATATCACAAAATTTAAAAATTTAGTGTTTTGCTCACAAGATTGCCCAAATCGCAGCTCTGATACCACTTGTAATGAAATTACTTAAAGAATTAAGTATAACAGTATAATTATATCCAAATATGACTGAAATATATCCAAATATATGATAATAGATAAGCCACTTTGAGGGGGCAACCTCCACAAGCTTCAATAAGGGCAGGATTCACAATATGATGATAAATGATTACCCACTACCTCCTATATATAGTCTAACTAGGCCATGGTTACTCCATAGGCCGACCTACTAATCTAAAGAAAGCATAGATAAATGTAATATAATGTCAAAGATGGATAAGTAAGCCATAATTCGTCTAATACTATCCTCATACATGTGATAGGTTAGGGGCGTAGCAAACATTGTAATAATTTTTTTACATTACAAAATTACCATAATTTTGTGTATGCTACTCTATGCTTTTTGTCAAGCTATTGTAGCAATAATTATAATTTTTAGTTTTATTTTTATAAAATACTTCCAAAGCTCAGGTCATCTAAACTATATATATAGAAATATATAGATTGTAAGAATACCATTGAACATATCTAGGATTAAAAAGGTTGTAAAGTAGGTTGATGCAGAAGATTATGTTGGAAAAAACCTTACAGCACTATTGGCTATGTAAGAGAGAGAGAATCACACAAACTACAGGCTTCGTTGGGCAACTAATAGACAATGCAAGATATAAATAGAACTGGGGAGAAAATGAAGAAATAACCACTAAATCTTGCATATATTAAAATATAAAAAAAAAATCTTTTACATAATTAGAAAATATAGCTACTATTGTTACAACAAAAACATACTAAAAACACCAAAACTTTATTTACTGCTACTCTTTTGCTACAGATGATGTTCACTCTCTTACAAGCTATTGCTCTATTTTTCTTCCTACTGCTCTATTTTCCCTACTACTGCTCTATTTTCTCCTTTCCTATGGACTGCTACTCATTCTCTCTATTTTCCCCTATTTTCTTTTACAAATTCTATAGTTGCTACTGCATTTTTAATTCTCTTCTCCTTCTTATACATACTTTGTAGGCTTATATTATTGCATTCAAATATCTATATTCTACACATTCCCCTTTTACCTTTTTATCTTTATGACTAAACTTACCTAGCTCATCCTTTGTTTCCCATCTCTAATCAATAGACTAAAATTAAAATTTGAAATTTTTTGCAGTTAATGACAACCAATGTCATGGTTCATAGGTGACTACATATTTTGAGTTTCAGAGCAGTTGGGTATTTAGGAATGAAAAATAATATTTTAACACTCCCTCTTATTTTTGACCTTCTTACCATAGTCAATTAGACTCTTTTCAGTCTTCAAAACCTCCTTATAACTTCTTTTTAATTTTCCAAATGCTTCTACATCATTTTTATGCATGTCTAGAGGTTCATTACTGAATTCCATAGCTATACTGATGGAGTCCATAGTTTTTTTGATGGAGTTCATAGTTTTTTTGTAGGATTTCCTAGTTGTATTATCTGAGTCTATAGATTTTCTTTAGCAGTCCATAGATGGATTGTTTGAGTACATATTTTTTATAGGAGTCTGTAGTTCTGCTAATGGAGTCCATTGATTTGCTGTAAGAGTCTATAGCTGAATTGGAGTCCATAGATTTTTGATAAGATTTCGTAGCTGGACTATTTGAGTCGATAGATGGATTGTTTGAGTTCATAGATTTGTTATAATAGTCTATAGTAGGACTAATGGAGTCTATAGATGAACTGATGGAGTCCGTAATATGATGTAGAAGTTTATAGCTAGACTGATGGAGTCCATAAAATTTTTGTAGGAGTCTGTAACTAGATTTTTTGTAAGAGTCTATAGAAAGTGACACTATTAGTTATTTCTTTGAAACCCAAGATATGGCTCTTGACTCAACATGAAATACAAACCCCAAAGTGCTCTTTTGATCTTCAAGGTTTCCTACACAATCATTGTCCATGTAACCAATAAGCTGAAACTCATCTGTTGTTGCATACAAAACACCATAATCCCTTATTCCATTCATGTACCTCAATATCCTCTTGCCTACTTACCAATGTGTCTCCTTTGGCATCTCCATGAATCTTGATATAAGTATGACTACGTACATGATATATAACCTTGTTGCATTCAAGTACATTAAGCTTCCCACTAAGATCTTATAATGTATCAGGTCTACATTGCTGTTGTAATCATCTTTGCATAACTTTAGGCTTTTCCCAGTTAGAGTGAATATAGGCTTATTGTCTAGCATCTTGAACCTTTCAAAAACCTCTTTTTCATACTTAGATTGGCATATGAATATGCCTTCATCCATTTACTTGAATTCTATCTTGAGAAAATACTTCAAAAAGACCAAATCAGTCATTCAAACTCAGTTTTCATGGTTGTTTTGAAATCTTCAATGGACTGATTTGCATTATTGGTGAATATTAGATCATCCACATACAATACAAAAATCAACATACCTTCTTTAAATAAATTTATGTATAATTAGGGCTCACCTGCACTCTTTCTAAGACCATTGGTCAACAAATATGAGTCTATACAATTGTACCATTCTCTTGGGGCTTGCTTGAGCCCATACAATGCCTTTTTCATCCTATACACTTTGTTGTCATGATTGAGAATCTCATATCTAGGTGGATGTCCCTTGTAGACTTTTTCTTAAATCACTCCATTCAAGAATGCCAATTTCATATCCATTTGATTCACCTTCCACTTGTGTTGGGCAGAAATGGCTATCATTATCCTTACAGTTTCTAACCTTGCTACGAGTGTAAATATTTCATTGTAATCACATCTGAGCTTTTTCTTGTAGCCCTTCACCACTAGCCTTACCTTATACTTCTCTATATTTCCTTTTGGAGTAGTTTTCATCTTGAATACTTACTTAACTCCTATGACCTCTTTTCATTTTGGTAGGTCAACTAACTCCCATGTATCATTTCTCTCTATAGCATGCATTTCTTCGTCCATAGCCTCACATCACTTGCTATCCTTAATTGCTTCTTCAAAGCAAATTGGATTAGTTGATAGAAAGAGTGCATAATTCATGGTTTCATTCTGATTTTCCTCATACCTTGAATGCTTATAAACTTCTTACAAGCTTCTTGTTCTTACTTGATGTTGACTTGAGTTGGAGGAGGATGTAGACTCTTGAACAACTCTTTGACCTCTATGATGGCTATTGCCATTAGATGAATCAACCCTATGTGAAATAGGGGTCTATGTTGGTGCATTGGTGTCTATACCACCTATTTTTTAAGATTCAATGAAGAGTCTACCAGTAATTGTTTCAACATGCTCTTCTCCTTGTCTTTCTTCCCAAGCTTCATTCTCAATGAATTGAATATCCTAACTGTATGAGATATTTGGTGATGAGATTGTACAATTGATATTCATTTGATTGGTCATTATACCCTATGAAAATATATTTCTCACCTTTGTCATCCTACTTCATTCTTTTTTACTTGGGCACGTGTGCATATGCTACACAACCAAACACTCTAAGATGTTCAACACTTGACTTTTGATTGCTCCATGCTTATTGAGGGACTACATCCTTTACACTCTTCATTATAAAAATGTTCAATAAGTACACAACTATTTCTACAACCTCAGCCCAAAAATCATTAGGCAAACCTTTTTTCTTTAGCATGCTCCTTGCAATCTCTCGGATGGTCTTATTCTTCCTCTTGGCCACACCATTTTTCTATGGTGTATACCTGGATGTAAATTATTTTTTTATGCCATGATCCTTGTAAAAATTCATGAACTCATTAGAGATATACTCTGCCCTCTATCTGTACTCAAAATATTGATGTAGTGGCCACTTTACTTCTACACCATGGCCTTGAAATGCTTGAAGGTCTCAAATGATATCAATTTTTTTTTCAAGAAATAACCAATATCCTTTAGTTGTAATCATCTATGAATGTCATGAAATAGACATTCTTGGATAGGGAGGAGGTCTTCATTAGACCACATAAATATGAATGGATCAGATCTAATAGAGCTCTAACTCTCCATGCCTTTCCCACAGGAAATGCACTCCTATGTTGTGTCCCCAATATGTATCCTTCACACACTTTGTTTCGTTGTTCTGTAAGGGGAAACCCCTTTACCATGTGCTTCTTATGAATAAGGTTGAGGCCTCCAAAGCTCAAATTCCCATACCTAAGATGCTAAGGATTAGGTTCATCTACCATCATTATTTTGAATGTTGTTGTGAGCTCACTTTGCATTCTCAATGAAAACATCTGATTGCTTAACATTTTGATTGATGCCATCTTTCTATTGCAGCCACTCTTATAAAAGATGATGCACTCACCCTTCTCAAATATGACCTTTTACCCCTTTTACACAAGTTGCCCTATTTTGATAAGGTTGTGTTTCAACCCAGGTACATAGTAAACATCATGAATTTGCCTTTTGTAACCTTGTTTGGTGAGGAATGAAATTCTGACCTTACCCATGAAAGGAACCTTATCATTATTTCCCATCTTCACCTCTGATTTTATTATCTCATCTATGTGGCTAAACATATCTTTATTCCTACTCATGTGGTTGCTATAACCACTACCCAAATAACATGTCTCCTTGCCACTTTATTTGGTAATATTGCATGTTATAAACAAGCTTCCTCCTTTCTCATTCCTATTTGGTTCAGCCTCTTATGTATGAGTGAAATTAGAATTTTTCCTATTCATGTCATATCCTTCTTTCTACAATCACTAGCATAATGTCCATACCTCTTGCAATAATAACATTGGATGCTAGAATTATCATACCTTTGTGTATATCCAACTCTAGAAGTGTTACTACTCCTTCCTCTTCTTCTTCCATGTGGTTCTTGATGGCCATGTCTTCCACCTTTTTGACTGTTGTAAGTTCTTCCTCTTCCTCTATTATTTGATCCTCTCCCTCTTCCTTTCAAATTGACATTTGTCTTGAATGCTTTCTCATGGGATGAGGTGGCTGACCTATTCAGCCTTTATTCATGGGTTTGCAAAGAACCCATTAGCTCATCAACCATCATTTGCCTCAAATCCTTTGACTCTTCTATAACAACCACTATGGCATCAAATCTAATTGGAAGGCTTCTCAACACCTTAATGATCCTATGGTCTTCAAGGGTATGACCACATGTCTTCATTTGATTTACTATGTTCATAGTTCTTGTGAAGAAGTCATTTATTGACTCATTCTCTTTCATTTGTAGGGTATCAAAGTCTCTTCTTAAGAGCTGCAACTTGAAAATTTCACCTTGTCACTCTCTTGATATGCATTTTTCAAGATATCCTATACTTTCCTGGAATGGATAGCTATTGATATCCTTGGAAAGATTGAGTTAACCAAAGCCATTTGTATGTAGTTAAGTGCTTTGGCATCTTTCCTCCTATTTTCTTTCAACACATTCTTTTGTGCTTGGGTCAAAGCATTGAAGGTAGCCATGTCTGCAACCTCATCCTACCTAGCTTTAAAAAACTCTCATTGCTCTTAAGAGTTGAATATTATCTTCATTTTGATTCTTGACACATCATAGTTTTTCTCATCAAATATGGAGAAATGCTGCCAAGACCCTAAACTTCTTGCTACCATGTCTGAATGCACTAACAGCTTGGCTGCCCTTCACTAATAATTCTGATACCAGTGGTTGGAAAAAAACTTAAAACACTATTGGCTATGTAAGGGAGATAAAATCACAAAAACTATAGGCTCAGTTGGGTAGCTAATAAAAAATTTCTCTATTTTCCCCTTTCTTATGGACTACTGCTCATTTTCTCTATTTTTCCCTATTTGCTACTATAAATTCTATAGGTTGTTGCTACATTTTTAATTCTCTTCTCCTTTTGCTACTTACTCTGTAGGTTGTTGCTGCTACATTCAAATATCTATATTCTACACATTCCCTTTTTTATTTTTTGTCTTTATGACTAAAATCACCTAACTCATCCTTTACCACCCATCTCTAATCGGCAGACTAAAATTCAAAATTTAAAAATATTACATTTAAGGAAAACAACTATCATGGTTTGTAGGTGACTGCATATTATGAGTTTCAAAGCAACTAGGTTAGGTAGGAATGAAAAATACTATTTTAACATATTGTAGTACTAGGAAGATGCATAGTTTTTCTCACTCAAAATATTTCATTTTTATACTGCCATATGCCTCCTCTTGTTGTTATTCTAGAAAGTGATAAATAGTCTGTAATATGCTCTTGTCCTCATTCCATGAACTACTCTGACTATCCTATTCCTATATCAATCAAATTTTGACAAAGCCTCTCAATATAAATCATTGGCACCAAAATTTATATGGGGCAAAAGATTTTGTGACTACCCAAATTACATCTAAATTCAAATGTTTTCTATAGCCTCTGTAATTTTATGGTCACATTGTCATGCACTGGGTCAATAGGGATAACCCTACTAACAAGGGAATCTAAGTTTTAATTCTTTGAATGCTTTGGTTCATCACATTCTACCATTATAAAAGACCGTAAAATATTGTCATAAACAATCAGAAGTATATGGTGGTTGAAAGTTCAAAGACTATGAATTTTCAGACTTAGAAATAATCAATTCCCCAACACAAAATCAGAAGTGAAATGGTTAATAGTTGATAAGTGTTTATATGGGACCTAGGGTATTATTAGATCATATAATATAGGGATCCATGCCCAACTCCAAGTAAATAATTGCCTAAATGATTGCTAGAGGTCACTTACCTTGTCCATTTTTATCTTTTTTCATGCTTTTGTATATCTACACAAAAAGAAATAGGATTTATATCTTGAAACAATAGCAAACAGAACCCAAGATCACTCACGTACAAAATAAGTATAGGAACAGTACCTATAGGTGACTCTTTACATGGGCAATAGTCAATCCTTTCATGTCCATTGCACTAGCTTGGTTGTTGCCGCTACATTGATTTTCATTTCAAATGAGAGAAAAGCTCTTAGGATCTCAATTGATTCTTTTATTTATATTGATCTAGTAGTATAAAGTTCATATCATATAACAGTATAAATCCCATATCATTTAGCAGTATAAATTTCAGTCATGAGTGCAAATATTATTCATTATTGTGAGGTGAAATTATATTTACTTTCTTGGCCACCAAGGTGCTCAACAACATGCATAAAATAATGATGAAGATCTGGAGTCCAATGAAGGCGAGGCATTTAGGAATGAACATATTGTTAGAACTCCTCACCATACCTATTGTGTTGGAACTCCTCAGTCATGATTGTAGATATTATTTGTTACTGTGATGAGAAATTATACTTACTTTCTTGGCTTCTGTAATCAAATCACACGTGCTAGTAGTGGGTGGAGGAAAAGTTTTGTGGTGGGTCAATGTGGGAAAGTAGCAATCATGATTCGAATAAATGGTGAGAGGCCTATATCAAGATATCAACATTGGAAAGTATGTGTCTGGCAAAGTAAATAATAAGTGATTGACCACAACTATTTCCAACAAGTGTGATAACGTTAATTAGAGTTATTTTTAATAAGTCAATGAAAAAAGGTGTCATTCTTAAAGTAGTGAAAAATGAAGGTTTCATAGTAGAAAAATAAAATACAGTAGTATGGAATAATAACAAACTTAAAGTACTTGTTGGTTGAATAGTTTGTCAATCAACGTACTAATAAACAAAATAGGTCTAATCAGCCAAAGTAGGAAGACTGGTCGTCCAAATGTGCAATTTTTACCACATCAAAAGGAGACTGATCTCTCCTCTCATCAAGGGGAGGTTCCCTATAGGTATGCTATATATATATTAACAAAAAATAATACTCAAGGGTAGGACCAACCATCCATCTCTCTTTCTTTAGAGATGATGTGTGCAGATCACAGGAGAAACTCAAGGAAAATGACAGAAAGCACTCCTCTTCTTTCAGAAGTACTATTTAGCAAGCCACAAGAATACTCCAGGTAGTAACAGCAAAATGTAGCAAAATATGTAATAACCAGCAAATTGAGATGCAGCACAAAGTCTCCACCTATATCGCTCAAGAGTAAGATATGAAGGACAATGAGGGCACAAAGTCTTCTCAAGGTCCTTTACATAGAAATGAAAATAAAACACATTGAAAGGAAATTATGGGGACACAAATTCTCTCCATAGTTCACTCTTCAGGACACCTTCTTGACTGTTGTCACTAATTCTACTTGTTGAATTAAAGGAACATAAGATATATTAAGGAAAAAGACATAAGAACAGTTTCTTCAACAACAAAGATATTACAGCACAAAGTCTAAAAAACCACTTGTTTTCTTATTCTAATAACAAAATATGATAAACAAACTGAGCTCAAAGTCTCACATGTGTCTTTCAATTTGGGCAGAGTTTCGTTCTGATTGTCAAAAAAGAGATATTTTACAATAACAAGAGAGTCCCTTATATAGCCTCTTCAAGAAGAAATCGAGAATAGTAACACATCATGTTGCATTGAAATATTTTAAGAAGATAGGCTAGAACTTAGGGGCATTTACCCATTTGATTTTATCAATGCAGAGAAACAAGTCATGCTATCAAAAATTTGCAACTTTCAATATCCACCTGGCAATCTAATCCTACCTTCATCGTTCCTCCTTTTTTGGTTAATTAAATTGGGTCCTAGATTTAGTTTGATATTTTGTTCCTTCCTCACTTTTTGCTGGTCTTGGCCTTGAATTCTGTGAATGCATTTAGGTCTGTAGGTTCAAAGAATCAATGGCTAGTTTGCTGTGTTGAATTTGACATCTTCAGGCATGTCACCGCTTGGTCTTCTTTTAGCTTTTCTATTTGGCACTTTCCTGGATTGAATTTGCCCTTTTGGGCCTTAAAAATGACCAACTTTGGGTTGGTAAGAGCCCTCCACAAGGGTATCTACCCTTCAGGTGGTCTTTGAATAGCCTTCAAGCTTCTTTGAGTGACCCTTCGGCTTTGGGGAAGTATTTTTCAAATTGGCAGCTGAGAGTCCCCCACAAGGGCACCTGCCCTTCGGGGTTCTTCGGCGGCCTTTCACAAATTCCTGTAGACAATTCTGATGGGTATTTTCCTCGTGCTTTTCCCCAAGCAAATTCCCATAGACAATTCCCGTGGACAAATTCCCACGAACAAATTATGGGTGAAAATTTCCCGCAAACAAAAAGTCCACAAAAATTGTTCCATTTTCCATATAAGTGAATTCCTTTAGGATTTACTCCCGTGACTTCTCAAAATTATTTTGGACTTTTTGTCTGAAGGAATTCCTTCAGACAAAAAGTTCAAAGGAATTGTGCCTTAGACTTGCCTTAGTCTTTTTGAAAATGACCCTTCTGAAGGGTATTTTTGTTAACCAAGTGCCATCTATAAGGGCACTTGTCCTTCAGGAGGCTTCCTTAAACTAAGTCTATGATCCCTTTGATTGAACCAAATGTTGAACCGTTCCATTGAACCAAGCCAATGAACCGCTTGGTTGAACCAAACGTTGAACCAAGTTTTGGTTCAATCGGATGAACTGAGCATTGAACTACTTCATTGAACCAGTATTTAAACCAAAAGCGTTGAACCAAAAATTGAACCAAGGCTTTGAACGAAAATGGTTCAGGCCGATGAGCCAAGCCTTTGAACCATTTGTTTGAACCAACCATTAAACCAAGTTTTGGTTCAACGGTTCAAACGAAGCCTTGAACTAATTGATGAACCATTTGATTGAACCAAAGGATGAACCAAATGAGTGAACCAAAAGTGTTGAACTACTTAATTGAACCCACCTTTGAACCTTTTGACGTTGAACCAAAGGATGAACCAAAAGTTGAACTTGCTACTGATGCTTGCCGATGGAGATTTCTATTTGAACCAAGGCACTGAACCAATCCCAAAAATGACCAAGTGTTAGAAACTAATTCTTTTAGTTAAACCCACCTGCAGAAACTTTTGAACTTGTAAAAATGAACCTACCTGTAGAGTCTGTAGAAACCAAGTCCATAGTTTTCTTTAACCCTTAAAGAGTTCATATAAATCAACCTATGAATCCCATGGAACTTGCCCTATAAAGTCCATAGATTTCTCTTCCTACTGAGTCTGTAGATTCAAGCCTGCAGAGTCTGTAGATTCAAGCCTGCAGAGTCTATAGATTCTAGCCTGCAGAGTCCATAGATTCAAGCCTGTAGAGTCCGTAGATTCTAGCCTATAGAATCCATAGATTTAAGCCTGAAAAGTCTATAGATTTCTAAGAAGCTTGAAAATTGAGGAATTTGAATGCCCATGACAAATTTTGAAAAGGAAAGAGACAATTTTGGTTTGTAGGACCAAAATAGTTCAAATGTTATCCCAAAAATGAGTGATATTTAGGGGGACAACAATACCGATGCCACATAGTCTTTCCAACAGTTTTAACTTGCATATCTTAGATATTGGAAACAATCTCTTGTCTAGAGAGCTTCCACATTGGTTATCAAGATTGTCTCAGTTGATGACATTGTTATAATAACCATTAGTTAATTTCTCCTTGTTTGCATGCACGCGGTGGAGAAAACTAGGAAAAATAGATAAACTCCTTGTTTGCTCCCTCATGCATGTAGTCTGCATGTTGTTTTAGTCTCCTCGATTTGCATGCACACTTGCAGTTAAACATTAGTTTATTCTTTAGTTTTATTTGTTTTCAATTCTATTTATGTATGCCCTGTTCGCAATTTTTTTTAGACAAAGAGAATAAAGAAGATTAAAAAATCCTTTCTTTATGATTGCTATAGCAATCTGAGTCCATCTCTTTTTTTATTTCTATTATTTTGTTATTCATGCTATCTTTCAAATTAGTATCAGAGTTGAATAACATCCTAGTACACATACCTTCACACATGCAGAAGATGATGTGAATGGTGAATAGAATGCAGGACAAAGAATTGGTCTGATAGCAAGGCTTCTAGCCACGCTAACTTTTGTGGAACAATAGAAATCACATTTGCAGCCAACAAGCAGCCAATAGATAAAACAAATCATAGATCTTGAACAGAAGAAGGAGGTTAAGTAGTCTATGAACAAAGTAGTTAAATGCGTGGGAGAATAAGACAAACTCAAATAATTATTTTTTCTCTTGCAGAGATAGTGTAGTCTAGTGTGGATGAAGCGTCACAGATCTAATTGCTCAATCTAAAGGAGACTAATTAGTAGATCTAATTGTGAACCTATAATTGTTTCCCACTATTCATAAACATGGAGAAGTAGCAATGCACTGATTATTATCAACAATCAACATTCTTACTCAGAGCCTAGTGCCTGCCAGTTGAAAGAGATCATAGCAGTCAAAATAGATATGGATGTTGTGCTTGCCTTGTATAGCCTAAAATAGTATACCCAGAGCACTAGAAACAAGATCTAGGGAGGAGAAATATTGCAGCAGTAGCAAAATCTTGCAAGCTTGAGACATGGCAACAAACAACAACATTTCTCAGCTCTAGATTCCCATTTTTAATGGTAAGAATTATGATTTTTGGGCAATTAAAATGAGGACATTGTTTTGCTCACAAGATGTTTGGGATTTGGTAGAAAATGGCTTTATAAAACCACAAGATGAGGTTTCCTATCAGGCATTAACTCAAGCACAAAAGGAAGAGCTTAAAGAGAACAAGAAAAAAGGATGCAAAAGCTCCATTCCTAATCCAATAGGCAATGGATGAATCCATTTTTTCTAGAGTTGTAGCAGCAATGAGATCTAAGTCGGCATGGAAAATCTTAGAGACCACCTATAAAGGTAATATAAATGTGAAAATAGCTAAATTGCAATCTATTAAGAGAAATTTTGAAAATTTGCAAATGAATGATTCAAAGTCTATAGACCAATTTATGGGTTAAGTATTGGATATTGTGAATCAAATTAAATCTAATGGAGAAACACTAGCAGATCAGAAGATCATAGTAAAAATACTTAGGAGTTTACCAAGCAAATTTGATGCAATAGTTGTAGCTATTGAGGAAACCAAGGATTTGGAATAGTTATCAGTAGATGAATTGATGGGATCTTTGTTAACACATGAATCCAAAATGAATAGGAATAACAATACGTCTTTTGAGAATGCTTTTAAGTCTCAGGTATCATTTGGTAGAGGAAGAGGAAGAGGAAGGTCAAACTTTAGAGGAAGAGGCAAAGGTAGAAATGGAAGGAACAATCCAAATCAAGGTGAAAATAATAATTAAAAATACAACAATAGAGGACGTGGAAACAATCACTTCTAGTAAAATTCACAAAGGTTTGATAAATCTAACATTCAATGTTATTACTGCAAAAAATATGGACATTATGCAAGTGAATGTAGAAAGAAATAAGGAGATGTGGACAATCAGAATGCTAATTACACAAATGAATCTAATTCTAATTTTAGAAGCTTATTTCTCACTTGTCATTTTTATCAAGAAAATGCTAGAGGTATTTGGTTCGTAGATAGTGGATGCATTAACCATATGACAGGGAATAAAGAATTCTTTGCTAGTCTTGATGATTTCATAAAATCTGAAGTAAAATTAGGAAATGATAACAAAGTGGATGTAATGGTTAAAAGAGTAATAAATGTTTTGGCAAAAAATGGTGAAAGAAGATTTATTCCTGATGTTTATTTTGTACCTGGACTAAAGCATAATCTTATGAGTGTTAGACAATTAGTACAAAAAGGTTATAGAGTATCTTTTATGGATAATGTTTACACAACACTAGACAAATTTCTAAATGATAGGTTGATAGGAATAGTGGAAATGAACAATAATAGGATGTTCCCTCTTCAAATTCAGTGCATCTATGGAGAAGAAGAAGCCCACTTCAAAACCATGCATCTAGACCAATCATGGAGATGGAATTTAAGGTATGGACATTTACATTTTGGAGGTTTGAATTTGTTACAAAAGAAAAATATGATAAAAGGATTACCACCAATAGAGTAGCTAGGAAGTTCATGTGAAAGTTGCATTCTGGCAAAACAGAATAGAGAGAGCTTTCTAGTAGGAGCCTCATATAGAGCAAGGGTAATATTGGATCTATTCCATAGTGATTTATGTGGACCAATGCAAATTCCATCATTTGGAGGTAGTTATTATTTTCTAACCTTCATTGATGATTTTACCAGAAAGACTTGGATATATTTTCTCAAAAATAAGTCTGGAGCCTTTAGAAAATTTAAAGAATTCAAGGCTATGGTTGAAAAGCAGAGTGGCCTTTACATCAAGGTACTTAGATTAGATAGAGGAGGTGAATATATGTCTAATGAATTTCAATATTTTTGAAAATATCATGGCATTAAAAGGAAACTAACTTCAAGGTACACACCACATCAGAATGGTGTAGCAAAAAGAAAGAATAGAACAATCATGGAGATGGCTAGAAGCATGTTGAAGGCCAAACATTTGTCAAATAAATATTGGGTAGAAGTAGTAACATGTGCAGTATATATTTTGAATACAAGCCCAACAAAGAGTGTTAGAGATCAAATTCTACAAGAAGCTTGGAGTGGTAAGAAGCATAGTGTACATCATTTCAAAAAATTTGGTTGTATTGCATATTCTCTTACACCATCTAAATTGAGAAGAAAACTTGATGATAGAGGTGAGAAATGCATTTTTATTGGCTATAGTAAAGAATCAAAGGATTATATGTTTTATAAACCCATTTCAAAGATAGTGATTATTAGCAGAGATGTGGAATTTAAGGAAGAAACATGGGATGGTAGCATTGATAAAAGCATCACAATTGGAGCACCAATTTCCCAAAATGAAGAAGAATCAGAAGAACAAAATTTGCAATGTGATCAATCCTCTCCACAAGCAAGAAAAATCGCTCTAATGAGAACACTTAGGAGCTTAGCACAAGGAGAATCATCTGATCATGCAGATCATCCTACACCCAATTCACAAGTAAGTGATGAATTAGATCCAACTCTTGCCACTTTAAGATCAAAACTTAAAGGTAAGAAAATGAGAAACTTGAATGAGATTTATAAACAAGAAGAAGAGAAGTTAGATTTATGTTCAAATTTTGCTCTTTTCTCTCATGATCCTATGTATTATGAAGAAGCAGTTAATGAAAAACATTGGATAAAAGCAATGGATGAAGAGATGAATGCCATTGAGAGAAACCAAACATGAAATCTAATTAATCTACCTGAAGGTAAGGATTGCATAGGAGTCAAATGGGTTTATAAGACCAAATTTGATGCAGAAGGAAAGGTTGAAAAGCACAAGGCAAGGTTAGTAGTAAAAGGTTTTGCACAAGAACATGGAATTGATCATAATGAAACATTTGCTCTAGTTGCTAGACTTGATACTATTAGAATGGTTTTAGCAATAGCTACACAAAATAATTGGAAATTATATCAAATAGATGTCAAATCAACTTTTTTGAATGGTTTTCTAGATGAAGTGTATGTGAAATAGCCACCAAGTTATGAAGTGCATGGACATGAAGAAAAAGTCTACAGATTGAAGAAGGCCCTCTATGGTCTCAAGCAAGCACCAAGAGCATGGTATAGCAGGATTGATTCATAAATGACAAAAAATGGATTCAACAGAAGCAATAGTGAGCCTACATTGTACACAAAAATCAATAAAGAAGGTTAGATTTTGATTGTGTGTTTGTATGTTGATGATTTGATTTTCACTAGAAATTTGTCTGTAGACACATTTAAATCAGCAATGAAGAAAGAACTTGAAATGACAGATTTGGAATTAATGAAGTATTTTTTGGGCATTGAAGTTGTACAATCTGAGAAGGGAATTTTTATTTGTCAAACTAAATATGCAAAGGATGTGTTAAGGAGGTTTAAGATGTTGAATTGTAAATCAGCACCTACACCAATTGCTACATGGACCAAAATTAGCAAAGAAGACAAAGGGTCTAATGTTGATTCTACAAAATTTAAAAGACTAATTAGTAGTTTGATGTATCTTATAGCTACAAGACCATATATCATGTATGGAGTCAGTTTAATCTCTAGATTCATGGAGTCAGCAAAAGACTCACATTGACAAGTTGGAAAGAGGATATTGAAATATGTGGTAGGAACAATAAAATATAAAATTTTATATTCCACAACTAATGATTTTAGTTTGATTGGTTATACTGATAGTGATTTTGCAGGTAGCATTGATGATAGGAAGAGTAATTCTGGACATGCCTTTTTTTTTTGGAAAAGGTGTGGTCACATGGGCATCCAAAAAGCAACCTATAGTGACACTTTTAGCAGCTAAAGCAGAATATGTAGCAGCCAAATCAGCAGCATGTCAACCAACTTGGATGAGGGGAGTATTGACAGATTTATTACAAGTACAGAAGGAGTCAACACCAATCTTTTGTGACAACAAATCAGCAATTGCATTGTCAAAAAATCATGTTTTTCATAAGAGGAGCAAGCACATTGATACAAAATTTTATTTTATCAGAGAGTTAGTGAATAATAGAGAAATCCATTTAGAGTTCTGCAGATCTAAAGACCAATTGGCAGATATATTTACAAAGGCATTAGCAAAGGAGACTTTTGATTATCTAAGACAAAATTTAGGCATTGTAAATGTTGAAGTACGTAGCGATAGAAATTAAGGGGGAGTGTTAGAATAACCATTAGTTAATTTTTCTTTGTTTGCATGCATGTGGTGGAGAAAACTAGGAAAATAGATAAACTCCTTGTTTGCTCCCTCATTCACGCAGTCTGCATGTTGTTTCAGTCTCCTCAGTCTGCATGCACACCTACAGTTAAATGTTAGTTTATTCTTTAGTTTTATTTGTTTTCAATTCTATATATGTATGCACTGTTCACAGTTTTTTTTAGACAGAGAGAATAAAGAAGATTTAAAAATCCTTTCTTTATGATTGCTGTAGCAATCTGAGTCTGTCTCTTTTTAATTTCTATTATTTTATTATTCATGCTATCTTTCAGAAACTTGTGTTGAGGAATAACATAGTTACAGGATATGTTCCACTTCCACATGAATTAACAATCTTGGGCATCTTCATGCTTTAGACTTGTCACATAATAATTTGGCACAGTCCATCCCACTAGAGCTAGGATATTTAGCAGCAACAATGATTCACATGATAAGGTCAACCGTACACTTTAGTAATTATATAACTCTATCCTATTATAGAGAAGAGATCACGATCTTTGACAAAGAAGCCAAGTTGGTGTATGTGGATTCTATTTTGTTATTGGTAACTTGCATTGACTTGTTTGAAAATCAACTATCAGGGATAATTCCTTCAACATCTGATGCACTTATCGATCTATGTATTCTTAGTGAAGAAATTCCTCATGCATTTGGTATGCTAAAGAATATAGAGTGGATGGATCTTTTGTATAATAAACCTCAAGGGAATATTCCAATGGAGTTAGAAGGACTGTATTTCATGGTTGTTTTCATCATGCCTAATGATGAACTTTATGGGAAAATTCCAATGGAAGGCCAATTCCCCACATTTAGTGAAGTCTACTTCTATGGCAACCCATGTCTTTGTGGGTTTCCACTTGATATGAGGTGTCCAGGACCACTAGGCATCATTCAAATAAAATAAAATGAGAATGAGGAAGAGGAAGAAGGCCAAATGCACATTCCACTATGGGGGTTGATTAGGTGCAGTGTTAGAAACTGAAGTCAACTGGAATTAATTTCTTCAAAACTACCAGTTCTACCTCCTTCTCATGCATGCAGTAGTAGTTAACATTCAGTTAGTTAAACAGAAGTTAGAGAATTTGTTAGAGAGTTAGTTTGCATGTAAAGACTAAAATTAGTCTTCAATTTGTTTTTCTAATTATTGTTTGTATTCAAATCTATTTGATACACCCATGGGGTAGTATTGTAATTGAGCAAGTTAAGCAAGATCAAGAAGTTATGCAAGATTCAAGAAGATTAATAAAAATCTTGTTCCATGAATGCTGTAGCAATCTGTGTGTTTTATTTTCTTCTTTTATATGTTTCTATTTTATGTCAAATGGTATTAGAGCCAACAAAGCTGAAGGAGAAACACATAGTCGGTTTGGCAGAAGTCGTGAAGGAAGAAGCGCACAGTCAACCCAACAGATCCTAGAATTCTATGCGCAATAGAAGTGTGAAGATAGATCATAGGCCTGAAATCATGGGAGGAGCCTGGTAGTTTGTGGGGAGCTACTGTCAGGAAGAAAAGAGACTGTTGAGACACGCAAAGCATGGGAAGGTGATAAAGATTGCAGTTTGTGGTCAAGGCGCAGCTGAAAAGCACAATCACCGTCAAAAGTTTTTATTTGTTTATTATTTTGTTTCAATGTTTTACAAGGCATATGTTTTTTGTGTTATGCAAGCAATACAATCATTCATTGTCTACAGATTATAGCATTGACGGCTATAGTGCTATGTTTGAAAAGATGAGCTCCATAGAGCTTGTGTTACACAGTGAGTGAAGCTGTGAAAGTGTGTGTGTTGAACAACAAGTGAAGCTATCAAAGTGTCTGAAGATCAAGCCGATCGTTGGCAAATCTAGACCAACGTGGAAAGAACCCAGTAGAATCATGGGAGGAAACCTGACAAATTAAGCATCAGGTGAAAGAAAGGTAAGCACGCAGGAAGCTTGCAGTGTTGGACATAAGCATGTCCGTTGATAGCCTTTCGACAGGCTACTCCTCAGTCTTAAACGCTGAGTGAATGTTCATTGAGCAATTATATTTGTTCATAGCCTCAATCTAGGCTATATCAGGTGGTGTATTCTATTCCGCATGAGAGACAGTGTATTCTGCAAAAGAAAAGCATCCTAGCTGAAGCTGGTAGATAGAATGAGTGAAGAGATGTATGCCATCAATGGCAGCTACTAGCAACGTAGCTATGGCAAGAATGGTAAATCATTTAGGCATTGTAAATGCTGAAGTAGTTAGTGGTAGAAATTAAGGGGGAGTGTTAGAAACTGAAGTCAACTGGAGTTAATTTCTCCAAAACTACCAGTTCCACCTCCTTCTCATGCATGCAGTAGCAGTTAACATTCAGTTAGTTAAACAACAGTTAGAGAATTTGTTAGAGAGTTAGTTTGCATGTAAAGACTAAAATTAGTCTTCAGTTTGTTTTTCTAATTATTGTTTGTTTTCAAATCTATTTAATAGACCCATGGGGCGGTATTGTAATTGAGCAAGATAAGCAAGATCAAAAAGATCTGCAAGATTCAAGAAGATTAATAAAAATCTTATTCCATGATTGCTGTAGCAATCTGTGTGTTCTATTTTCTGTTTTTATATGTTTTTATTTTCTGTCATGGAAGACTCGAATCACTTTAGACTTCATTTTGTCGCTGTAAACAAAATCCACATATCATCACAACATCTATCCAGGGTATTCTAAATATATAGATAACCCACCAATACGGTAACAAAAATAGCCATTAACAAGCGCTATGAAAACAAATCAAAAAACACAAATAAGCTATAGTCAAGTGAAAGCAATTAGCTTCATCTAAGATACAAAATTGAGCCGGGATAATTCAAATCGTATATTCACCTTTGCTTGCAATACTGTCATGGTTCTACCAGCATTCACGCCACAACTATGAATCAAAGTTCTAGGAATTGCCTCAAAAGCCTTTGCCACAGCTTCATAAGGCCACCGTTACACATGCAAATGAAGCTATTGAGATTACTGAAAACACTAATTTCATTTCAAATATAATAAAGGCTCAAATTCTCTGAATATATTTGATGACCACCAGCGTACCTTTTCTACACCCTCAACTGATGAACTATTTTGCTTCAATGTTGCTGATACAGTAAACTCAACTGCACCGCCACCAAGAACAAGATTTATATTCTTTATCGTGTTTTGGCCAACCGACATTACATCCTGTGTCACAGAAATGTACCGTAGCTAAGTTTAAAGAATGTGTGCACATCTCAATTACTTTGAATGTGAGTAAAGATTCAAAGAGATAACAAAATTTTAAATAATGCTTGTTACTAGAAGATTTCGCTCCACCTCATTTATAGATCTTTGCATGCACCTCTCAACAGAACCGTGCAAGCTTTTGGATCGTTGCAATCAATAATGAAAGTAAAATATTCATCACCAACTTTTTGAACCTCAAATAATCCTGCTCCAGCTCCAACATCACTCTATTGCAATTCCTCGGGTCTGTTTACAACTGTAGCTCCACGAGCTTTAGCAATTCTATTGTAATTTTTTCCCTTAACATTCGAATAGCACTCACTCCTGCTTTGCTTAAATAGTGAGTCGCAAGATCACTAAGGCCCTTTTCAGTGAAAAATAAATCTGGCTTAAAGCTTAATATTTGAGAACAGAGCTTTTAAATATATTCCTCTTCCATCTTCAACTGGATACCCCTACAAATTTTTCATAACGAATAGACTAAGATATGTCTTTTGATAAAACCAATAAAATACGGACAATCTTCTAGTCCTAGAACGTCCATATTTGCTGGTATTTGCTTTACTGAAACACTCGAGAGATTTTGCAAATCCTACACTATTTGAAAAGGGTACATAAATAAATATACAACTTGAATTTATAAAACATATATAAAACACAACTTGAAAGACGTATCACACTCTCCTACTAGGAACCACTCACTCAGCAAACCCCTAAAATCCACCGTCAAGTAAACTTCACATGTTTCACATGGAAATTCAGAGAGCAAACACGTACCCTTACTTCAATCTAGTGCGTAGTAGCAAAGGGAAGGTAACTTTGGAGAACAAGAGGGACACCTTCCTTTAGGATTTTATCCTTAGGGCCTCAGATCATGTGCAGTCTCAGATATCCAGTACATAGGAATGGAGCAAGCATTTCTCATACATGTTACAGTTTATCAGAAGGGAAACCTACACTCTGTCTTTAGTCAAATACTCTTTACTAATGTTTTAACTTCTGCGTTATACAGTATTGCTAAACTTGGGGAATATGTTTTGTATCACACAATCTTCCTATAATATCGGCAGCCATGCGGCAGGTTTACAGATCCATTCCCATCTTAAAAGTTACAATAGCAGCTGCTAAATCAACAATGAAACTTATTCCTGCAAAGATAGCGCACTGTGAAAAAAACAACATTACTCCTCATTAGAGAAGAAGATATCCTAAGGTATTTCAGAGTTCTTTCCTTTCCAAATGGCCTTATGCGGTCTGAAAAAATGAATGTTTCTACCATGTGTTGCTATGATATTCTGTTCATTTTGCACCGTAGCAAAATTCCAAACTCTACAAACCCTTCAATGTCATGAATTAATGAATTGACTTTGCCTTTCTGATCGACAATTAAAATATATGTGATTTGACCATGCAGTTACCTAGAGAATTTGGGTTTTGACCATCTCTTATTTATCCATCCTGCAGAAAATCCGTGCTGCAGAAAATCCGTACTAGAGCAGCAGGACACATTTGATATTTATGTAAACATAAGTTGTGCCACCACACCCACTGCTTTTAATTCTACATATATAAATTTTCCAATCCAATGCATTTTCTATTAAAAGGAAACACAAATAATATTGTAGATAATATATCTGAAACGAATTGTGTCGCTTTCTGTTTTAGGTTTAGACATTTCAGGTCAAACTTCTAGACTCATCCTTAGGGAAATGTAAAAAACAAATCTGAGCATATGGTAAACAATTTTTTACAGAAATTTGGTGCACACATTTTAAGAGTAAAACAAGGACAGTAAGAAAAACAAAATACAGTACTACAAAAGACTGATAGATGCAAAAGGCAGTTAACACTAAAACTTCAAATGAAGTTTATGTATAATGACGATGCACATAGCAGTCCTCTTTTTTTATCAACTCTGCATTTGTCATGTTCTCTCCCTTTTTGTACTCAAGTGAGCAATCCAAAAGAATGAATATTGGGTTTAAAATTTTCCTTCTCATTTTATCTAGTGCTACAACATCTTTGTTTATCATAACACCCTTGAGAACCTTGGAATCTTCCAACTGGTCTCCAGGAACCTTCTCAATTTTAACAAATTTCTTTATATCAACCTCGCACAGACCATTTTCAATTTAATCACTCACGGTTGTAGTTGCATCAATTGCCAAATACTAAAACAATACCATTTGTATTAAAAATCCTCAATGAATTTTAAAATATATATAAAAACATAAATCTAGAAAATGCAAGATTATACAAACTTAAATTCACATCACACTTATTTCTTACAATTGTATTTACAAACTGACAGGGTCAAAATTATTACTTGCTCTTATCTTTTGTACAAAAAGTTAGTAAAACATATCTCCAAGATACACTGTTACAAGCTCCCCTGGCTAATAATGGATAAGTGGAGAGAAGTACAAGGAATCTAGAGTCCAGCATTAATCATTCATGTGTATAAAATATATTACAATAACACTTTCAATAGAACACGAGCTCTTTCAATAATCACACGGATAATGCAATTGGGATCACTACGTTTTTGGTCCCTTTGAGTTTGGCTAGACTTTTCATCTGTTGACCAGGGCTTCCTCGGTAGTGCAATTGGCATGTGAATTTCTAAGGATACACTCTTTCTTCATAAAGTCCTGGTTCTCTTGCTGAAAATAAACTAGTGGATAAACCAGACCCGTTAATCAACCATTATTGCTCATTTATAAAAGCAAATTTGATTCGTTGTTTCATGGTATCGAGAAATAATTAGAAGATAGATCAACAATAAATTAGAGGACTAAGAACATGGTGGCAGTCATGACATCAGGAAGAGGCTCTTTCCAGACAACATTCAATGATCCTCATAATAGAGCTTTGGTTTCCTAAACAGAACTGACGATGCTGGGGAGAGGACAATCCATGAAAGTCGATGAAACTTTGAATAGTTTTGTTAAACCATTTGTTGGAAGATGCCACATTCTCTCATGTTTAGGAAAGATTCTCAACATTGGCAGAAATCAGTTTTCAAAGGGAATAATCTGGCCGTTTACTTGACGAAATCTCATATCTCTATAGAGAAATCCATCCCTAAGCATGCAAAAATGTGTGTAGATATCACTGCCTTGAGAATTTAGATTACTCGGTAGATTCAACCTTTTATTATTGGACCACTTTTTCAAGCAGACACTGTATTCTCCAAACGTTCCAATGTGTATAAAGTACTTTGATGTATGGGCATTTAGCTGCTTCTGACCCCAAATCCAAAAGGTTGAAACCATTCCGATAGAATCTACTCCTTTAAACAACATGAAGAAGGTTCTTAACCTGAAAGGAGCACTGGAGAAAAATATGTCAGTTAAATGACCAGTTTTTGATGAAACATCTTATGATTGCTATTCAAGAAAAAACTGAGATCCAAAAGACATGTCCATTGTACATTGCTCAACTCTCCTTGAACTTTTCAAACTAAGAGGGTAACAAATTGATCAAACCTGAGGCATGTATACCCTAAGTCTGTATATCCTCAACAACATTCCCATTTGCACCAGAAACACATCAAGTTGAATCTACCAACTTAATGCCTAGCTAAAATAAAATACTCCTACATTACTTCCATTTGGATATTTCCTTCTCAAAACCAGCCATTTTAACAAGCAAATTTTAAGGACATAGTAGGCATAAAAAACCTAGATAACATGACATCGGATAAAAGAACAGAAGAAAGAAGAATTTCATTACCGCAATGAGATTCCCAAATTGGCCAGTAAATTTTGTGCCAATATAGTTTCTAACCATTATCATTAATGTTGGTCTTACTAGTAAGAAAATCTCAAAGGTCCGAAGAAGTATTAAATACAAGTTTTTTTTTAATAAGAAAAAGACAAGAAGATTATCGATTCAGAAAAAGAAAACATGAAATTTATGCACCATAAAAGTCTAATGCTAAATAGCTTGGAAGTAATAGAAAAGGTCAAAATCATCTGCTTTCGTAAGAATAAGTCGAAAAATGTCCACAGTGGAAAAAAAGACTGTCAAGATACTGAAACTACAGTAAATTATTGGATACGCAAAGATTTCATTCATAACTGGTTTTAACTCAACTGAAGGTCTTCCTCACAGAGATGTGAAGCTTTGTTCTTCCCTCTCACAGAGTGCCTCAGATTTTAGTGTGCTCGAGGAGGAAAATAGTAATCAGTTATAAACAGATGAAAATTCTATTGTCTACAAGTGGGTGAAAGAGCTTGACCATCGAATTCTTGATCAGTTAAGTATATCATGGAACTGAAAAAAAATTGTCACAATCCGAGGTGAATGGGGTCACTTTATATAGGCCATGCATTTTTATTTCATGAACAATAACATTTCTAACAAGAAAGAAGATTACTGCAAGTATTTGAAAATTTTATATAGAAGGTGTGACTAGAGAAAGATATTATTTTGAAAATTAATGGTTTAACGTGGGCCACAAACAATGTTTGAATTATGGAAAAATATTGAATAGAATGGAATAGATGATTTTTTTAAATGAAAATATTTTATTTTTTTATAGATTAAACACATATTATAGATCCAATCACTTGGATAGCCACTGGATACAAAGTATGTCACACAAAAGACCATTTCATCTTGATTTGTGAGCTCATTTACTTATATTTTCATTTTACATAAATATGTCATTTTTTTAATATATTATATGCAAATCATATAGCTCATGAGGATTCAAATGATGATTGTATGAAAATATTGCATATCTATCCCAATTGTTTGAACATGTTATGAAAATGTTAATAAACCCAACTCATAATTTTTTTTCCAGTTAAAAAAATTTTAAAAAAAGAACAATCTTTTTTAACAATCCTATATTATAACTATAATTTTACTTCAAGTTACACAAAGTACCTGGAGTTGACTAAAACGGACCTAATATTGGCCTCATTAACCCCATATCTCATTGCTTGCTTCATCACAAGTGTGTTTTCAAACCACCCTTTAGCCTCTGTGCCCTACATGGGCGCAAATGCCTACTTCATGAAAATGATCATGGGCTTCCATAGTTTCAATCCACTCCTTTATAAGAGAAACTTGGACTCAATTTTCATAGAAGGAATCCTCTTTATAATTATAATAACCTTGGGCCTAAGGATAAGATTGGCTAATTTGGTGCCCAAGCTAGTTCAAATTTCATCATTACCACCAATAAGCCTATTTTTAGTTTTCATCGACATGAACAATAATGAAGGCATTAGCCGTATAGGCTAAAGATCCTCCATGACTTGAAACCATAATATGTTGGGATGTGTGTGGTGTTGTCAGATACATATGTTACATCTGTTAGACCATGGATGCCTTCCCATCGAAGAACTGGGTGACCCTTGTGCCTATGGAGACCATCAACAAAACCATGACACTCATGGCAAGCGTAAAATGTCAATATTCTACTTGAAAGGACAAATAGAGAGTGAAAATTTATAGAAAGTCATAATTGGATTCGTCAGTATTACCTAGTATTGACGAGGTCATAAAATGTGTCATTATATCAATAAATAACACCATATTATATTTGCATAAATCATGTTTTAAAATGGACTTATATGTAGTTTAGTAACTTATGCTTGTTTTAGAATGAAATATAAGAACATATCTAGTCTATTCTTTAGAAGTCATTGTAGTCTACATTGTTATAATTTTATAACAAATTATTAGAGAATAGATGCCAAATGTTGTATATGCAGGATGAAATGAGTCATCAATATAGATAACAAACTTTTAAGTGCTTAAATATAAAATCAAAAACAATCTTCATGTAGATCCAGAGATATTTAGTAGCTTTATAATCTCATATAAACCATCTCTAGTTTTTTCCAGTTGATTTTTATATGGATGTACTATTATTGTAAGATCATACATGCATATAAATAACTTTATATCAACTAAAAATAGGTCTTGTATTTTTTTTATCGATTTATTTGATGTTTTCTCTATGAAGGTGTGAGGACAGACTTGAATACTTATATAAAATATAAAAGTCCATCATCAATAACATTCCTAAACCTGAATCTAATTCAATATTTACATTTTTTTCAAAAAAATACACAAGCTAAGACAAAGAATCATCTTGATCCGACTGCATATGCAAAAATTATGAGCATTTTAGTTGGCTCTATAGATGCATAGTTGAAACTCTAGAGTTCATCAACAAAGCTCCATATTATATCCATGAAGCTTTGGAGTTTAATTAACTGAATACAAATATGCATAGAATAGATTTAAGTTTCATTAAGCTAAATGAGGCATGAGGACATGTTTTAGGACATGTTTTACAAACTTTCTATACATAGAATGTCAGAAATAAAAACTTTCAAAAATAGAAATCAACACTACAAATGTATACAACTATGGAAAATTCAAGCAAAGATTTCCAAATATGATTGATACTTAATTTTAGACATCTATTTATATTTTTTTTGAAAATATGCATTTTTGAAGAAGGAAATATATTTATAGTAATCCAACCACTATGAATATCTAGCATATAAAAGTTATTGCAAGGCACTAAATTTGTTACATTATTTTTTGTTATGTTGTAATGATAAGAAATCAATACTGGTAAAAAATTAAATATTAGATATGTGATGAACAAAGGTGATAACTCAAGGTTAGAAGTAGGGTTTCCTAGTTGCATAAATAAGAAAGACATTGAAGCGATGAAGGATAGTGAAGTTGTGGGTGATGGAGCAGAAAAGGGGAAGGTCTTTGGTCATTATGTCAATAAGAAAGATGTAGGTAAAAAGGAAAAACATAACCTTCATAGCTTATACTTAGAATTAAGTATATCTCTTACAAAGCACCAAGGTGGTTTAAGAAGGGATAAATCTAGAGAGTTCTAAGGAAGTCAGGTGTCAGAAGTTTGTGGAAGTGGAGATGGTAGTAGTTAGGGTTTATTCCTCAAATTCACTAATTTTTGATGAGTCTAAGAATGCCATCAATCCCTTCCACTTATGTAGAGATGTTGTCAAAGATGTAATTTCAAAGGTTTTCCTAATTTAGACCTTGATCTAGTTGAAATAGATACTCTGCCTCATAGGAGTTCAGTTGGGGAGGAGGTTGGTGTTTCAATCTAGGTGTTTCTCTTAATTTCTACTCATTTCTTAATTTTTGATGAAGATAAAAAACTAGTAATAAGGGTGTGGTAGAAATATCTAGTTGGTGATATGTGTGTAATCCAGATGAAGATGGAGAACTCCTCTTTGGCTTAGAAGGAATAACCTATAAATAAGAAAACACTAACAAAGGGGCTGTTAGCAAGATAGTTGGGTGGACTATCTAGCATGAGCTTGCTAGGAGGTTGTTAATCCACTCTTAATAACAATTAAGTTAAAAGAGATAAAAATAACGTAATTGTATAAATAAAATGAAATGGAATACAAGATATAGCAAAATTAGGTCAATGCTTGTGCTAAAGTGGATAAAGTCAAGTTCAAAAAATTAGAAAAGGGTCTACGAATAGATAGGAACACAAAAAGTTAGGTTTAGTTGGGGTTAAGGGGCTAAAAATAACTTGTTTTTATTTTTTACCATAGTGATCATCGATGGTTGGGTTAACCATCGGTGGTTAAGCTAACCGTCAGTGGTTGGATAACTATTAGCGTATAGAGGTGACCATCGATGGTTGCCTATGGATTCCTGAAAGTTGTTAAAAGAGAAGTTACAGAATAGGTGAATGGTCTTATAATGGTTTGGTTAAGAATTTGGAAGCTAGAAAATAAGGTACTGGTAGTCTAATCAGGTCATAGGGGTTATAAATCAAATGAAACAATGAACAAGTAGAATATACCTATAGCTTGTTAGAGGGTTGACAGTTGAAGGTTTGGGTAATTTTGATATAGTAATAGTACTTTGGCCTTAAAAGAAAACTCAACAGAGGTTCAGGTCTCTTTTACTATTGTTGAGTTGCTGAAGGAAGACTAGATGATGTAAATCTTGAATATCTATATGCAAGAATGCTTGTGATGATGGATCCATTTCATCTCCTACTCCCCTCCTTATTTAGGCAAATAGAGATGGAGGATATACGATTTCCTAGAGGATGAGGTTATGGATTTTGATGCTTGGCAGTTTCTTAGCACCACATAAGGTGAACATATTTAATTGTGCCTCATTATCTCGCACATAGCTGGTGATGTGTTAGAGGGGTGAGGACCTAACCATTGATGGTCAAGCTAATCATCAATGGTTAAGATGATCATCATTATTTGAGTGTATAAAAATAAAGGGGTCAAGGTGGGTTGAAAGAGGTGGCTTAAGGTTCAAGTTAGTAAGTTAGTAAGTTTAGTTAGCTAAGTAGCTAACTAGACTCAAGGTCAAAAAGGGTTGGTTGTAGGTTTAGGTTCAAGTAAGTAAATTAGTAAGTTTAGTTAGCTAAGTAGCTAACTAGACTCAGGGTCCAAAAGGGTTGGTTAATTGGTCAATAATGGTTAGGTGGTCCCTAAAGAGTCTCGAAGAATTTTGACACCTAGTACAATTTTCTAGAGTTTACATTTTGCCCCTTTTTGTTATGTGGCTTTGAATTAACAAGCTACAAAATAAAAATGGATTGTTTGGTTGAAGGTCTATTTGCCTCAGGTATAGGAGGAAGTGTTCCCCCTCAAACCAGAATTCAATGAGGTGAAACCAAAATCAAGTCAAGGTTTGATAAGCGCTATATGGTGAGTCATGAGATTGGTGAAAAAAAGGGTTGGGAATTTAAAATATAAACATGTGCACATAATGTGACTAACTGAGATAATCATGATCATACAAAGACTAATATTGCCAATTTTGGCAAAAATAAGGTTGATTCTAAAAGGACAAGTGACAGTGTAACTAGTCCATACCATTGGTCATAGCTAATCAAGTGACTATATAAGTCTCTTAGACAGAGTCAATGTTTTTATAGGTATCCAAGGTAGGAAGTGTTCCTTTGAAAAACACAAATGGTTTGGTCATGCAGAAGGTGGTGAAAAATTCAAATGGTCAACATGGCAAGGTTTGTTGGTATGGTTAAAAATACCAATACAAGGTCATTGTAGAATATATGAGTGTTTAGCTCAAAAATGGTCAATGTAGAGGTGGATGTGGTCTAATGGTTGGTTAGAGAAGGCTAATCTCTAAAAATATATTTTTTGGCTGGGGGAGATTAGGTGATCTCCAAAAAATAAGCACTTAGGTTGGGTGCTTAAAAAATTTAAAATTGATATCATGATCGTCAACAGTCAGGGTTTCTAAGGTCGACCGTCGATGGTCACCTTGACCATCGATGATCAGGGTAAAAACCTAAAATCATAGAATATAAAAAATGAAATAAAAATTTCATTTTCACTTTTGATATTTTGATCTCCATGCGTCCGTGCATTTTAGCAATTTGGTACTTTGGAGTTTTGTTGTAAGATTTGACTAGGTGTTTTGGTGAGGTGGTGATTCATGATTGGTTGAAGGTGTTTATTGAGGTGATCAACTTTGACCAGATATACAGGGCAGATGAGGACATCATCAAGTAGTAGGATACGAGCTCTGAACTTGACAATGATTTAGGAATGAAGTAGGGGGGGTTTTTTAAATCGGTAGTTTAGTTGTTTGGGTGTATTGAAGTTGAATTTGGGTAGATTGTAGTTAGTTATATAGGTTTATTGTGGGTTTTGATCTAGGTGTAGATTTTGGGTATGATTTGAAAAATTAGTGGTTAAAATTTGAAATTGGTGTTGGAATTAGGTTGGTGATTATTATAAGATAGAATTACGTAGTTTAGTTTGTTATTTTTGTTGTTTTGTTGTAGTTTTGAGGTAGGTAGGTTTGAGAGTTTTACCACTCATAGTCACACACATTGATCATCAATGGTTTGACCTAACCGTCAATGGTCAACTTAGGATTCAGGTTGTGATAAGGTTATATAATGCAAATAGTAGGTGTGTTTGCTATTTTGGTTATGTTTTAGAGATGGTAGGTTTGAGGGTTTCACCACTGGTGGTCACACATAGTGACCATTGGTGGTTAGACCCGATCATTGACAATCAACCTAACCATTGGTTGTTGAACATTGAGAGAAAAAGGTTGATAGGACTGTCAATGGTTCTACTCGATCGTCAGTGATTGAGTGTTTTTAGGGAAGGTTGGTTGTAAAAGATATAGATGAAGATGGTTTAAAATGTTTGTGAGAGATATGTGGGTAAATTAATGTGTCAGGTGTAAGTTAGGATAGGTAAATTTTTAAATAAAAATGATGTGTTGATTTGATAGTTATTGTGTAGAGTTAGGGTTTGGTTTGATAGATTATAGTAGGTCTTTAAAATTAAAGGTAGATGTTTGTCATACAAGCATTAGGTGTTGGTTGGATAGGTTAGGGTAGATGTTAAAATTTGTGTGGATAAGTGTCAATGTTTTTCGATTGGTAGAGGTAATGTTATAGGTGTAATAGGTTGAAAGACGTGGGTATAAGTTGATACTGAGGTCAATTTAGAAATGAGCAATGGTGACTCATACTAAACTTGATTGTCTAGGAATGAGACTAGATCCAGATGAGGGATCAGGTTATTAGGATTTTTTCAAACATCCATAGAGGGATGACTCAAGATGACTAGACGCATATAGAGGAAGTTGGATTATGAGCCATGCAACATTATCAGTGGTTACCACAAGATACGGTGATGATCATAGACCTCATTAAGAGATAAGATATGGTCACAAACACCTTCTTACTATTGACATGAGAGATGACCATCTTATTAGAGGATGTTTATAGGATTACATGAATACCTATTCAAGGGGAGCCTATTTATCATATTAAAGTGAGGAGTGGGATGAGTATATGGAGCTCTTGTATGGTGAGGATCAGGTTCATGCTAGGTGGCATTCAGGTGGTTTTGGTTATGATCCACTATACTATAGGTCTTCAGATGAGAGGTGCTTGATGATGATGATGATGATGATGATAGTGTCCTATTTTGGATTATCTAGTTAAAGTAGTGGATGATTTCCCTATTTATTACTGGGAGTGTTGGTAGAGATTTTGTTTGGGAGGATGGTGTTCGGGTGGGCACCAATTATGTTAGTTTATATTTATAGGGAGCTCTGGGTACTTTGAACTCATAGACAATATGGGATCTATGTTGGGTTCATGATCCATTGTTGGGCATACAAGCACATTCAAGATCTGAGATTTTTGGGACTACCATGGGATGGCTCTGCCTAAGTAGACTAAAAAGTGGGATTTATATGATGGAAGGGAGATTATGCTTTGACAAGAGTAGGTGGAGGAATGAGGGACATTGATTGGTTTAGAGATGTATTGGAGGGTTTGGTTATGGGTGATGTCATCTAGAGACCATATGTGGACTATCTTAGGTGGGCCCTGTACAACTGTCACGCTCTATCTTTACAGAGCTGGTGGTGGATCTATGGGAGGAGAGAGGGTAAGACTGAGATCATCCCATTTGATAGAATTTGGAGGTAGTATGGTCTTATGTAAGGGATTATATCTCCTTTCTCGAGGTATAGGAGGGAGAATGTGGAGTTTTTGTTACTTAAGCCATAAATAGTAGATGTAGTATTAGACCATGAGGAGATGCCTATGAAAATAAGGGTATATGATGTTGGTTTTGTTAATGGCTATGCAAGATGGTACTAGGCCTTCTATGCAGTGGTGGATTATGGATGGGATGATGGGGGTCGACCGGCCATAGATGTGGATCCATCTGGAGTATAAGTGTAAGGGGGTGGTTAGGATGGATAGGTAGCAACAACATTGGCAATTATACAAGCTCAAATTATAGGTTTACAAGGATAATTGGCCACATTACAAGGCCAGATTATTGCTTTATAGGGTTAGGTTGCCACCATTACAGCTGAGAGAGATCAGGTGAGGATATCCCTTGGTTTGGTAACCCATGAGAGGGATACACTGAGGCAGAGGGTAGGAACAATGATAACACTAATAGGAGGCCCACCTAGTATGATTGTTATGACACGATAATTTGCCACAGTAGAGGAGTTGATATATTATGAGGCCATAGTGCTAACATAGTGTTTAGAGTAGTTGATATGGGGAGAGTACTAGGTAAACTTAGTAGATGGACTAACTATGGTGACCCCAGGAAAGTGGGCCTCTTTAGTGAGTGGACATATAGGCATCCTAAGTGGACTGACACTAGATGGTAGTATATGTATAGGAGCAAGAGGGGCCAATGGTAGTGGTGCCCCAAAGGCATGATATATGATATGTTATGTAGGTGTAGATGTACATGATTTTGATACTGGCCTACGTGATAATGATGTGAGATGTACATAAGAGAGATATTTATACATTATTACATGTATCATTTATTTGATGGACATGATGTATATGATGATGTTTACGATGATATATATATATATATATATATATCTGTGTGTGTTCATGGTTTGCATGTTTTGATGTTTGGATGCTTTATGATTTATGCTTATGAGATGTGGACTCAATAGCTTTAGGCATGTGATGATTTAGGGATGATGTTTTTGTTTTCTTCATGGATATGATGATGAATGGTTCAATTATGGTTATTGATGTGGTTTATGATATGATGTTTGATGTTTTGATCATAGATAGATATATAATGTGGTTCATGGATATGATTAATGATTGATGTTTGTTGTTCATGATCAAGGATATGTAATGTGATTATGGTTAAGGATGTAATGAAAATGCATAACGTAAGTTAAATAAAAAACTAAATGTAGGAAAAATAAATGAGAATCATGAGACGTATGTCTACATGAACTAATGATAAGAGGGTAAGGAAAAAGCATGATGTCTTTTCACTGGTAAGGACCTAATAAAACGAAAGTTAGATTGGCTTAAGAAACTTAAGGCTTTCAGATGCTTCACATTAACATGCTCTAGTTGATAAAAAAAGATATCTTGATCACATTGTGTCAAATAAGCTCATAATCCCTTGATTCATAGATGGTATAAAGGGGAGATAGGTGGTGGGTGAAAGGTAGATGGTGATAGGTAAGGTAACCTTATGTGGGTTAGTTTTCCCCTTTTATAGGTGACCTAAAAACCAAATTAGACAAATCTATGTTATAATGCCAGGTGTAGACTGATCGATGCAAGAAGTCTACTAATGCTATATATGAATGTTGATTCTAGCTTTCTTGGAATAGTTTATTCTGATTCTAATTTAGGGTCTTTTGTTTATTAATTTTTATTTTTGATAGGTTGTGAATTTGATTGATGTAAGAAGATTCAAATGATTGATTTTGACCCATTTGACTTAGCAATCCTATAAAGGAGTGGTCTTTGTTTGGGTTTATATGTCTGGTAACTATCCTTCAAGGGAGCAGTCTATCTTTTAGGCAATTTAGTTTTTGAACAACTATCCTTTGATGGAGCAGTTTGCTATCCTAGAGAGATATGACCCAAATAATATTTTGGTATCCCTAATGTTTTGATGCAAGGTTTTATATGGACAAATCTAATTAGGCTTATAGGTTTACCTTTATGAGGGAAAAACTTTGAGCACATGAATGTAATGATAGGTAAAAGGGCTGATTTTGAGAGACAAATAATCATGGGATTGTATCTTATTAGATACAAAAAAGTATCTATGAGAACCATGCCATGGGTAGAGACATGGTAACCATATTTAGGATTTGGCTATGACTGTGATGGTTAATCACATGGTTCTATGTTGTAATTGGTTGTCCTCAAAGGGGTAAAAGGAAGGTGTGAGGGTGATAATCTCATAAATCAAGGGAGGAACTTAAGTTAGACAAAAATGTGAGTTTAATCTTTATTTTAACAAAAGAAAGGATGCAAATGTGAAGCATTATGAGGCTCAAGTTATGGTTTACCTTCGAGGGAAGATAAATAGTAAGCTCCTAATCCATACTTATGGGTTATGATGGAGGGTCCAAGCCAATTGAAAGCGAACTTGTCTCTTTTGCTTTTCTCCATGGCGAAGTCCCCTAGTTTAGTTTCAACACTTGATTAGAGGTGGAAAAGAGTTGGATTGACAAAAAGGGCAAGGTTGGCTAGGTGATAGTTTGGAGGAGAAGGGTAATCTCCAATGTTTAGAGGACAAGGTGACTCCCAAACGGGTTGGGTGAAGAAGAAATGTAATATTCAATAGTTTAAATTTTGTTGGTTAGTAGGTTGAGGCAAAAATGCCAAAGGTTAGTTTGTTTAATTGGTAAGGTATGGTTTGGGTTTGGTAAATAGTCCAAGCCTCATGGAGGGAAAATTCCCCTAGTTTTCTCTTTCCATAGATGTTTAATGTGGTAACAAGATCCCAAAGTGAGGTGTTATTTAATAAAATGCTTTTTTGGGGTGAATATGACTTATCCACCTCCCAAAGGGGGTTTGTTAGTGGTTAATTGTTAGATGTTAGTTGTTAGTTGGTTTAAGTTGTAGGTGGTGATTCAGGTGGGATTTCATCTAGTGCACCAAGGCTAGGAAAATGCTATTGGGTTTGATTTAGGTAGGTTAGGATAGGGATAGTAGGTTTTATGGGTTGATCTTGGTTTATGTTGTTAGATAGGTTGGTTATGGTTGAGTTAAAAGGTGTGTTGATTGTAGCTAATTGATTGGTTGTAGAGGTTAGGTTGGGTGGATGATTATAGGTAAGGTTGGGTTGATGGTAAGTTTGGTTGAGTTAATGGTAGATGAGGTAAGGTTAGTGGTTATTAAGGTAGGGTTAATGGTAGGTTAGGTTGGGTTGATAGTAGAGTCCACCAAATTGTTAAGTAAAAGAGGTAGGTTGGTTGGTTCCATATGGATAAGTGGAGGAGATTGGTTGGTTTCCTTAATTGTGATTTTAAAGGAAAGGTGTGAAGGTTCTACTTGGTTAACAAGTGGTTTGGTTAAGGGTTAGATTATGATTAAGTGTTAGATCAGCATCATGCCTAGTCAATGACAAGTTATGTCTAAGAGGGTAGTAGACTGATGTGTCCAAGACCTACTTATGCATTGCATACCATATGGTGTAAGGGGTCTAGTTCAATATAGCCAAATTCATAACAAATAAATTAATAAAAAATGCCACCGAGTGCCACACCTCCAAGGGAGCTTTCAGGAGGGGATCCATCCTCATCCTTTCCATCATTCAGGAGGTAGGAGTTCCAAATGGGGAGGGAAATAACTAATGGATTTTTCTAAAACATCATGGATCCCCAATGCAAAAGTATCAATAATTCACCTACTCTACCTCTGTCAGTACAATGTATAAATCATGGGAAATGAAGTGGTGCACTCGATACATAAAATCCTTCAGGCTTGAATGGTGCATTCCTTAAGGGTTACTAAAGAGTTTGTTTAAAATGATGACTTTCACTATGATGAACCACTATTGTGTAGTGCACTTAGCACTAAAATATGGCACAAGGTTTAGATGGATAAAACTACCTTATGCCTTCTTAGAAAAATACTTTAGAAAGCCATTACAATGAATCCCTAATACACAGTAGATAGAAATCTTTCTTGGAGAACTAGACATGGAAAGGTGCAGACTCAGGGGTTATTTTATTAGTACCAATATGAAAGCTACCAAAGATGAGGATGATGAATTGGATAACCCTAACATCACTCCCATCCTCACATTATCAATAACCAGCTACTTCCATAGGCTCTACTATGAGATGAAGCTAAGGAAGAAGGTAGCTCAAGCATCCCATGCAAAAGGTAGCACTGACCCTCTGATTCGAATAGAAGATTAGGGGACCTCAACACTTGATGCAAGTGAAGAACCCCTTAAGAAAAAAAGGGGGAAACCTTTTAGGAAATTCAGATGTGTTTGCAGAGGAAGATTAGCTCAAAAGGAGAAGCATCTGCCTTAGAGCTGCCAAAAAGGGGAAAGAAGACCAAGGTGAATGAGGAAAATCCCTCCTCTTTTATGCCTACAATAGTTATCTCTGAAGAAGAGATAGAGGATTCAAATGAAGGAGAATGGGGGATAGGAACATATATTATGGAGGGATCATCTACAGAATGGACCACCTCTCCATGCCCTCAACCTGATCCAAAGAAGAAGAGGCTCAACCTAAAGACCCTTGGCTAGGTAGAAGTTCAGAAGGCATAGGAATAGGAGTTGAAAGAACAAAAGGAGGAGATGGCTAGCACAGGGGTGGCCAAGGAGGTGATTGAGATGATGGAGGCTGAGGAAATGAAAGGAGTGGAACACTTGATGAAGGTAAAGGAAAGCAACCATGTATAAAAAGGGGTTGAGACTACCCCATCCAATGCATCAATAGATGAGGAGCTAAGGCACAAATGGAAGGCCATGGGCCTGAATAAACAATAAATTGGGGTAACACTAAAATTATAAGAGAAGAATAGAAATAAGATAGAGAGTGGTATGTCCTAGGTTGACATTAATAAAATTAAGGTTGTTGAGATTAGAGCCAATGAATAAAAGTGCACCATGTAAAGGAAGGCCAAAAAGGAGAAAGATACCAATTGAATGGAGCATAGAAAGAAAGAAACAAAAGATGTGCCTAGCACCTCCACCAGGATAGCAGAGGAAGTTGCATAGCAAACATGCTCATTGCCTGAAGGGGCACCTAGGAATGTAGAAGGCAATACTAGCCCTAAATAATAACAAATAAAAAAAGGAGATAGTGAATAGAAAGAAGAAACTGGAAATGAAGAAGATACCAACATAGACTCTAGCTGGGAAGAAGACATGGCATAAGAAGAGAGTAATATGCTTGGGAATAGGGGTGACCATAAGAGAGATTTAAGGAAGATGACTACTATCTAAAAGAATACATGCCTCGAAAGGCTACAACTAGAATGATGTGCCACCAGGTATCTTGGATGCTTGATTGCTTCATGGATATACCTAAGTTTGAAGTTTTAACAAAATCAATCAGAGATCTTGTATAGCTAGAGAGAGGGTACTCTTACAAACTCCTCAATCCTAGAGACATAAATCCTGTGCACTCTACTAATGCCCTTATCAAGATGGCATCTTTTGTGGCTCGTAAGGACATCATCAATGATGTTCAAGCCTAAAACTAAAAGAAAATAGTGAAGGATGCATAAAAATAACTCCAAGAAACCAAGTCCAAGCTCCAACAGCTTTCCCAATGCATTGAAGAGGTGGAACCTTCCCTCTTGGACAATATAAGCTCTGAAGGAATGAATGAAATAGATCAAGTTTGTGCCTTGGTTGAATAAATGATCCTAAGGATGAAGCTGGTGTAGGAAGAACCAGAAGACCCTTGTGATTACCTTAGAATAGAGTTGAGTGAGCAGCTTGAAAGGATTAAAGAGCTATGTGGCTAGATAGAGGTGCAAATAGAAGATGTGGATGAAATATTTTATAAATTCATCAACCCATCTAAATTTATTGATGCACGCCTAAAGAAAACAAAGGATGAAAAAAAGGCCTTAGTCCAGCAGGCCATTATGATCAATAAAAGTTAATGGTGCATGAGACCAACTTCTCTACTAAGCAACTAAAACTGCTCAAAATACATGTGATTGGGTGATGTGTTGATAAATAAGTGACACCTATTATTTAATATTATTTTTTGTTTTATATAACTTTTAATTTTATATAAAAATGTTCATATACCAGATTTATATGGAATAGTTTGAAAATATTTATTTATAATTTTTAATCACATATAGCTTATTTTTGAGAAAATTGGGTATTTCTTCTCACCGAGTATTGATGTCTTCATATGTAACTTGTTTATCCCCACTTTAAAAAAACATAAAATCTAACCAAAGACTAGTAAAGAAAAATATATTTTGAAAGTAGTATTATAGTGAATATAGACCAAAACTAATGTGTTAAAAGAGATTTGAAACATTTAGATAGTTGAATTAAATTAAATGCTATTAATAATGTTTGATAGTAATAATTATATGGGATCATTGACTAATTTTATTTGGATACAAAAACTCTTTCATAAAAGCTATTGTGATTTCAATTTTTTTTTAAACTTGAATCTTCCATTATATATGTTGATAAAAAAATCTGTTGTTTTTTCTAATCCCTCATCTTTGAAAAAGGTAGTCAAAAAATCAAATTTGAAGTTGTTAGTTTAATAATTATATATATATATTGGGTGTTGTTTTTTATTGAAATAATTTGTACTGATAAAAAATGTGATAACAATTATCCTCTCATTGGCTGTAAATTTCATCTCACTACAATTGTTTACTCTTTAGTAAACCAAACAAATTAATGATCATGGAAGGAACTAACCACTAGCAGCTTAGTTCTAAGATGAGTTTTCAATTGGTTAGGAAATTATTGATGAAAAAGACATCATTTTTGTTCTATACCTCAAGATAGTCCTTTAAAATTCAACCATATTAATTAACATTGTAAGGCACTTGATGATCATTCACAACATGAACACTTTATTTATTCCTTGCGACAAAGGATGAAAACATCTTAGATGAAGTTATTTTTACTTGTTTGCTTTGTATTTGTAATATAAACCCTATTCTACTATGATGTGATCTCACTACACTATTTTTAGATATGTATTTTTTGTGACAAATATATTTCAATAAGGGGCAGTTCTAATTCAAATTTAGAGATTCAAATTCCTAAATATGAATAGTTTTAAATCACCTAGATATCAATAATATGATGAGCAATAACACCGTCTATGGCCTCAAGTAAAACCTAAATTCTAGAATTAATATTAAATATTTTTTATATTTATGCATCGTCATTGGCAAAGCACCACCACTTTTTCATGCAAACACATATTATTAATAAACTTTCGATAAATGTAAATGTATATTACACTTAACATATGAATACCACTGCACATCTATTTCATATTTGATAGGGTATTTAATGGCTCAAGACTGGTTGTGCTTGTAATTATGGAAATGATTTCCATTATTCTAAACCAATTTAATAGCTACCAAATTCATCCATATGAAACCATTATTATTTTATGGGTTCATCAAAATGAGGGGAATCCTACCATTATTCATTATTAGGGATTTAAAGTGCATTTTACTAAATTTCATGAGAACACAAGTCCATGACAAATATATACATTAGTTATGATCTATTCCTTTGGTATTATTTTATTTTACAAAACTCTTTCTTCTATAAGTCCATTATTAATGGATTCAATCCCTTCTTACACCCTCTTTCTTTGTAAAGCTTCCCTTGTGTTCTCCTATAAGTGTATGTTTATTTTTACTTCTATATCATGGATCTTATTTTTTGAAAATTTGGTATTAGATTTGAAAATAAATAATATGATAAACTTACATAGTTTATTCATAAAATTCAATACATATATGTACATATGATATCTCCTACATACAACAAGTTTCTCTTACTAGAATCCCTATATTCTCTCTCATAATCTCATCTCTATCTTGGATGAGTTGTCTCAAAATAACTCATATACAATATTATCATACACACACATATAATATATATTTTATATCACCTAATTAACTAATGTCTCACAACTATATATGTCTATACATATAAAATGAAGGTAAAGAGAGAACCCATCAACCTCTTATCAATCAAAAATATAGGATGACATCAACCATAGATCATGAATGAGAACTTAAACATAAACATGGACCCAAACATATGTTCATCCTATACATTTTTCACATATGTCTTTCATGAATGGATATATCACTGATGTAGGTATGAACAAAAAATACACATCTTTATTCATCCTCCACACCTATATAATTAATTACACAAATTCATAATGCACTATAACACCTAAGACACTAGGAATTGTTACACCCACATATATTTAGAGTATATAATACACCACACACTAACTAAAAATGGAAATTTTGAGGCCTAAGTCCTCATTATTATCTTTCATATCCACTACCATTGATTGCTGTCACTTGATCATGGACTACATAGGTAATCTCCATCTCAACCGAATACTACACTTGGCTTTATATGAAATAACACATATTGGCTTTTCATTATTCTATTTGTATCCCCTTTGTTCCTAATGCACATCATGCACTATTAGTCCTCCTTATTTTATTGTGTTAATACTTACTCAACTAATTAGAATTTGAAGCTCATATACATATCATATTTAATAACATTACCTCATTCCCCCCCCCCCCCCCCCCCCCCCCCCCCTCACCCTCCCCATGATGCAAAAACATGGATATCAAGTTTTCCAAACAATGTGTTCGTATAAGAGAATATGAATTTAAATTTGTATAAATGTTGACAACTTACAAATAGTTTATTTATACATTAGATTATATATAAGAACACTAAACTCAAGATTTGACACTGTCAACACAATGAATTATTTAGACTTTAAATAAAAGATATTGATCTATAAATAATTATAGAGACTAACTTGTCAATAATAAACAATATACTAAATGACCACAAGTTAATGATAGTATTACTTGACAAGATTGTTACAAAATAAAAATGTAAGTCATATGAAATGACTAAAAAGTAATATTACATTAAATAATTCTTATAATTAAAAGTATTTAACATCACCTATGACAAATTGACAACTCTAAAAACTATGAAAATTAAATGGTAACCCGTAGAAAATACTAAAAAAAATAAAACTAATCAGTAAAACTAAAAAATTACACCTAAAGCTTGACTTTTGTTGAAATTACAAGGTTGTTAAAATTAAAAACATAAATGTTATGTTTATATACTAGGTGATCAAGCTCGTGGATGGAGAGTCGTTAGGATGTAGATGTTGAGTCCAGTGTGAAGTAGACTCGAACAAAAGCCAAAATCAAGACCAGGCTTTCTCTATATAAACCAAAGGCCAATGCAAGCTTCAATATTCACAACTTCTCACGTATAATATTCACACACATATAATATATTTTGTATCATCAGATTAACTAATGACTCAAACCAAACTATAAAGTGAGTATTAAATTCTTGATACCTTCTTCTACATAAATTGAGGTGTCTTTGGATCCTTTTACATTTGTTTGAAAAATCCACAACAAAATAAACTATATTATGAAATGTAGAAAGTTTATATTAAATTTATATAAAATATATACAACCACTTTCTAGTTCTATTCATAAGTGCTTGTGTTTTTCTAAGGTATATTATGTATTTAATGTTGATGATTTCAGAATTTATGTAGTGAGTGTATATTTGCATTATTTTTTTGAATTTATAAAGAAGAATAGGTGAATTTATGACAAATGTGAGGTGTGGCGTGTGGCATATGGGTGATGCATTTATGGATAAGTGCCACATATTATTTAGTATTATTTTTTATTTTATATAAATATTATTTCATATTGCAATGTACCTATACCATATTTGCATGGAATAGTTTGAAGATATTTATTTATAATTTTTAATCACATATGGCTTTTGAGTATTATTGTTTTCATAAGAAACTTGTTTATCCCCACCAGAGAAAAACATAAAATCCAAGTGAGAAATAGTAAGGAAATATATATTTTGGAAGTATTATTATAGTGAATATAGATCAAAAATATTGTGTTAAAGAGTGATTTGGAACATTTGGATAGTTGAATTAAATTAAATACTATTAATAATGTCTAACATTAAGAATTTTATGGGACTATTGACTAATTTTATTCGGATACAAAAACCCTTCTAAAAAATATGTTGTGATTTCAATTTCCTTTTTTGATCTTGAATATTCTACTAAGTTTGTCGATTAAGAAAATAAGATTTCAATTCTAAGCCTTCATCTTCAACAAGGTAGTTAAAGATTTGAATTTAAAGTTGTTAGTGTAAATCTATAGTAATTATCCATGTCTGACGCTCATAGCTATTTTAGACGATACATCTGTCAAAATATACACTCAAATAATTACCTATATTTTAGATTATTACCATGAAGTCTTATTTTTTATAGGTATAAATTTCCATTAAAGAACATTAATGGAATCTATTTTTACACCAAAAATCAAATTTTATTGAGGAAGCATTTCCATTTTTCATTTAATCAGTTTCTAGAATAATTTTATTCATATTCATCTCTAAATAATCTTATGCCCGTATTTACCTTTTACATGCACTTGGATGTTTACCATGTGTATAACAGATATGCAATCATTGAATTTTACGTTATCATTATCTAATTTTAGTACTTAAAATAATTACTAGTATCCTCGATGTTTTGTCATTGAATACACTATTATTCAACATCAAATATCCATTAAAATTATATGTGAATATGTTAGTAAAATATCTAAAATTAAGATCAATACATTTACCTTGTTATTTGAAGATGGAGGAAAATAACAAAGCCATTTCTTGTTCTATATATTCCAATCACTCCTCCAAACATCTTGGGTTTCACAGATGGAAAAATAAAATAAAAATACTAGCAATGTCTATTTAGAAGACTAATTAATATTATTTTTGTTTTACAAGATTACAACTCTACAATGTTTCTATTTTTTGGTCTATTATAAAAATTAGAATAATTAGTATTTAGTATGGTAGTTGCAGTTACCATAAAATAAGCTATAGAAACTAGGGTGATGCCTAATTTAAGATACATAAGATGACCATAGCACTTGGAGAGAGTATGTAGATGCTAGTTGGGATTCAAACCTAGGGCCAACAAACCACTCAATTAGAAACACTTGCGGTCCTCAAAATAGATATTGCTTTTCCTTAGTTCAATAAAGAAAGAGAAATGAGCACTATTATTATGAATAAGATGGATGAACTATTAGTGTTACTGGAAATTATAAGGGAAAAAACTTTGAAATATTTATAACCATATCTATTTTTGTATGTCATCTTTCATCTCTTGATTATATTATGTAGGAGGCATATTTCATTGAGGAAGACTTTATATTTTTCATCTAATTGATTTTAGAGTCATCTAATTTGGATTATGTACTTAAATCAATGAGAATTATTTTTTTAATAAGTTTTGGACTCATCTGAATTGACACATGGATCATTTAATACATTTTTAGAGGAGTTGTTGGATATTTGACCCCTATTTTTATTGAGATGACACATGTTTCAATGATATATTAGTAATTGAAATAGTTCATTGAAAGATAGAAATTTAATTGATAGATGTGACATAACAAAAAACTTTACATGTGTATTTTCCTAGGCATATATGATTCTATCAATTAAAATACACTATCATTTCTTCTCACCATTACGAACCAACTCACCTTTAAATATATTAATGCTTTCATGTTCGGTATGGTTTTTCCTTCCCCATTCCTTCTCCATTTATCAATTTCATTATGAAACAAAATGTCTCATCCCTACACAACTCATTGTTATAGTGTATGAAGTAACTTACCACCCCATTTTACACTATCACCTCCATTAGAAATATCAAATTATTGTTTCTTAATGCTTTGTGTAAGAGATGTGAGATCAGGATAGAGGTAATGGGTTTTGAGTGAGGTATGATTATTGATTTACACTCTTTCACTTTACAAAACCCCACTTTACCAAAACATAAAATTACATTCCTTCTAGTGTAATTTGTACCTTTGGCGCAACAACTAGTTATAGGATGCCTTTCTTGTCATATTCTCACTTACTTTTTTACAGGATTTAAAAACTATAAAGATTACCTATTGGTGCATGAAAGGTTAAGATTTGATAATAAATATCATCTAAACTTGTTAATATATTTTTGTGGGGTACCTGAAAATATTTATAGTGACTCTCCTCAAATAAGTTTCATGATATAGTTTTATTCCCTCTAATTAAAATTTATGAATTGACGTGTGTTTCATTAATCCAAAGTTTAGTTTTTATGGATGATTTATTATATCTAATGAGATTGAGACATGTGACAATATTTGATTAGTTTAAAATTTTGAATTGAAAGGTTATGATTAAAGCATATATTAATACACGTACGCAGATCACTTTAAATTTTACATTTGAAATAAAAAGGGGCTCCATGGGATTAATTGGTTATGCATCTTAATCTAATATTTTTAATGAGATTGTGATATATAATTATATCTCATGTGACAAAGTGACATTTAATATCTATAATGCTAGAAAATAAAAATAAGATATGTGGAAACTAACTATAGTCTAAGGGATGACAATGTGATGCACTAACATAGTGGCTTTATGTGTTTTAAGGAGACTAGAGCTTTAAGTGGATCCATTGATTGTTGAAGTTCATTTAATAATTTTTATGTGTTCACATATATGCATATTAAAGAAGGGTGTGACCAGTTTTTCAAAATAGTAAAGTGTGATTAATAAAAACCTTTAAATGAATTTATTCACTATAAAGATGCATGTGATCATTGTTTTTGCACATTGAATCTATTGTCAATTTCATATATAAATTTTTTATTTTAAAATTATCTTTATCTTGATTTTTTGAATGAAAATATGAACCATGTAATTTTTATTGTCTTAGTGGATTGTACATTTAATTCTCTTCAATCTACTTAGTTTAGGTTTTGATTCAATAGGTGATGTAATAATTTTTTGTCAAAAATTAGGTTTATTCTAACCCCTTATACACATCTAGGTCTAAATCTCACATTAGTTCATGTTTATTGAGATCATTTGAATTAATTATAACCATTGACAATATTAAACAATCAGATCAAAAGGTAGACACTTGAAAATATGCATTTAGAAAGTCACAAAACCTAAATAACTTTGATTATGTTAGGATATATGATTGTGTTTACATTCTAATCTCAATATACCTTCATCGTCCTCTAGTTCTACATTTCTTTTACTACTTTTTGTATTCAATCATATAGCGACATATGTAAAAACATTATTGGTCATAGGTTAATGGAGTTCACATAGTGGATTTAACTTATGAATGACTTTAATCACTATGTGGATGTGTTAGATTATTATTTCTTTATTTATGTTCTTCAATGCTCATTATGGATATGTAGAAAACATTGCATAACATAGTGTTATCAAAGCCATAATATATATATTTTTTAATTTTATTATTGGCCAATCAAATCATAATAGATGGCCTCTTCAGATTGGCTCCCCTCAATGGAGTATGTGGAGTATCCTTCATAACTTTTGAGTCGATTGAGGTTTAGAAACATGTTAGTATTTTAATACACTTCATGTTTTTTAATGGGTTTTATTCCTTATGATAAATAGACAAATTCATGATTAAGAAGCATTTAATAATTATGAACACAATCTAAAATTAAAAAAACATTTAAAAAAATTGTGAGTAAACATAAAAAAGTGGTGATCATTAATTGGCTACACCATGTAGATGCATTGGTTACTATGATTTGATTTAAGACAAGATGTATGATAGGTTAATGGATTCAAGAAGACACAATGCTCTTCATATGGCCACAACAAATGTCATAAGAAGATAAAAGTAAAATAAATAAACCCATAGATTCATAGATAGTTCTTAAAGTGATTTGAAGAGCTAAAGTGACCATATCAACTCCGTTAACCTATCACTAATAAGGGTACTATGTGTCGAGTCCCAGTGGAAGATTAAAATAGTTTTAATTATTATTTTTTTAATATTGATCATAAAATGAACATTTTTATCAAGCAAATTACTTTAAAATAGTTATGACATCATCAAACTACTATGAACCAAATGAGCCAACAAATTTGGTGTATAAAACCCCTTGGTGGAAACCCACAAGAAGTTTATGCTTATTATTTAAAGTATTAGATCTCTATAAATCATAGAAAGTTGATTTTATAAGCATGGGTGATCAAAACGTATTGGCACCTATGCTTATCAACTTAAACAGAGGCCTTGTGCTTAAATCTCCTCTTTGATGGAAAATGTAATACATAGATATTGGCATTCCTAAATGTTTTTGAGAGCTATTTTTCCTGGTTCAAGTATCATATTTTTATATAATCATCTCAAGCATTCTAAATATTGAAAATTTAAATATATAATACATTATGACATGTGCAAATATACTAGGAATATACATCAATGTTTCTAATAGGCCACAATTATAAGGAGACATGCATTTCATAAATCATTAACAATTATAATTATGATCTAGAGTACCATAATCCTTTTATTTTGTGTCAAATCCCACTACCTATATGGTATCGTGACATATATTTTGAAAATATTATATTTTCTACATTTGAATGTTTTGCATTATGCATTATTTGGGCATACCTATCATAAATATGACAACGGTATTGCATTTCCATAGTGCTCAATCTGTTAACAACTTGGTTGTAAAATGTGTTGAAACCTTTTTATGTCTCTCAAGCATATTTTTAGTATTTATAATAACAAATTTCTTAAATTAAAAATAAATGGAAAAATGAAAAAATCTAATAATGTCCAAGAAATCAGTAGATCATTAGATTAAAATGAATATGAGATCAAATAAATCTTCTACTAAAAAAAGGACCAATAAATTAAAAAAAGTAACAAATGAAACCGATCTTCTACTCATATATATATATATATATATATATATATATATATATATATATATATATATATATATATATATATATATATATATATATATATCTTTTAATTTAAAAAAGGGTCAATAACAACATTGAAACTAATTCTTATACAATAGTTAAATACCAAATATTTAATAATTAAACAAATTAAAATAAAAAATAATTAATATTCCATAATTAAATAAATTAAAATGAAAAAATATCTATTCAATAATTCCACATGATTTGCATGTAACCTAATAACTCGATGTATTATTAATTTTTTTTAAAATACACTAACTACAATACATGCTTTCTCTTGTTCACCATACTACTAGAGTGTCAGTGATGTCTATAAATTATCTCTACCAAATAATCCATTACTACATTATCAAAAATGATGTTTAAACATTCTCTATCTATTATTTAAAAGTCATGAATTTGAGACAACATTTATACAATACCTACTCATATTAAAGTCTTAACTATTTTAACCCCAAAATAAGAAAGAAAACACAGTAATTATTCATGATTAGATTTTAAATTTTCCCTAGAAGCAGAGATGTTTAACAATCATCCATGATTTAAATTTAGAATTCACATGAAAACATGTTTAAATTGTCTAATAAAATAAAATATTGTTGAAGCCTTTAAAACAAATAAGAATACAATGAAGACAATTTTATTGTAGCTCAAACCCTAAACACTATACTTCTAAATCTCTCTTTCCCCTTGACCAAAATTAACATCTGACAATGTACAATTAGTTTACACAACCCTAGTTGCACATTATTATTAGCATCAAATGAATATAAAATTCAAATTTACCTACCTAACCCAAACATAATCTATACAAATTCTCTATTTTTGTTGGCACCTAATGAGGTACACAACAACCTGCATCTCTAAAAATTACATATATAACCCAGTTTGGAAAAACTAAAAATAAATGATCAACTAGAACTTAAATATGGTCCTTCTATCAAAAATTTCCATTAGTGAATACAAATCTATGAGAAGAAGAAAATAGTTAAGCAATTTAAAAGAGAAAGCGACCAAAAGGAAGAGGGAAGAGGGAACGCAGCCATGGATGCAGCTGTGTTGAAACCCTACCCTTCGCGGCTGCCTTCTTGGACTTTGGTGACTAGATCCCAGTCCGCAAGCCGATGTGTGGTGCAGACAGAGGGATCCTTGGTGCTTCTGCATGGTGCTGTAATGTGAAATCTATTATTGTGTGGAACTTTATTTTTGCTTTAGATTTCCATTTTGTGGATGGAACCTGGGCTAGATTTCTAGCCTAAGTTGGACTGCTATCCTGATCTGGTTTGCAAAGGAAATAGTGAATGGATAGGGGAAACCCTCGTAGGGGAGCCATATAGGGTGCTCAAGGAGGCCATCGCAGGGAGTCAGGCCAGGCTTTGGCCAAGTTCTGTGTGCATCTCATCATTGGATGACGCGGGGAGCCATACCGGGTGTTCATGGAGGCTGCCACGGCTGTTGATAGCTATGTGAGTGCAAAGGCTGTAGCTCTTTGTTGAAGAAGAGGAGGAGCTTGAAGGGCCGAAAGGGGTCCCTTAGATCTTTGACTTAAGGTTATAGGTCCTTGTAAAACCTGGGCACTTGTTTCAGGTTGTAAAACCTAGTTTTGTTAAGGTTCCAGGGCCTTGTAAAACTTGGGCACTTGTTTTAGGTTGTAAAACTTGGTTTTGTTAAGGTTTGAGGTCCTTGTAAAACCTGGGTGCTTTTATTGGTCTATGTTTGTGGTTTCAAGTCCTTGTAAAACCTGTTTTGATACTATTTTTTAGTAGGTTTCAATATTGCTTGTCCTGGTGGTTTTTAATGTTTTATCTTTCTTGACTCTGTAAAAGGGTTTTGGGGTCCCTTCAAAACCTACTTTTACCTTAATCTAAAACTTTTTAAAAGAGAAAACACAAATTGAGCTAATTAGACATAATCTTGTTTCACAATCACCCAAAATCACAAGGAATTGAATATCATTGACATTTAATAAACACATTTAGAGCATTATAAATCTTTGTACTATATTAAATGCCAAATTCAAATCAATAAAGATTGATAAAAATGTGAACACCCAAACAACATTTTAAATTTTAGATATGTTATAGAAACTGCTAAAAATGTTATCTATTTTCTTTAAAAGGTACCTAATTAAATAATATGTTACAAGTTTAATGCCACAAAAGGAAATACATCCAGATAAAGTGGAATAATTATTTAAAAGGTATACCTAAATATAGATAGAAATAAAAAATCATAGTTTAAGAGTTGGACTAAAAAAGGCATTTTATAATTTAAAAAGCAAAGATCACAAAATGTTCCAAAACCAAAAAAAGTGAGCACCTAAAATAAAAGGGAAAATCTAGTAAACAAAACAAAATGCCCCCTCAATCAGAATGGTATAGAAGAATTCACATGCATTTAAACTGCTAGAAATGATCAGATTATTATGTCCTCTATTTTAGTAACAAAAGCACCAAAAAAATTTATCCTCTATTTACTAAAAACTATAGTCACTACCTTGACTTGTCCATTTCAACAAAGTAATCATCAAATTTTAATATAGTTAGACAAGAATCATCATAACCTAAAACAAAAATTGAATAAACACATAAACAAACAACTAAAACAAATAAGCTTAAGACACACAACATCAAAATGCAAGCTAGATATATTATCAAAATCTCCAAGAAAATGCTTATATAACTAAAAATAATGAATTAATTTAATGTACCTATTCATAACCCCAAATTTAAGCCCTTTTAAAAATAAAAAATAAAATAAAATTAGAAACATAAGCCAAACAAAATGACACCAAAACCAAATGACCTGCAATTACATAAAAATATATCTACCAAATCCAAAGGTAATAAACTCATAATTCAATTTAAAAACAATCCAAAACAACTATGCCCAATCAAGGATACATTACCTTCATAGGATCTAGACCTATAAAACTATAGGCTCATGCAGCTACTCCAGCACATCTATGTGAAATAGATACAATTCCAATAGCATCCAAACTAGGTTGTACCCATTGTAACAAATTTTGATATAAAAAATAGTAATCTCGCCAACAAATTAGTTGATAAAAATGGATATAAAACTAATTCAAACCTTCATGTCAGGCATCTGGATCCACTCAACAATAGTTTCTATTACTTTTGAAAGAAACTTTATTAAACTCTCCTATGTAATAGAAAGGATTATGCAAACATAAAGGGTCTAAAAAAAACATTTAGGCATAACATATGATGGCCACATAATAGAAGTAATAGGGGATCCTTCATAGCTGACTGTGTAACTATGAAGACAAAAAATAAACTAAAAACCTAAGGATTACTTAGACTTGATTATACAAGTCCAGGGCATAGTAAAAGTTAGATGGGAAATAAAACAAACTTTAGGACCCATTCTTACAAACCCTCACCACCTATCCTATCTACTGACACCTTCAACAACACTGTGTGCTCAATCCATAACAAACATCATGGCCTCTATAGTCCTAAGCACCTTATTCTTACCAAGATTTGATTTGGCCCATTTCGACCTTACTTTACCATCATGTACAAGATGGATACCCCATCCTTTTTGCACCACATTTTTCCTTCTATAAACACCATACTCATAGAAAGCATTAAATCAACAACCATTAAACTAAATGAAAACAAAGAAATAATGAAGAAACAAGAAACCTTGGAAAAAATTAGGATTACTTACATGCCAAAGAAATGAAAATGCATGCTTTGCCAAAGCATGTTTGAGCAAAGCCACTACCACCTCCTTGGGATTCAACCTTGAGAGTATAAAATCGTCTGCTACAAGATGAAAAGGGAATCCAAATGTTGTGGGATTGATTAAGATTTAAATATACCTATGAAATCATTACTATTTCCCTAGTTACTAATGGGGTTATTCATGGTGCAGGTACCATACCTGACTGGTTAACTTGCATGGACTTGATGCATAGTCATTATTTCTTTATGAATAAATATCATTGGCTTAGTGCCATGGAGGCAAATGAAGATAAAAGTTGAGCATCTAGTGCAGTAGCTGAGAGAAAAGGGCTTCATGGAATTGATAGTGAAATAAAGGAATTTTTTTGCAATAGTTATGTTAGGGGGAGGTGTGGCAATTATATTTTATGGTGGCAGTGGCACCATTATTTCAGCTACAGTTTCTAAAGTTGAAGCTAAAAATGACAATGTTGAGAATGACTAAAAACTCATTCTAGGCGTAAGAAGCTAAATATAGTGGCTAAAACCACATTGAACTTTATTACTACTAAATTTACAGTGGTAAAAGAAGAAAAAAAACCTTCCCATAAGGTCTTATAAGAATCTATAAGAAAATATGACATGTACATGATTAAATAAAATTCCAATGGCATGTATGGGTAGGGTTGTGACTATTAGTATAATAAATAATACCTAACCCTCAAAATCTGTGATTGATCTATCTTCATCTTTCCCACTCCGTTCATTTATCAAATTATTATGATTGACATTGTAGATGAGGTCAGTAGTCTATGCTATAATAACATGTAAAATATTTGAGCCAATGACAATAAATATAAATGATTTTTTCCTATTTTTCATTAACAAATGTACAACTCAACTTTTGAAAAAATGTAAATTTATTTATGCATGAAAAACAATGCATTTTTATTGGTCCAAAAGACATAGTTTAATCGAAGGTTAAATCAAATTGAATGATTTAGTATGACTAATAAGAGGCCACCATAATTTCTATTATGATAAGATCAAGAAAAATAGAAAGATGAAAAAGATGGTTATGAAGGCATGTTACGATAGATCATTCCACATGGTTAGGATAGAGAGCGAGTATAGATAAAGGTGAATAGATAAATATACCACATCTCTACTTGTATATGAGGAATTGAATGACAAAAATGAAAAATAAAATTACGAATATTATAGATTTTCAAATTAAAATTGAAATTAAATTGGATATTTAGAGATTAATGACAATTACTATAGTTTACAATGTTATTTCCAAAATTTGTTAATTAAAAATTTTCCTAATTCTTAATAACCTCAGAAAAATCAGGTTAAGTGTAGGTTGTCTAAGTTGTCAAAATAAAAAAAATGATGTCATAGATGGAAATTTATATAAATTTTAAATCTAGGGTAACAAATTCAAAACTAATCTTTAATTAAAATGTAGGTCATAATTTTGTGCCTCATGCATCTAGGATGCTATGCTTGCATGATCTTTAAGATGCATGGGACATGGACACTTATCATGAATGTCATATATAGTGATTTCACATTGACCCCAGCCTCACAATCTAGCTCACCCAACCCTGCAGACATGGTGGGCATAGTCATGTTTTTGGAACATAAATTTGACTTCATGTATGTCATGCCCCTAGGGCCAAGTAGACCTTACTACATGCACACACCATCTATATTCATGTGAGGTGTAACAATCTATGCCCAAAGAGTACTAATTTATCTTTGAAACTATTTAAAAATGTTATGATTTGATCATTTTCTTCATTGCTCCCCATCAATTGCAATTCTAGCACACCTCTTGAATTCCATCCCTCCCCCATTTTCACCCACAAAGAAATATTTTTTCCAAATAACATCAAAAATATTCTTGTCTTTGAGTACTCCACATTTGTGTGATTTTTAGTATTTTTTCTAAGGCTTTAACTACAACAAGGGGGTGCTCTGAGATAATATTAGAGACATTACTTAAACAAATTACCTCAATTTGAGACAAAAGGTGTTAGTGTATTGTATTAAACATTATCTCAAAGCAACCATGTCTGATTATTATCTCAAAGCAGGCATATCTGATTATTGTCTCAAATAATTCTCTCCAAAGATGATATATAATATTAATTATATTATATTTTGAGAGACTATCATTTTTGCCTCTCTATACATGATATATATTACCATTTTTTGTCTCTCAAGATACTATCAATTTAATCCCATTATCATCACTCAAGAGATAATATCAATTTAATGAATTAAAAAAAATTAAATTTATTCTTAGGCAAGCAATGGATAAATATCATCAATGACACCAATATGCTATGATGATTAGTATTATAAAACAACTATAACAAAGAATTTTGGTGGAATCTTGTGCCCACAAGTGGATTTACAAGTATTTTATTATATCAAAAATAGTAAATGCAAAAGGGTGCCTAAATGTTGTTAACCCTTAACATAGAATAATAGAGAGATGAAATTCAATATATTTCTACAAAATATATTCATAAAACTATGTCATTTATCTAGATGCTCCATAATCTTCAGGGCTTTTTGATCTTGATAGACCAACTTTTTGTGTTGTAACTGCCAAATCAAGGAAAAATAGTGGAAAAAATTGGTTGCCAATTTTTGCATAATATACTATAAATAGAATTGTATATTTGGATTGAATCTTAAGGATAATTGAAGTTGCAAAAATAGTTGTTCCTCCTCTAAAGCTATTATCTGTTCTTCATTGCTTTTATTTGGCATTTGGTGCAATCTCTCCTTGTTAAAGCCCATAATGCTAGATGTCCCTAACACTCTACCATGACCTAATTCAGCTGAATCCACATTGGGCATGTAAGAAATTCTATTTATGTCACCAGTTAAATTAGGCTTAAAACAATATTCAATATCTATGTTAATCTCTTAGCTTCTGTTTCTTTCTATCTTTTACCAAACTATAGTGAAATAATAAATTCTCCAATAGCTAAGAGTTTTGGCATGGGATATTTAAAAGAAACATCAAGCAAATTTTGATCTTGTTTATTTCTTAAACTCAAACACTTCATAGCAGTCCATCTATATAAGTGGCCTAAACTATAACATTTTTAAAAATGATTTGTATATTATTTGAAAAGCCAATATTGATGCCTTCGCCAAGGACTGATTATATCTACATATATAACATTGTAATAATTTTTCTACATTACAAAATTACCATAATTTTGTGTATGCTACTCTATGTTTTTTTCCAAGCTATTGTAGCAATAATTAGAATTTTGAGTGTTATTTTTATAAAATACTTCCAAAGCTCAGGTCATCTAAATTATATATATAGAAATATATAGATTGTAAGAATACCATTGAATATATCTAGGATTAAAAAGGTTGTAAAGTAGGTTGATGCAGAAGATTATGTTGGAAAAAACCTTACAGCACTATTGGCTATGTAAGAGAAATAATCACACAAACTACAGACTTCGTTGGGCAGCTAATAGACAATACAAGATATAAATAGAACTGGGGAGAAAATGAAGAAATAACCACTAAATCTTGCATATATTAAAATATAAAAAAAACTTCTTTTACATAATTAGAAAATATAGCTATTACTGTTACAACAAAAACATACTAAAAACACCAAAACTTTATTTACTGCTACTCCTTTGCTACAGATGATGTTCACTCTCTTACAAGCTATTGATCTATTTTTCTTACTACTACTCTATTTTCCCTACTACTGCTCTATTTTCTCCTTTCCTATGGACTGCTGCTCATTCTCTCTATTTTCCCCTATTTGCTTTTACAAATTCTATAGGTTGCTACTGCATTTTTAATTCTCTTCTCCTTCTGCTACATACTTTGTAGGCTTATATTATTGCATTCAAATATCTATATTCTACACATTCCCCTTTTACCTTTTTATCTTTATGACTAAACTCACCTAGCTCATCCTTTGTTTCCCATCTCTAATCGATAGACTAAAATTAAAATTTGAAATTTTTTGCAGTTAATGACAACCGATGTCATGGTTCATAGGTGACTACATATTTTGAGTTTCAGAGCAGTTAGGTTAGGTAGGAATGAAAAATAATATTTTAACACTCCCTCTTATTTTTGACCTTCCTGCCATAGTCAATTAGACTCTTTTCAGTCTTCAAAACCTCCTTATAACTTCTTTTTAATTTACCAAATGCTTCTACATCCTTTTTATGCATGATTAGAGGTTCGTTACTGAATTCCATAGCTATACTAATGGAGTCCATAGTTTTTCTGATGGAGTTCATAGTTTTTTTTTAGGATTTCCTAGTTGTACTATCTGAGTCTATAGATTTTCTTTAGTAGTCCATAGATGGATTGTTTGAGTACATATATTTTTTGTAGGAGTCTATAGTTCTGCTTATGGAGTCCATAGATTTGATATAAGAGTCTATAGCTGGATTGGAGTCCATAGATTTTCTATATGATTTCATAGCTAGACTATTTGAGTCCATAGATGGACTATTTGAGTTCATAGATTTGCTATAGTAGTCTATAGTAGGACTAATGGAGTCTATAAATGAACTGATGGAGTTTGTAATGTGATGTAGAATTTTATAGCTAGACTGATGGAGTCCATAAATTTTTTGTAGGAGTCTGTAACTAGATTTTTTGTAGGAGTCTATAGAAAGTGACACTATTAGTTATTTCTTTGAAGACCAAGATATGGCTCCTGACTCAACATGAAATACAAACCCCAAAGTGCTCTTTTGATCTTCAAGGTTTCCTACCCAATTACTGTCCATGTAACCAATAAGCTGAAACTCATCTATTATTGCATACAAAACACCATAATCCCTTATTCCATTCATGTACCTCAATATCCTCTTGCCTACATACCAATGTGTCTCCTTTGGCTATACCACCTATTGTTTAAGATTCAATGAAGGATCTACCAGTAAGTGTTTCAACATGCTCTTCTCCTTGTCTCTCTTCCCAAGCTTCATTCTCAATGAATTGAACATCCTGACTGTATGAGATCTTTGGTGATGATATTGTATAATTGATATTCCTTTGATTGGTCATTATACCCTATGAAAATATATTTCTCACCTTTGTCATCCCACTTCGTTATTCTTTACTTGGGCACGTATGCATATGCTACACAACCAAACACTCTAAGATGTTCAACACTTGGCTTTTGATTGCTCCATGCTTATTGAGGGACTACATCCCTTACACTCTTCAATATTAAAATGTTCAATAAGTACACAACTATTTCTACAACCTCAGCCCAAAAATCATTAGGCAAACCTTTTGCCTTTACCATGCTCCTTGCCATCTCTTGGATGGTCTTATTCTTCCTCTTGGCCACACCATTTTTCTGTGGTGTATACCTGGATGTAAATTATTTTTCTATGCCATGATCCTTGTAAATATTCATGAACTCATTGGAGATATACTCCCCCCTCTATCTGTCCTCAAAATATTGATGTAGTGGCCACTTTACTTCTCTACCATGGCCTTGAAATGCTTGAAGGTCTCAAATGATTTCAATTTTTTTTTCAAGAAATAACCCATATCTTTTAGTTGTAATCATCTATGAATGTCATGAAATAGACATTCTTGGATAGGGAGGAGGTCTTCATTAGACCACATAAATATGAATGGATCAGATCTAACAGAGCTCTAACTTTCCATGCCTTACAACAGGAAATGCACTCCTATGTTGTTTCCCCAATATGTATACTTCACACACCTTGTTTGGCTATTCTATAAGGGGAAACCCCTTTACCATGTGCTTCTTATGAAGAAGGTTCAGGCCTCCAAAGCTCAAATGCCTGTACCTAAGATGCTAAATATTAGGTTCGTCTACCATCATTATTTTGAATGTTGTTGTGAGCTCACTTTGCATTCTCAATGAAAACATCTGATTGCTTATCATTTTAACTGATGTTATCTTTCTATTGCAGCCACTCTTATCAAAGATGATGCACTCACCCTTCTCAAATATGATCTTTTAACCCTTTTGCACAAGTTGCCCTATGCTGATAAGGTTGTGTTTCAACCTAGGTACATAGTAAGCATCATGATTTTGCCTTTTGTAACCTTGTTTGGTGAGGAATGAAATGCTGCCCTTACCCATGAAAGTAACCTTGTCATTATTTCCCATCTTCACCTCTGATTTTATTATCTCATCTATGTGGCTGAACATATCTTTATTCCTACTCATGTGGTTGCCACAACCACTACCCAAATAACATGTCTCCTTGCCACCTTATCTGGTAATATTGCATGTTATAAACAAGCTTCCTCCTTTCTCATTCCTATTTGGTTCAGCCTCTTATGTATGAGTGAAATTAGAATTTTTCCTATTCATGTCATATCCTTCTTTCTACAATCACTAGCATAATGTCCATACCTCTTGCAATGATAACATTGGATTCTAGAATTATCATACCTTTGTGTATATCCAACTCTAGAAGTGTTACTACTCCTTCCTCTTCCTCTTCCATGTGGTTCTTGATGGCCATGTCTTCCACCTTTTTTTACTATTGTAAGTTCTTCCTCTTCCTCTATTATTTGATCCTCTCCCTCTTCCTTTCAAATTGACATTTTTCTTGAATGCTTGCTCATGGGATGAGGTGGCTGACATACTCAGCCTTTATTCATGGGTTTGCAAAGAACCCATTATCTCATCAACCATCATTTGCCTCAAATCCTTTGACTCTTCTATAACAACCACTATGGCATCAAATCTAATTGGAAGGCTTCTCAAAACCTTAATGATCCTATGGTCTTCAAGGGTATGACCAGATGTCTTCATTTGATTTACTATGTTCATAGTTCTTGTGAAGAAGTCATTTATTGACTCATTCTCTTTCATTTGTAGGGTATCAAAGTCTCTTCTTAAGATCTGCAACTTGAAAATTTCACCTTGTCACTCTCTTGATATGCATTTTTCAAGATATCCTATAGTTTTTTGGAATGGATAGCTACTAATATCCTAGAAAAGATTGACTCAACCAAAGACATTTGTATGTAGTTAAGTGCTTTGGCATCTTTCCTCCTATTTTCTTTCAACACATTCTTTTGTGCTTGGGTCAAAGCATTGAAGGTAGCCATGTCTGCAACCTCATTTTACCCAGCTTTAACAAACGCTCATAGCTCTTGAGAGTTGAATATTATCTTCATTTTGATTCTTGACACATCATAGTTTTTCTCATCAAATATGGAGTGCTGCTACCAAGACCCTAAACTTCTTGCTACCATGTCTGAATGCACTAACAGCTTGGATGCCGCTTCACTAATAACTCTGATACCAGTGGTTGGAAAAAAACTTACAACACTATTGGGTGTGTAAGAGAGATAAAATCACGAAAACTATAGGCTCAGTTGGGTAGCTAATAGAAAATTGCTCTGTTTTCCCCTTTCTTATGGACTACTGCTCATTCTCTCTATTTCTCACTATTTGCTACTATAAATTCTATAGGCTGCTACTGCATTTTTAATTCTCTTCTCCTTTTGCTACTTACTTTGCAGGTTGTTTCTACTACATTCAAATATCTATATTCTACACATTCCCTTTTTTATTTTTTGTCTTTATGACTAAAATCACCTAACTCATCCTTTGCCATCCATCTCTAATTGACAGACTAAAATTCAAAATTTAAAAATATTACATTTAAAGACAACTGTCATGGTTCGTAGGTGGCTGCATATTATGAGTTTCAAAGCAACTAGGTTAGGTAGGAATGAAAAATAATATTTTAACAGATTGTAGTACAAGGAAGATGCATAGTTTTTCTCACTCAAAATATTTCATTTTCATACTGCCATATGCCTCCTCTTGTTGTTATTCTAGAAAGTGATAAATAGTCTGTAATATGCTCTTGTCCTCATTCCATGAACTACTCTAACTATCCTATTCCTATATCAATCAAATTTTGACAAAGCCTCTCAATATAAATCATTGGCACCAAAATTTATTTGGGGCAAAAGATTTTGTGACTACCCAAATTACATCTAAATTCAAATGTTCTCTATAGCCTCTATAATTTTATGGTCACATTGTCATGCATTGCGTCAATAGGGATAACCCTACTAACAAAGGAATCTAAGTTTTAATTCTTTGAATGCTTTGGTTCATCACATTCTACCATTATAAAAGACCGTAAAATATTTTCATAAACAATCGGACGTATATGGTGGTTGAAAGTTCAAAGACTATGAATTTTCAGCCTTAGAAATAATCAATTCCCCAACACAAAATCAGAAGTGAAATGGTTAATAGTCGATAAGTGTTTATATGGGTCATAGGGTATTATCAGATCATATAATATAGTGATCCATGCCCAACTCCAAGTAAATAATAGCGTAAATGATTTCTAGAGGTCACTTACCTTGTCCATTTTTATCTTTTTTCATGCTTTTGTATATCCACACAAAAAGAAATAGGATTTATATCTTGAAACAATAACAAACAAAACCCAAGATCACTCATGTACAAAAGAAGTATAGGAACAGTACCTATAGGTGACTCTTTACATGGGCAATAGTCAATCCTTTCACGTCCATTGCACTAGCTTGGGTGTTACCACTACATTGATTTTCATTTCAAATGTGAGAAAAGCTCTTAGGATCTCAATTGATTCTTTTCTTTATATTGATCTAGTAGTATAAAGTTCATATCATATAACAGTATAAATCCCATATCATTTAGCAGTATAAATTTCAGTCATGAGTGCAAATAGTATTCATTACTGTGAGGTGAAATTATACTTACTTTCTTGGCCACCAAGGTGCTCAACAACATGCATAAAATAATGATGAAGATCTGGAGTCCAATGAAGGTGAGGCATTTAGGAATGAACATATTGTTATAACTCCTCACCATACCTACTGTGTTGGAACTCCTCAGTCATGATTGCAAATATTATTTGTTACTGTGATGAGAAATTGTACTTACTTTCTTGGCTTCTATAATCAAATCACACGTGCTAGTAGTGGGTGGAAGGAAAGCTTTGTGGTGGGTCAATGTGGGAAAGTAGCAATCATGATTAGGATAAATGATGGGAGGCCTATATCAAGATATCAACATTGGAAAGTATGTGTCTGGCAAAGTACATAATAAGAGATTGACCACAACTATTTCCAACAAGTGTGATAACGTTAATTAGAGTAATTTTGAATAAGTCAATGAAAAAAGGTGTCATTCTGAAAGTAGTGAAAAATGAAGGTTTCATAATAGAAAAATAAAATACAGTAGTATGGAATAATAACAAACTTAAAGTACTTGGTTGAATATTTTGTCAATCACCGTACTGATAAACAAAATAGGTCTGATTAGCCAAAGTAGGAAGACTGGTCATCCAAATGTGCAGTTTTTACCACATCAAAAGGATACTGATCTCTCCTCTCATCAAGGGGAGGTTCCCTATAGTTATGCTATATATATATATATATATAGATATATATAAACAAAAAATAATATTCAAGGGTAGGACAAACCATCCATCTCTCTTTCTTCAAAGATGATTCATGCAGATCACAGGAGAAACTCAAGGAAAATGATAGAAAGCACTCCTCTTCTATCAGAAGTACTCTTTAGCAAGCCACAAGAATACTCCAGGTAGTAACAACAAAATGTAGCAAAAGATGTAATAACTAGCAAATTGAGATGCAGCATAAAGTCTCCACCTGAATCGCTCAAGAGTAAGATATGAAGGACAATGAGGGCGCAAAGTCTTCCCAAGGTCTTTTACATAAAAATGAAAAGAATACACACTAAAAGGCAATTATGGGGGCACAAAGTCTCTCTACAGTTTACTCTTCAGGACACCTTCTTTACTGTTGTCACTAATTTTGCTTGTTGAATTAAAAGAGCAAAATATATATTAAGGAAAAAGACATAAGAACAGTTTCCTTAACAACAAAGATATTACAACACAAAGTTTGAAAAACCACTTCCTTTCTTATTCCAATAACAAAATATGATAAAAAAAATTGAGCTCAAAGTCTCAAAAGTGTCTTTCAATTTGGGTAGAGTTTTGTTTTGATTGTCAAAAAAGAGATATTTTACAATAACAAGAGAGTCCCTTATATAGCCTCTTCAAGAAGAACTCGAGAACAGTAACACATCATGTTGCATTGAAATCTATTAAGAAGATAGGCTAGAACTTAGGGGTGTTTACCCATTTAATTTTATCAATGCAGAGAAACAAGTCACGCTATTGAAAGTTTGCAACTTTCAATGTCCACCTGGCAATCTGATCCTACCTTCATCGTTCCTCCTTTTCTGGTTAATTGAATTGGTTCCTAGATTCAATTTTCTATTCTATTCCTTCCTCACTTTTTGCTGGTCTTGACCTTGAAGTCTGTGAATGCATTTAGGTCTGTAGGTTCAAAGAATCAACGACTAGTTCGCTGTGTTAAATTTGATGTCTTCAAGCACGTCACCCCTTGGTCTTCTTTTGGCTTTTCTATTTGGCACTTTCCTAGATTGAATTTTCCCTTTTAGGCCTTAAGAAATGACCTAATTTGGGTCAGGAAGAGCCCCTTTCAAGGGTATCTACCCTTCAGGCAGTCTTTGAATGGCCTTCGGGCTTCTTCGGGCGACCCTTCGGCTTCGGGGAAGTATTTTTCAAGTTGGCAGCCAAGAGTCCCCTACAAGGGCACCTACCCTTCAGGGTCCTTCAGTGGCCTTTTTCAAATTCTCATGAACAATTCCCATAGGTATTTTCCTTGGGATTTTCCCCAGGTAAATTCTTGCGAATAATTCCCACAGACAAATTGTCCACAGAAATTTCTCATGGACAAAAAGTCTACAGAAATTGTTTCATTTGCCATATACATGAATTCCTTTAGGATTTACTCCCGTGACTTCTCAGAATTATTTTAGACTTTTTGTCCAAAGGAACTGGTTCAACGAAGTGATTCAATGCTAAGTTCATCCGATTGAACCAAAACTTGGTTCAACGTTTGGTTCAATCAAGCGGTTCATTGGCTTGGTTCAATGGAATGGTTCAACATTTGGTTCAATCAAAGGGATCGTCAACTTAGTTCAAGGAAGCCTCTCGAAGGACAAGTGCCCTTACAGAGGGCACTTGGTCAATGAAAATACCCTTTAGAAGGGTCGTTTTCAAAAAGACTAAGGCAAGTCTAAGGCACAATTCCTTCAGACTTTTTGTCTGAAGGAATTCCTTCAGACAAAAAGTCTGAAGGAATTGTGCCTTAGACTTGCCTTAGTCTTTTTGAAAATGACCCTTCTAAAGGGTATTTTTGTTGACCAAGTTCCCTCCGCAAGGGCACTTGTCCTTCGAGACGCTTCCTTGAACTAAGTCGATGATCCCTTTAATTGAACCAAATGTTGAACCGTTCCATTGAACTAATCCAATGAACCACTTGGTTGAACCAAGTTTTGGTTCAATCGAATGAACTGAGCATTGAACCACTTCATTGAACTTGTCTTTGAACCAAAAGTGTTGAACCAAGGCTTTGAACCAATTCATTGAACCAAGGCTTTGAACCAAAATGGTTCAAGCTGATGAACCAAGCCTTTGAACCATTTGTTTGAACCAACTGCTGAACCAAGTTTTGGTCCAATGATTCAAATGAAGCCTTGAACTGATTGATGAACCATTTGATTGAACCAAAGGATGAACCAAATGAGTAAACCAAAAGCATTGAACTACTTGATTGAACCTGCCTTTGAACCTTTTGACATTGAACCAAAGGATGAACCAAACTTTGAACCTATTGCTAATGCTTGCTGATGGAGATTTATATTTGAACCAAGGCACTGAACCAATCCCAAAAATGACCAATTGTTAGAAACTGATTCTTTTGGTTAAACCCACCTGTAGAAACCTTTAAACCTATAGAAATGAACCTGCCTGTAGAGTTCGTAGAAACCAAGTTCGTATTTTTCTTTAACCTTGAAAGAGTCCATAGAAATTAACCTATGAAGCCCATTGAACTTGCCCTGCAGAGTCCATAGATTTCTCTTCTTGCTGAGTCCATAGATTCAAGCCTATAGAGTCTATATATTTAAGCCTGCAGAGTCTATAGATTATAACCTACAGAGTCCATATATTCAAGCCTATAGAGTCCGTAGATTCTAGCCTGCAGAATCTATAGATTTAAGCCTGCAAAGTCTGTAAATTTTTTAGAAGCTTGAGAAATGAGGAATTTGAATGCCCATGAAAAATTTTGAAAAGGGAAGAGAAAATTTTGGTTTGTAGGACCAAAATAGTTCAAATGTTGTCCCAAAAATGAGTGATATTTTGGGGGGACAATAGCTGGCTCGAGTTGGGGAACTTCTATCAATTGTAAAAAGAATTGAAGGGAGTAGAATCCAAAATCTATAGTGTCTTCATGTGTACCATTGGGTTATAGAGTCATGCTACCCAAAAATGAAAGACATCAAAAAAAAATAGAATTAAAAACTGTATAAATATACATATATACAGATGCAATGCTCTGACACTTCAAGAGTTGAAGTGTTTTAGATGCTGCCCATTGTGAGGTAGAGAAAAGAGTTTGCCATCTTGATATTTTAGTAGAAATCTATTTTCACCAATGTGTTGATGAATTATAAATGGGCCTCTCCAAAGGGAGTCAAACTTTCCATGCATCCCCTTTGGTTCTCTCCTTTTGTCCCATAGTAGGACTTGATTCCCAATCTAGAAGTCACGATTTTTAGCCTTCTGGTCAAAAAGTTTTTTTACCAAACTTTGATGAGCAATAATTATGTCCACCACCATAGTTCTTTGTTCCTCTAGCTTAGTCAGGCACATGATTCTTTTATCAAGAGAACTTTCATATGTCTGATCTTCAATTGCCTTTGCCAATTTTAAGGCTCACAATTCTAATGTGATTGGTATTTTAGCATTGATACCATAAAAAAGTTGAAAAAGAGACATATCAATTGCCCTCTTTGGTGTGATTCTATCTGCCCATAGAGCATCAACCAATGCTTTGTACCATGTCCTTTGATTGTTATCTGCTAGCTTCTTGATGATAGTTACCAGGTTCTTATTGCTAGATTCAGATTGTCCATTCCCTTGTGGAAAATAATCAAAAGAGTGAGAGAGTATAATTCCATAATAAAAAAAATTGTGTAAAATCTTGAGAGGTGAAACAAGCTACATTATCAGTAACAGTTTTGAATGAAACTCCAAACCTAGAAATGATATTATCTTTGAGGAAATTGCATACAACTTGTGAAGTAACATGCTTAGTTGGGATTGCTTCTATCCACTTGGTGAAATAGTCAGTTGTTGTAAGGACATAATCATGTCCAGCACTTGAAGATGGGTTTATAGTCCCAATAAAATCAAGTCCCCATTGCTAGAAAGGTTCTTCTATGATCACTGGCTTGAGAGGCATATCAGCTAACTTGGGTCTTCCAACAAATTGCTAACAAAGTTCACATTTTCTCACCCACTTATGTGCATCTTGGAAAAGAGTTGGCCAGTAATATCTGGCTCACAAAATCTTGTGAGCAGTCACAGGAGTAGAAAAATGTTCTCCACAGGCCAGATTGTGGAAAGATTTCAAAAGCTAGCTTTGTTTCTCTTTGTCTACATAGTGAAGGAATACTCCATCTATGCCTCTCTTGTATAAGCCGTTGTCTCAAAGGATAAAATTGGCAGCTTTCAACTTGATAGTCCTCTTTGTTTTGTAAGACAAATGAGCAGGACATTCACCATAAGTAATGAAATGAGCGATACTTAAATACCACTCATTGGTAGTAGAGACAAAAAGGACTGTTGGTGTCTCTTCCACTTTAGTTTTTTCACACTGTGTGTCTTCTGGGTTATTGTCAGTAATTAATTGGCATAGACCTTTACCCCTGACCAGCTTTGTCAGCTTGATGTCTAGATCAAACTCTTGGATCTTTGCAATCCAATTATCTCTTTTCATGCCAAAGTCTTGCTGACTTAATATAGACTTGACTGTAGTGTCAGGCACTAGGGTAGTAGTATGTAAATTCAGAATATAGAAGCAAAAATATTTGACTACTTTCACCAAGGCATAAGCATGCTTCTTTATATTTGAATATTTCATCTCATGGGTTGAGAGGGCAACTCATGAAAGAGATAGGAGATTCAATACCTTCCTTATCCTGTTGAACAAGAATTATTGAAAGGGTGTGTTCAGACGCATAGCTATATATGATGAAATCTTTATTGTAATCTGGGCAAACCAAGGTAGGGGCATGAGCAATGGCAGTTTTGATATCCTAAAATGTTGATTTGCCTTCTTTAGTCCAGCTGAAGATGGTCTTCCCTTTCATCATGTTCATAATGTGTTTAGTTTTCTCAGCAAATTTGATGATGAATCTCTGTAAAAAATTCACCTTTCCAAAGAAAGAATGAGCAAATTCTTACTTGTAGAAAAATTAAGTTCTTGAATAGACTTGACTCTGTCTGATTCAATCTTTATTCCTTCTTTGGACATAATGTGTCCAAAGAGTTTCCCTTCTGTTACTCTAAAAATAGACTTTTTTAGGATTTAAGGAAATACCATTTTGGCAGCAGTGCTCCAACACTTGTTGTGAGTGGCGTACATGATCAAATCGATGCTTTGAAAAGATATTCAAGTCATCAAGGTATACCACTATGAATTTACCAATCTCGTCTTTGAAAGCCAGATCTATAGCTCTCTGAAAGGTAGCACCAGTATTTATTAAACCAAATGTACTCTAAGGTGTGGTGAATGCAGTCTTGTGTTTGTTTACTTTACCAACTTCAACTTGATTATAACCTAAGAAGCCATCCAACATTGATAACATCTCTACACCTATCACTATCTGAAGCACTTGATCCATAATGGGCAAAGGATAATTATCCTTCAAAGATGCTTGATATAGATTTTTGAAATCTACACAAATGCAATTTTGCCATTCTTCTTATTTATAGGCAATATGTTTGCAATCTATGTGGAATGATGGATTGGAAAGATGATTCTAACATTTAATATTTTTTGTATCTCAGACACAATAGTACCTAATATTTTTGGATTATATTGTCTAGATTTTTTCTTGTAGGGCATTGAGTCAGCATTGAGAAGAATGTCATGGCAGATTTCATCTGGTCTGAGAGACTTTAAGTCTTCATAAAAATATGCTAAGGCATCCATGTAGTGACAGAGTAAAGAGGTGAACTTGAATCTTTCTTCAATGGTGCAGCACTGAACAATGTTAACCATCTTGAGATTTTCTTTAGTGGTCAGATTCACTTGATTGAATCCCTGAGAGAAACTCAAGTCTGTTTGTTGTTGTTTGATGAATCTATCATGCTTTTCAAACAGCTTTTCAAAAAAACTAGGCCTTTGAGAATTTTATTTCCTTTGAGCTGTAAAAATTCTTCATTAATATCTAAACTAGATTTATAGATAGATTCATTCTTCTAAGATTCACTGCCTTCAAAATGTAGTTGTTCAAAATTGTCTTTTCATTCCAGGAAAGCAATGATTTGATGATCAGCATTGAATACTTGCCAATAATTAGCATTGTCACAAACACTTGGTCTATAGACTAGCTCAATGGTATACCTATCTTTTTTGAAATCTGAATGAAGAATTAAGAGAGTTTTTAAAATAGCAAGTGCATCAGCTCTGTCATTAAACTCTCTGGGTATAACAAAAATGTTGAAAGCATCAAAGCTTTCAATTTGATCCCAAACCAAGTTACGGTAGTGGCATAATATTTTATTCTTGGTTTGGTATAAGTTCTTCACTTGACAAACCACTAATTCAACATCCCCTTTGGCATGAAGAAACTTGCTGCCTTTGTCTTGAGCAACCAAGCAGTAGAGATTTGTATTCAGCTGTATAGTGTTGCTAAATTGTAGTTTGTAAGATGAAGAAAACATATCTCCTTGAGGAGATATCAAAACAATCCCAACTCTTAAACCGGTAAAGGAACAGCTACCATCAAATTCCAAAGTCCATATCTCATCTGATACTAATTTTTTTTAGACTTTCCTTCATCAGAGATGGAGGATCCTTCTTGGTCTGTACTGTAGCCTACTAGTTTTTCTGTTGTTCTAGTTGAACTAATTTCTGAGTTAACCTTTTCAATAATTATAACAGATGTTTCATGTACTTCATCTATATATAAAAAATAGTTACCCATACCTACAGATTCAAAAAGAATTTGAGCTTCAGGGGCTGATGTATGGGTGACCACATATTTTGCTTCCTTTTCAAGGAGCAACCTCTTCATTACACCTTATACATGGATCCTTGCCTCAGAGAGATCCATGCTTCATTTTCCTCCCACATCCTTGCAAAAATTTCATCCAAGCAAAATGCCATAAGATGCTGGGACGTCAGCCACCAAGACAGTCATCTTGATTCTCTTGTTTGAAAAGGCTATAAATGCAAATTGGGCATCTTTGATTTGCCCTAGCAATGGTACTTGCTTGTTTTCCATGGAGAAACATCTCCCAAATGTCTTGGTTAGTGTGAGACCAAGAGACTCAGCTACTTTAGCTGGCATGACATTATCAAATGTGCCTAAGTCTATAATACAGTTACTCATCTTGTGGCCATTAATTAATAGGGAAACATAGAAAGGTTCTATTTTTCCAGGAGCAGTTGGGGGAGTAATGACCAAATTATTTGGAATAGGCATGTTCTTTGGAGAATCAAGAATTATTTTTTTAGCCTTTTATCCTACAGGGATGGTTTGGTTCTTGACATATTGGACCAACTTATTCAATTGATCAGGATTGGACTGTAAATATTTGAACTCAGACATTTATATTTTTGTCTTGTTGACATGATTGATTATGTCAAATGGTTGAATTAAACTAGGTATAGAGAAAGGTACTTCAACTTTTTGAGTTTTAGGAGGGATGGGAGGTGGGCTGGTTTGCAAATTTGAAGTAGAAGGGGAAGGCACAATTGATGTATTTGCCTTTTGGGTGATCATTGCATCCTTTGACTGAAAAGGCAGAATGGTTCCACATTTAGCAACTGTGACTACTGGCTGTGGTTGCTCTTTTGTCTTCTCTTTATCAACCTATTGGACTGATTGTTTCTTGGATCTGGTAAACACTACATATGATCCATCAAAATCTTCTCCTTTGCTTTTGGGTTCATCCTGATAATTTAAGAAACTAATGTAGGAGTCACCAGCTGATTCTTCTTGATTGTCTTCAAGGAGATCAGCATCATTTTCTTGATTCAATTTAGGCTAGAAAGAGAACTCTTATTCTGCTTCAAGATATCTCATTGCTAAATTGGTTGGAGGAGCTTCCAAGGCAAGTTTTCCTTGTGGGGGAGGAAGGTGATTATGTTGCCCTTGATTTCTGGCAGCATTTCCCTAATATGACTGATTTGGGAATGTCCTTCTATATGAAGAAGTAGAAGACATTCCTTGAGCCATTTGCTTTTTGAGAGCAAGCAACTCATTTGCCAATTTTTGCACCATTGGATCTACGGTGCCTATAGATGCATATTCAGAAGATGATGAAGCTCTAATTCTATTTGGATCTCTTCTTATCTTCTTTGCTAAGATGAGATCATATTTTACCTCAGTGGCCATAAGTTGAGCTGCAGCAAGTTCTATTTGACCAGCACGTCTCAAGAAAAAACTTACTTTAGGTAGCTAAGAATTAATGAAAAAGCATTTGAGATTCTCAGCTGTAGGTCAAGCAATTATAGGGATTCTATTTCTCAGTTTGTCAAATTTGGCTATGAAGTCCCTCATTGGTTCATGAGGCTCTTTCTTCATCTGTGTAAGTTGAGCCAGAAGTGTATGTACATCTTCTACAGGTTTGAATGTGGCTTCAAACTTAGCTTTGAGAGTATTCCAATCAGTCACTAATTGAGCCTATAAATGATAAAACTAATCTGCAGTAGCACCTTGTAATGTTTCTACAAAAAGCTTGACTGCTACATCTTCAAATTCTACTCTGATTACTCCATAAGCTATGGTGAAGGCTGCAATATGTTCATCAGGATGAACTTTCCCATCACCATAGAATCTAGGGAAATTCTTCTTTGAACTATGTGGAAGGTCATTAGAGGTGGAGTAAGATTGAGAGGACCAAAAGCATTACCCTAAGGGCCTTAAACTTCCATTGTAGGATTATGAAAAGGAAGGATAAAAAATCTCAAAGGGGTAATTATTGGCAAAGCTTTATCAATAGCAGAAGTAGATACTTCATCTAGTAATGGAGATATGACTTTAGTGGGAGGAAAGCTCTTGGTTCGTTGGAGATGAGATGGTGAAGGAAACAGATCAAAATCACTTTGTTGTACCAACTCGAACATAGGGTCAATGATACCTTTATCCTTTTGGCTTCGTGTATACCTTGAATCTACCAGATTGTGAAACAAAAATGGAAAAGAATGGACTTTGCTTCAGTTTGAAATTTGAGGCTTTAAACTATGCATTCTTTCCCAATTAGTGTGGAGGTGAATGGATAGATTATAAATGGATAATGGGTATGTATCCCCAATGGAGTCACCAAAAATTGTTGGTTGAATATTTTTTCAATCAGCATACTGATAAACAAAATAGGTCTGATCAGCCAAAGTAGGAAGACTGTTCATCCAAATGTGTGGTTTTTAACACATCAAAAGGAGATTGATCTCTCCTCTCATCAAGGGGAGGTTCCCTATATATATTAACAGAAAATAATACTCAAGGGTAGGACAAACCATTCATCTCTTTTTCTTCAGAGATGATGCGTGCAGATCACAAGAGAAACTCAAGAAAAATGACAGAAAGCACTCCTCTTTTTTTAGAAGTACTATTCAGCAAGCCACAAGAATACTCCAAGTAGTAACAGCAAAATGTAGCAAAAGATGTAATAACCAGCAAATCAAGATGCAGCACAAAGTCTCCACCTAAATCGTTCAAGAGTAAGATACGAAGGACAATGAGGGCACAAAGTCTTCCCAAGGTCCTTTACACATAAATGAAAAGAAAACATATTGAAAGGCAATTATGGGGACACAAAGTCTCTCCATAATTGACTCTTCAGGGCACCTTCTTGATCGCTGTCACTAATTTTGCTTGTTGAATTAAAGGAACAAAAGATATATTAAGGAAAAAGACATAAGAACAGTTTCCTCAACAACAGAGATATTACAGCACAAAGTCTGAAAAACCACTTGCTTTCTTATTCCAATAACAAAAATGATAAATAAATTGAGCTCAAAGTCTTAGAAGTGTCTTTTAATTTAGGCAGAGTTTCGTTCTGATTGTCAAAAAAGAGATATTTTACAATAACAAGAGAGTCCCTTATATAGCTTCTTCAAGAAGAACTCGAGAACAATAACACATCATGTTGCATTGAAATATGTTAAGAAGATAGGCTAGAACTTAGGGGAATTTACCCATTTAATTTTATCAATACAGAGAAATAAGTCACGCTATTGAAAGTTTGCAACTTTCAATGTCCACCTGGTGATCTGATCCTACTTTCATCATTCCTCCTTTTTTGGTTAATTGAATTGGGTCCTAAATTCAATTTTCTATTATGTTCCTTCCTCGCTTTCTGCTGGTCTTGGCCTTGAAGTCTTTGAATGCATTTGGGTCTGTAGGTTCAAAGAATCAATGGCTAGTTCACTATGTTGAATTTGATGTCTTCAGGCACGTCACCCCTTGGTCTTCTTTTAGCTTTTCTATTTGGCACTTTTTTGGATTGAATTTGCCCTTTTGGGCCTTAAAAAATGACCCACTTTGCGCTGAGAAGATCCCCCTACAAGGGTATCTACCCTTCAGGCGGTCTTTGAATAGCCTTCAGGCTTCTTCAGGTGACCCTTCAATTTTGGGGAAGTATTTTTCAAATTGGCAGCCGAGAGTTCCCCACAAGGGCACCTACCCTTTGGGGTCCTTCTGCGGCCTTTCACAAATTCCCATCGACAATTCTCATGGGTATTTTCCTCAGGCTTTTCCCTGGGAAAATTCCCACAGACAATTCTCGTAGACAAATTGTCTGTGAAAATTTCCCACGGACAAAAAGTCCATGGAAATTGTTCCATTTGCCATATACATGAATTCATTCGGTATTTACTCCTGCGAATTCTCAAAAAATTTTCAGAGTTTTTGTCTGAAGGAATTCCTTCAGACAAAAAGTTCGAAGGAATTGTGCCTTAGACTTGCCTTAGTCTTTTTGAAAATGACCCTTCTGAAGGGTATTTTCATTGACCAAGTCCCCTCCGCAAGGGTACTTGTCCTTCGGGAGGCTTCCTTGAACTAAGTCGATGATCCCTTTGATTGAACCAAGCCGATGAACCTCTTGGTTGAACCAAATGTTGAACCAAGTTTTGGTTCAATCAGATGAACTAAGCATTAAACCACTTCCTTGAACCAGTCTTTGAACCAAAAGCATTGAACCAATTCATTGAGCATGGGCTTTGAACCAAAATGGTTCAAGCCAATGAACCAAGCCTTTGAACCATTTGTTTGAACCAACCGTTGAACCAAGTTTTGGTTCAGTAATTCAAACGAAGCCTTGAACTGATTGACGAACCATTTGATTGAACCAAAGGATGAACCAAATGAGTGAACCAAAAGCATTGAATCACTTGATTAAACCCACCTTTGAACCTTTTGACGTTGAACCAAAGGATGAACCAAACGTTGAACTTGCTACTTATGCTTATCGATGGAGATTTCTATTTGAACCAAGGCACTAAACCAATCCCGAAAATGACCAAGTGTTAAAAATTGATTCTTTTGGTTAAACCCACCTATAAAAACTTTTGAACCTGTAGAAATGAACCTACTTGTAGAGTTTGTAGAAACCAAGTCCGTAGTTTTCTTTAACCTTGAAAGAGTTCATAGAAATCAACCTATGAAGCCCATTGAACTTGCCTTGCAGAGTCCATGGATTTCTCTTCCTACTGTGTCCATAGATTTAAGCCCATAGAGTCTGTAGATTCAAGCCTGTAGAGTCTATAGATTCTAGCCTGTAGAGTTCGTAAATTCAAGCCTGTAGAGTTCGTAGATTCTAGCCTGCAGAATCCATAGATTTAAACCTGTACAGTCCATAGATTTTTTAGAAGCTTGAAAAATGAGGAATTTGAATGCCCATGATTTTGAAAAGGGAAGAGACAATTTTGGTTTGTAGGACCAAAATAGTTCAAATGTTGTCCCAAAAATGAGTGATATTTGGGGGGACAAAAGTGCTGATGCCACATAGTCTTTCCAACTATTCTAACTTGCATATGTTAGATATTGAAAATAATCTCTTGTCTAGAGAGCTTCCACATTGGTTATCAAGATTGTCTCAGTTGATGAAATTGTTAGAATAACCATTAGTTAATGTCTCCCTGTTTGCATGCACGCAGTGGAGAAAACTAGGAAAAATAGATAAACTCCTTGTTTGCTCCCTCATGCACGCAGTCTGCATGTTGTTTCAGTCTCCTCAGTTTGCATGCATACCTACAGTTAAACATTAGTTTATTCTTTAGTTTTATTTGTTTTCAATTCTATTTATGTATGCCCTGTTCATAGTTTTTTTAGACAAAGAATAAAGAAGATTAAAAAATCCTTTCTTTATGATTGTTGTAGCAATCTGATTCCGTCTCTTTTTTTATATCTATTATTTTGTTATTCATGTTATCTTTCAAATTGGTATCAGAGCTGAATAACATCCTAGTAGACATACCTTCGCACCTATAGAAGATGATGTGAATGGTGAATAGAATGCAGGACAAAGAATTGGTCTGATAGCAAGGCTTCTAGCCACATTGACTTTCATGGAACAACAAAAATCACATCTACAGCTAGCATCAGGTCATTGCCAACAAGCAGCAAATAGATAAAACAAATCATAGATGTTGAACAGAAGAAGGAGGTTAAGCAGTCTATGAACAAAGTAGTTAAATGTGTGGGAGAATAAGACAAACTCAGATAATTGTTTTTTCTCTTGCAGAGATAGTGTATTCTAGTTGGATGAAGTGTCACAGATCTGATTTCTCAATCTAAAGGAGACTAATCAGTAGATCTAATTGCGAACCTAAAATTGTTTTCCACTATTCATAAACATGGAGAAGCAACAACATGTTGATTATTATCAACAATTGGCATTCTTACTCAGAGCCTAGTGCCTGCCAGTTGAAGGAGATCGTAGCAATCAAAACATATACAAACGTTGTGCTTGCCTTGTCTAGCCTAAAATAGCAAACCCAGAGCACTAGAAACAAGATCTAGGGAGGAAAAATATTGCAGTAGCTGTAGAATCTTGCAAGCTTGAGACATGGCAACAAACAACAGCATTTCTCAGCTCCAGATTCCCATTTTCAATGGTAAGAATTATGATTTTTGGGTAATTAAAATGAGAACATTGTTTTTCTCACAAGATGTTTGGGATTTGATAGAAAATGGCTTTATAGAACCACAAGATGAGGTTGCCCATCAGGCATTAACTCAAGCACAAAAGGAAGAGCTTAAAGAGAACAAGAAAAAGGATGCAAAAGCTCCATTCTTAATCCAACAGTCAATGGATGAATCCATTTTTTTTAGAGTTGGAGTAGCAACGAGATCCAAGTCAGCATAGAAAATCTTAGAGACCACCTATAAAGGTAATATAAAGGTGAAAATAGCTAAATTGCAATCTCTTAGGAGAAATTTTAAAAATCTGCAAATGAATGATTCAGAGTCTATAGACCAGTTTATGGGTTAAGTATTGAATATTGTGAATCAAATTAGGTCTAATGGAGAAACAATAACAGATCAAAAGATCATAGAAAAAATACTCAGGAGTTTACCAAGCAAATTTGATGCAACAGTTTTAGTTATTGAGTTAACTAAGGATTTGGAACAGTTATTAGTAGATGAATTGATGGGATCTTTGTTAACACATGAATCCAGAATGAATAGGAATAACAATACGTCTTTTGAGAATGGTTTTAAATCTTAGGTATCATTTGGCAGAGGAAAAAGAAGATAAAGAGGAAGGTCAAACTTTAGAGGAAGAGACAGAGGTAGAAATGGAAGGAACAATCCAGATCAAGGTGAAAATAATAATTAAAACTACAACAATAGAGGATGTGGCAACAATCACTTCTAGTAAAATTCATAAAGGTTTGATAAATCTAACATTCAATGTTATTACTGCAAAAAATATAGACATTATGCAAGTGAATGTAGAAAGAAACAAGGAGATTTGGACAAGCAAAATGCTAATTACACAAATGAATCTAATTTTAATTCTGGAAGCTTATTTCTCACTTGTCATGTTTCTCAAGAAAATGATAGAGATATTGGGTTCTTAGATAGTGGATGTAGTAACCATATGATAGGGAATAAAGAATTCTTTGCTAGTCTTGATGATTCCATAAAATCTGAAGTAAAATTTGGAAATGATAACAAAGTGGATGTAATGGGTAAAAGAGTAATAAATGTTTTGGCAAAAAATGGTGAAAGAAGATTTATTCCTGATGTTTATTTTGTACCTGGACTAAAGCATAATCTTATGAGTATTGGAAAATTAGTACAAAAAGGTTACAAAATATCTTTTATGGATAATGTTTACACAATACCAGACAAATTTCCAAATGATAGGTTGATAAGAAAAGTGGAAATGACCAAGAATCGGATGTTCCCTCTTCGAATTCAGTGCATCCAAGGAGAAGAGGAAGCCCATTTCAAAACCATGAATCTACTCCAATCGTGGCTATGGCATTTAAGGTATGGACATTTATATTTTGGAGGTTTGAATTTGTTATAAAATAAAAATATGGTGAAAGAATTACCACCAATAGAACAGCCAAGAAGTTCATGTGAAAGTTGCATTCTAGAAAAATAACATAGAGAGAGCTTTCTAGTTAGGTTGTGGAGCTAAAAGCTTCACTGTTATGCAAACTATGGAGGTTACTGAGTGTTAGAGTAATCGACATCAGTCTGATCAACCGACGTCAGTCATATACAGTGTTCACAGCAACTGACATCAGTTAGGTGTCAGCTGGCATCGATCAGACAGCCAATGTCGGTCATCTCCAGACAGACAGGAACCAACGTCGGTCACCTGTGCATTCCAGTCTAATTTTAGACAGATAGTTTGTTTGCATGTAAAGACTAATTTTAGTGTTGAGTCTATGTTTCTAATTATTGTAATTGGGAATTCTAATTATTGTTTGTATGGGATCTATTTAAGAGACCCATGGGTTATATTGTAATTAAGGATTAAGGACTAAGGACCAAGAAGGCTTAGATCCTCAAGTGTAAGATTAGTTGATCTATAGGTATGCAAGATCAGGGAGATCTACATGGTAAGTAAGATTAGTTGATTTGCAAGTGTGCAAGATCAAGAAGGTCTACTTGGTAAGAAAAATCAAGGAGATCTACTTGTGTGTAAGGTAGGCAAAGCAACCATTGAGTTGATTGTCATAGGTGGACTAGTAGATAGGCAAAACAACCATTGAATTGATTGTCACTAATTGGTGGAGGGAGCAACTTTGTGTTTGAGTTGGTTGTACTTGATAGAGAGAGAGAACTCTTGAGAGAAATACTGTACACCCAAGAGTTGTGGAAGAGTGTGATTTCTTCATTGTATTTTGGAAGAGTGTTAATACATATTGTATTGTTTCTCATATCATATTCTGTGTTATTTCTGAATTCTAGTTACTTATTACTTCTGGTTTAATTTCATATTTAGTTGCTTATACAAAGGTAATCAAGTGTGCTCTTATGGAGCAGGGATCCTAACAAGTGGTATCAGAGCTTTGGTTAGGTACACTAACAGGTGTGTGTGCAAGGCCAAAGGAGATCTACGGGGTACAAGATCAAAGAGATCTACAACATAACAAGGAGTAGGTTAGTGTTTGTTTGATTACAGGTCACTCACAGGGGTTTCTATTTGAGTGAGAGTATAGCAATAGTAGAAGAATGTATGCTAAAGATGGATAAATTCAATGACAAGAATTATCAATTATGGAGGATGCAGATAGAGGATTATTTGTATCAGAAAGATCTATATTTACCGTTGGGTAGAGTTTCAAGTAAGCCCACATGTATGCAAGATGAAGAATGGAAGGTTCTTGACAGAAAGGCTCTAGGAGCTATAAGGCTGACTTTGGCAGCTTTTGTGTTTTTCAACTTATCTCAAGTAAGGACAATGGTTGAGTTAATGGAATATTTGGCAAATTTATATGAAAAACCCTCAGCTTCGAATAAGGTATTTCTTATGAAGCAATTATTTAATTTGCAAATGCTAGAAGGTGGATCTATATATAGTCATCTTAGTGATTTCCATGGTTTGGTAAACTAGTTAACTTCAGTCAAAATAGTTTTTGATAATGAAATTAAGGCACTCTTAATCTTATGTTCTTTACCTGAAAGCTGGCATAGCTTGGTAATGGCAGTAAGTAATACTGTGTTTGCTTCAAATATCTTGAAAGTTGATGATGTTATTAGTGTAATCTTGAATGAATTAATTCGCAGGAAAAGCACAGGTGAGACATCAGGTAATGCTTTGAGCATTGAAAGCAAGGAAGGCAAAGAGAGAAGGGCATGCAAGGGAAATCAAGGTCAAAGATAGGTAGTGGATCTAAATCCAGGTATGGCAATATAATTTGCTAGAATTATGAAAAGAAAGGACATACAAAGAAAGATTGTTGGTTGAAAGAAGATCAGCATGAAGGTAATGAAGAAGCAAAAGATGCAGGTATTGTTGCACAAATGCTCTTACATTTTCTTTGGATAGTCATGTAGAATCATGGGTTATAGATTCTGGTGCTTCTTTCCATGCAACCCCAAATACGGAATTTTTTCATGATTATGTCCATGGAGACTTTGGAAAAGTTTATTTAGGGGATGGTGAGCCTTGTCAAATGATTGGCAAAGGAAAAGTGCAACTAAAGCTACAGATGGACAACACCTGGGTGTTGAAGGATGTCATGCATGTCCCAGTCCTAAAGCAAAATTTGATTTTTGTAGGAAGGTTTGGTGATGAGGGTTGCACAATAACTCTCACAGGGGAATCTTGCAAGGTTTCTAAGGGTGCACTTATTTTAGCAAGAGATGAGAAAGTAAGTACACTTTATCTATCTACTTGTATTACTGATTCTCCTTCTATTTTATCTACTTCAGATGTAGATGCAAAGATGTGGCTCTGTAGGCTTGGTCACATAAGTGAGAAGGGAATGGACGTTCTTAAGTCAAAAGGTATGCCTTCAAATTTGATAGACCGAGATTTTTGTGAGCATGGTATGCTTGGGAAATAGATGAAAGTGAGGTTTCTCACAACTGGGTCAATAAAGAAGAAGCACAGATTGGAGCTTGTCACACAGGTGTGTGGAGACCAGCTCAAGGAGCTTCTATTAGAGGATCACAGTGGTATGTTTCTTCCATGGATGATGCTACAAGAAAGGTATGGGTTTATTGCATAAAGAGGAAATTTGATGTTTTTGACATATTTAAGAATTGGAAAGCCTTATTTTTTAAGAAAAAAATGATGGACAGATATCAGCTCAAGAGGCTGAATAATTTTGAGCAGGGCAAGGTTGATTTGGAAAAGGTTATGATCCAAAATGAGCTCATGAATAAAAATCATCACTCACAGGAAAACACAGTTACTAACGTCAGTTAGGTGAGAATCGACATCAAACAGGCAGAAGCCAACGTCGGTCTGGTGGAGACCAAATTCAGTGATGTCAGGCAGGTGGGAACCGATGTTGGGTAGATCACACAGGTGGTAACTGATGTTGGTCAGGTGAGAACTGACATCAATGAGGTCGGTCAAGAAGGAACTGACGTTAGTCAGGAAGAGACTGACGTTAATCAGGCAAAACCAACATTAGTTAGATGTAGACAGAGAGGTGACCGACATCGATCACTGTTATAATGAAATTTGGGTGGACATCAATCTATTAATGAGTCTCAAATGCCCATGAGGAGGACTGAAAGGGTGAGTAAGCCTCAATTTCTTTATTCCCCTTCTTTATACTACTTATTTCTCACTGATGGTCAAGAACCAGGAAGTTTTGAAGAGGCAATGCAGGTAAAATCCAGGAAAAAGTGGGAGCATGGCATAAATGAGGAACTTGATTCCTTGGAGAAGAACCAAATGGGAGATTTGGTTGAGTTGCCAGCCAAAAAGAAAGCACTAAAAGATGAATGAATTCATAGGTTAAAGAAAGGAGAGAATGGACAGGTGAGACAGAAGGCCAAGTTATATGGTCTTGAGCAAGCTCCAAAATAGTGGTATTTCAGGTTTGATAGGTGTATGACAAAGCATGGCTTTAGTCAATGTCAATGTAATCACTGTGTTTATTTTACTAGGTTAGATAACGGTCGCAACATTATCCTGTTACTATATGTAGTGTATATGCTTATTGCAGGGTCACACATACAGGGAAGTACTGAGCTAAAGGTAAAAGTAGCTCAGACATGTGTCAGGAAGGATTTAGGAGGAGCAAAAGAAATCCTTGGCATGAGTATTTCTAGATATAGGGAAAGTCACAAGTTGATTTTGTCTCTAGAGGATTATGTGAATAAGGTAGTGGAGAGGTTCAATTTGCAAGATGCAGAACCGCTTAGCACACCTATGGATGTACAGTTCACAAAATAGTGTCCTAAATCATATGATGAGATTGAGTACATGTGTACTAGACCTGATATTACCTAAGCAGTGGGAGTTGTCAACAAGTTTGTGACCAATTCGAGAAAGGAGCACTAGAAAGCAATTCAGTGGATTTTCATGTATCTGAGAGGGACCAGCAGTAGGTATGTATGCTATGCAGGGTCAAGCACTTCTCTACATGGGTATGTAGATTTGGATATGGTAGGTGACTTGGATGGTAGGAGAATCACCACAAGATATGTGTTCACTGTTGGTGGTACGGCAGTTAGCTAGATTTCAGAGATGCAGAAGGTTGTTGCAGTCACGGTGACTATCAAGGATATGAACCATGCAGGTATGTTAACAAAGCTGGGAATAAAGGAGAAGTTGAATTTTTAGTCATCTTCTGTTGGTCTTCAAGATTGAACTTGAAGAGGGATGCAAGCTAGAAACAAATTAGAGGATGTACAGGTATAAGTACAGATGCAGTTGTTTATCTCCAAGTGGGAGATTATTAGGTTGTGGAGCTAAAAGCTTCACTATTATGCAAACTACAGATGTTGCTGAGTTTAGAGTAACTGACATCAATTTGATCAACCGGCATTGGTCATATATAGTGTTCATAGCAACTGACATCAGTTAGGTATTAGCCGACATTAGTCAGACAAGAACCGACATTGGTCATCTCTAGACAGACAGGAACCGACGTCAGTCACTTGTGCGTTCCAGTCTAATTTTAGACAGACAGTTTGTTTGCATGTAAAGACTAATTTTAGTCTTGAGTATGCGTTTCTAATTATTGTAATTGAGAATTCTAATTATTGTTTGTATGGGATCTATATAAGAGACCCATAGGCTATATTGTAATTAAGGATTAAGGACTAAGGACTAAGAAGGCTTAGATCCTCAAGTGTAAGATCAGTTGATCTACATGTATGCAAGATCAGGGAACTCTACATGGTAAGTAAGATTAGTTGATCTGTAAGTGTGTAAGATCAAGAAGGTCTACTTGGTAATCAAGATCAAGGAGATCTGCTTGTGTGTAAGGTAGGCAAAGCAACCATTGAGTTGATTGTCATAGGTGGACTGGCAGATAGGCAAAACAACCATTGAGTTGATTGTCACTGACTGGTGGAGGGAACAACTCTGTGTTTGAGTTGGTTGTACTTGATAGAGAGAGAGAACTCTTGAGAGAAATACTATACACCCAAGAGGTGTCGAAGAGTGTGACTTCTTCATTGTATTCTGGAAGAGTGTTAATACATATTGTATTATTTCTCGTATCATATTTTGTGATATTTCTGAATTCTAGTTACTTATTACTTCTGGTTTAATTCCATGTTTAGTTGCTTATACAAAGGTAATCAAGTGTGCTCTTATGGAGCAGGGATCCTAACATTTCTAGTAGGAGCCTCATATAGAGCAAAGGTAATATTGGATCTATTCCATAGTGATTTATGTGGACCAATGCAAATTCCATAATTTGGAGGTAGTTCTTATTTTCTAACCTTCATTGATGATTTTAGCAGAAAGACTTGGATATATTTTATCAAAAATAAGTCTGAAGCCTTTGGAAAATTTAAAGAATTCAAGGCTATGGTTGAAAAGCAGAGTGGCCTTTACATCAAGGTACTTAGATCAAATAGAGGAGGTGAATATATGTCTAATGAATTTCAAGATTTTTACAGATATCATGGCATTAAAAGGCAACTGAATACAAGGTACACACCACATCAGAATGGTGTAACAAAAAAAAAAGAATTGAACAATCATGGAGATGGCTAGAAGCAGTAGTATATGCAGTAGATATTCTGAATAGAAGCCCAACAAAGAGTGTTAGATATTGAATTCCATAAGAAGCTTGGAGTGGTAAGAAGCATAGTGTACATCATTTTAAAAAATTTGGTTGTATTGCATATTCTCTTATACCATCTAAATTGAGAAGAAAACTTGATAATAGAGGTGAGAAATGTATATTTATTGGCTATAATAGAGAATCAAATGCTTATATGTTGCATAACCCCATTTCAAAGAAAGTGATTATTATCAGAGATATGGAATTTAAGGAAGAAGAAGCATGGGATGGTAGCATTGATAAAAGCATCACAATTGGAGCACCAATTTCCCAAAATGAAGAAGAATTAGAAGAACAAAATCTACAAGGTGATCAATCCTCTCCACAAACAAGAAAAAGTAGTCCAATAAGAACACCTAGGAGCTTAGCACAAGGTGAATCATCTGGTCATGCAGGTCATACTACACCCAATTCACAAGTAAGTGATGAATTAGATCCAACTCTTGCCACTTTAAGATCAAAACTTAAAGGTAAGAAAATGAGAAACTTGAATGAGATTTATAAACAACAAGAAGAGAAGTTAGATTTATGTTCAAATTTTGATCTTTTCTCTCATGATCCTATGTATTATGAAGAAGTAGTTAATGAGGAACATTGGATAAAAGCAATGGATGAAGAGATGAATGCCATTCAAAGAAACCAAACATGAGATCTAATTAATCTACCTGAAGGTAAGGATTGCATAGGAGTCAAATGGGTTTATAAGACCAAATTTGATGTAGAAGGAGAGGTTGAAAAGCACAAGGCAAGGTTAGTAGCAAAAGGTTTTGCACAAGAACATGGAATTGATTATAATGAAATATTTGCTCCAGTTGCTAGACTTAATACTATTAGAATGGTTTTAGCAATAGCTACACAAAATAATTGAAAAGTATATCAAATAGATGTCAAATAAACTTTTTTGAATGGTTTTCTAGATGAAGAAGTGTATGTGAAACAGCCACCAGGGTATGAAGTGCACGGACATGAAGAAAAAGTCTACAGATTGAAGAAGGCCCTCTATGGTCTCAAGCAAGCACCAAGAGCATGGTATAGCAGGATTGATTCATACATGACAAACAATAGATTCAACAAAAGAAATAGTGAGCCTACATTGTACACAAAAATTAACAAAGAAGGTCAGATTTTGATTGTGTGTTTGTATGTTGATGATTTAATTTTCACTAAAAATTTGTCTATAGACACATTTAAATCAGTAATGAAGAAAGAATTTGAAATGACAGATTTGGGATTAATAAAAAAAAATTTGGGCATTGAAGTTGTACAATCTAAGAAGGGAATTTTTATTTGTCAAACTAAATATGAAAAGGATGTGTTAAGGAGGTTTAAGATGTTGAATTGTAAATCAGCACCTACACCAGTTGCTACATAGACCAAAATCAGCAAAGAAAACAAAGGTCTAATATTGATTCTACAACATTCAAAAGACTAATTGGTAGTTTGATGTATCTTATAACTACAAGACCAGATATCATGTATGGGGTCAGTTTAATCTCTAGATTCATGGAGTCAGCAAAAGACTCACATTGACAAGTTGGAAAGAGGATATTGAGATATGTGGTAGGAACAACAAAATATAGAATTTTATATTCCACAACTAATGATTTTGGTTTGATTGGTTATAATGATAGTGATTTTGTAGGTAGCATTGATGACAGGAAGAGTACTTCTGGACATGCCTTTCTTTTTGGAACAGGTGTGGTCACATGGGCATTTAAAAATCAACCTATAGTGACACTTTCATCAACTGAAGCAGAATATGTAGCAACCACATCAACAACATGTCAAGCAATTTGGATGAGGAGAGTATTGACAGATTTATAACAAGCATAGAAGGAGTCAACACCAATCTTTTGTGACAACAAATTAGCAATTGCATTGTCAAAAATTCATGTTTTTTATAAGAGGAGCAAGCACATTGATACAAAATTTTATTTTATCAGAGAGTTAGTGAATAATGGAGAAATCCATTTAGAGTTCTGTAGATATAAAGACTAATTGGCAGATATATTCACAAAGGCATTAACAAAGGAGAGTTTTGATTACCTAAGACAAAATTTAGGCATTGTTGAATTACTTAGTGGTAGAAATTAAGGGGGAGTGTTAGAATAACCATTAGTTAATTTCTCCCTATTTGCATGCACGCGGTGGAGAAAACTAGGAAAAATAGATAAACTCCTTGTTTGCTCCCTCATGCACGTAGTCTGCATGTTGTTTCAGTCTCCTCAGTCTGCATGCACACCTATAGTTAAACATTAGTTTATTCTTTAGTTTTATTTGTTTTCAATTCTATTTATGTATGTGTTGTTCATAGTTTTTTTTAGACAGAGAGAATAAAGAAGATTTAAAAATCCTTTCTTTATGATTGCTATATCAATCTGAGTCAATCTCTTTGTAATTTCTATTATTTTGTTATTCATGCTATATTTTTGAAACTTGTGTTGAGGAATAACATAGTTACAGGATGTGTTCCACTTCCACATGAATTAGCAATCTTGGGAATCTTTATGCTTTAGACTTATCACATAATAATTTGTCACAATCCATCCCACTAGAGGTAGGATATTTAGCAGCAATAATGATTCACATGATAAGGTCAACCCTACACTTCAGTAATTATATAAATCTATCCTATTATAGAGAAGAGATCACGATCTTTGACAAAGAAGCCAAGTTGGTGTATGTGGATTCTATTTTGTTATTGGTAACTTGCATCGACTTGTTTGAAAATCAACTTTCAAGTATAATTCCTTAAACATTTGATGCACTTATCGATCTACGTATTCTTAGTGAAGAAATTCCTCATGCATTTGGTATGCGAAAGAATATAGAGTCGATGGATCTTTCGTATAATAAACCTCAAGGGAATATTCCAATGGAGTTGGAAGGACTGTATTTCATGGTTGTTTTCATCATGCCTAACAATGAACTTTGTGGGAAAATTCCAACGGAAGGCCAATTCCCCACATTTAGTGAAGTCTACTTCTATGGCAACCCATGTCTTTGTGGGTTTCCACTTGATATGAGGTGTCCAGGACCACTAGGCATCATTCAAATAAAATAAAATGAGGATGAGGAAGAGGAAAAAGGCCAAATGCACATTCCACTATGGGATTTGATTAGGTGGAGTGTTAGAAACTGAGCTCAATTGGAGTTAATTTCTCCAAAACTATCAGTTCCATCTCCTTCTCATGCATGTAGCAGTAGTTAACATTCAGTTAGTTAAACAATAGTTAGAGAATTTGTTAGAGAGTTAGTTTGCATGTAAAGACTAAAATTAGTTTTCAATTTGTTTTTCTAATTATTGTTTGTTTTCAAATCTATTTAATACACCCATGGGGCAGTATTGTAATTGAGCAAGATCAAGAAGATCTGCAAGATTCAAGAAGATTAATAAAAATCTTGTTCCATGATTGTTGTAGCAATCTATGTGTTCTATTTTCTTTTTTTATATGTTTCTATTTTTTGTCAAATAGTATCAAAGCCAGCAGAGCTGAAGGAGAAATGCGTAGTCAGTTTGGCAGAAGCTGTGAAGGGAGAAGTGTGCAGTCAACCCAGTAGATCGCAGCAGTCTATGCGCAGTAGAAGCGTGAAGATAGAGCACAGGGCTAAGATCATGGGAGGAGTTTGGCAGTTTGTGGGGAGCTGTTGTCAAGAAGAAAAGATCTTGTTGAGACATGTAAAGCATGGGAAGGTGATAAAGATTGCAGTTTGTGGTCAAGGTGCAGCTAAATAGCACAATCACCATCAAAAAAATTTATTTGTTTATCATTTTGTTTCTTATCTGCTGTCTGTATTCAGTTTTACAAGGCATATGTTTTTCGTGTTATGCAAGCAATACAATCATTCATTGTCTTCAGAGTATAGCATTGACAGTCATAGTGTCGTGTTTGAATAGACGAGCTCCATAGAGCTTGTGTTACACAACGAGTGAAGCTATGAAAGTGTGTGTGTTGAACAATGAGTGAAGCTGTCAAAGTGTTTGAAGATCAAGCCGATCGTTGGCAAATCTAGACCAATGTGGAAAGAACCCAGCAGAGTCCTGGGAGGAAACCTGACAAATTAAGCATCAGGTGAAAGAAAGGTAAGCACGCAGGAAGCTTGCAGTGTTGGACATAAGCATTCTGTTGATAGCCCTTCGACAGGCTACTCCTCAGTCTTAAATGCTGAGTGAATGTTCATCAAGCAATTGTATTTGTTCATAGCCTCAATCTAAGCTATATTAAGTGGTGTATTCTATTCCGCATGAGAGGCAGTGTATTCTATAAAAGAAAATCATCCTAGCTAAAGCTGGTAGATAGAATGAGTGAAGACATGTAAGCCATCAATGGCAGCTACTAGCAACGTAGTTGTGGCAAGAATGGTAAATCATTTAGGCATTGTAAATGCTGAAGTAGTTAGTGGTAGAAATTAAAGGGGGGTATTAGAAACTAAAGTCAACTGGAGTTAATTTCTCTAAAACTACCAGTTCCACCTCCTTCTCATGCATGCAGCAACAGTTAACATTCAGTTAGTTAAATAGTAGTTAGAGAATTTGTTAGAGAGTTAGTTTGCATGTAAAGACAAAAATTAGTCTTCAGTTTGTTTTTATAATTATTGTTTGTTTTCAAATCTATTTAATAGACCCATGGGGTAGTATTGTAATTGAGCAAGATAAGCAAGATCAAGAAGATCTGCAAGATTTAAGAAGATTAATAAAAATCTTGTTCCATGATTGCTGTAGCAATCTGTGTGTTCTATTTTCTATTTTTATATGTTTTTATTTTCTGTTATGGAGGACTTGAATCACTTTAGATTTCATTTTTTCACTGTAAACAAAATCCACATATCATCACAACATCTATCCAGGATATTCTAAATATATAGATAACCCACCAATACGGTAACAAAAATAGCCATTAACAAGTGCTATGAAAATAAATCAAAAAACACAAATAAGCTATAGTCAAGTGAAAGCAATTAGCTTCATCTAAGATACAAAATTGAGCCAAGATAATTCAAATCATATATTCACCTTTGCTTGCAATACTGCCATGGTTCTACCAGCATTCATGCCACAACTTTAAATCAAAGTTCTAGTAATTGCCTCAAAAGCCTTTGCCACAGCTTCATAAGGCCACCGTTACACATGCAAATGAAGCTATTGAGATTACTGAAAACACTAATTTAATTTCAAATATAATAAAGGCTCAAATTCTCTGAATATATTTTATGACCACTAGCGTACCTTTTCTACATCCTCAACTGATGAACTCTTTTGCTTCAATGTTGCTGATATAGTAAACTCACCTGCACCACCACCAAGAACAAGATTTATATCCTTTATCGTGTTTTGGCTAACCAACATTACATCCTGTGTCACATAAATGTATCGTAGCTAAGCTTAAATAATGTGTGCACATCTCAATTACTTTGAATGTGAGTAAAGATTCAAAGAGATAACAAAATTTTAAATAATTCTTGTTACTTGAAGATTTTGCTCCACCTCATTTATAGATCTTTGCATGCACCTCTCAACAGAACCATGCAAGATTTTGGATCGTTGCAATCAATAATGAAAGTAAAATATTCATCACCAATTTTTTGAACATCAAATAATCCTACTCCAGCTCCAACATCACTCTCTTGCAATTCCTCGAGTCTGTTTACAACTGTAGCTCCACAAGCTTTAGCAATTCTATTGTAATTTTTTCCCTTAACATTCGAATAGCACTCACTCCTGTTAGAAACTCATGATGAATAAGAGTTAATTTCTCCACTCCTCATGCATGCAAAAGTGAACATGCAGTTGTGAACAATCAGTTAGTGAACAGTTAGTTATCAAACAGTTAGTTAAACTGTTAAAGAAGTAGTTCACATTCAGTTAGTTAACTGACAGTTAGATATCAATTAGTTTAAGCACATAACAATTAGTTAGTTAAGAAGTTAGATGATTATTTAATCAATCAATTATTTTTAGGTTTAAATCTATTTAAAGATGCCTTGGGCACATCATTGTAAGCAAGGAAAATTGAAGATCAATAAAATCTTTTTCTTTCAAGAGATTGCTATAGCAATTGGGTTCAGTTCTTATTTATTTAAATTCTTGTTTTGCATGCTCTCTTTATTCTAATAAATTGGTATCAGAACTAGGTTGTGGCAAAAGAGTCTGGTTAGGAAAGCATCCAGCAGGGAGGTGACAAGAAGAAAGGAGAGCGAAGCAGTCAGGTGTAGGAATTGCCAGCAGTCAGCACAGAGACTGACATCGGCAGTCAGGACTAACGTCGGCTGACTCACAGACTGACATTGGCAATATAATCAATGTCGGCACTATCACCTAACTGACCTCAATAGTTTAACCATCATCGGCGACTGTGTTTCAAAAACAGCAACCAAAAAGCCATTCCAGTGTGAGAAATGGCAGCGAACAACAGTATTTCACAGCCTCAAATTCCCATTTTCAATGGTAACAATTATGATTTTTGGGCAATTAAGATGAGAACTTTATTTTGCTCACAAGATGTTTTGGATCTGGTAGAGAGTGATTTTGTAGAACCACAGGATGAGGTAGCCCATCTAGCATTAAATCGAGCACAAAAAGATGATCTTAAAGAGAACAAGAAGAAATATGCAAAAGCTTTATTTCTCATCCAACAGGTATTGGATGAATCTATATTTTCTAGAGTTGTAGCAGCAACAAGATCCAGAGAGGCATGGAAAATCTTGGAGACTACTTATAGAGGTAATACAAAGGTATAAATTGCTAAATTGCAATCTCTAAGGAGAAGCTTTGAAAATTTGCAAATGAATGATTCAAATTCAATATACCAGTTTATGGGTCAAGTTTTGAATATAGTGAATCAAATTAGATCTAATAGAGAATCTATCATGGATCAGAAGATCATAGAAAAGATACTCAGATGTTTACCCAATAAATTTGACACAATAGTTGTAGCTATTGAGGAAACCAAGGATTTGGAACAGTTATCTGTAGATGAATTAATGGGTTCTTTGTTAGCACATGAATCCAAAATGAATAGGAATAACACTTCTCTTGAGAATGCTTTCAATTCACAGGTATCATTTGGCAGAAGAAGAGGAAGAGGCAGAGGCAGATATGGAAGGAACAATCCAAATGAAGGTGAAAATAGTAATCAAAACTATAGCAATAGAGGACGTGGCAACAATCACTTCTAGCAAGGTTCACAGAGGTTTGATAAATCTAATGTTCAATGTTATTACTACAAGAAATATGGTCATTATGCAAGTGACTGTAGAAGTAAACAAGGATATGTGTACAAGCAGAATGCTAATTACACAGGTGAATCTAGTTCTAATCTAGGTGAATCTAGTCCTAATCCTGTAAGCTTATTTCTTACTTGTAATGTTACTAAAGAAAAAGCTAGAGATATTTGGTTCTTAGATAGTGGATGTAGTAATCATATGACAGGGAATAGAGAATTTTTTGCTAGTCTTGATGATTTTGTAAGATCAGAAGTGAAATTAGGAAATGATATCACAGTAGATGTCATGGGTAAAGGTGTCATAAATGTTTTGGCTAAGAATGGTGAAAGAAGGTTTATACCTAATATTTATTTTTTACCTGGACTAAAACATAATCTTTTGAGTGTTGGTCAGTTAGTATAAAAAGGTTATAGAATATCCTTTATGGATAATGTTTGCACAATATTGGACAAGTTTCCAAGTGACAGGTTGATAGGAAAAGTGGAGATGACCAAGAATCAGATGTTCCCTCTTCATATTCAGTGCATCCAAGGAGAAGAGGAAGCCCACTTCAAAAACATGCATCTAGATCAATCATGGCTATGGCACTTAAAGTATGGACATTTACATTTTGGAGGTTTAAATTTATTACAGAAAAAAATATGGTGAAGGGTTTACCACCAATAGAATAGCTAGGGAGGTCATGTGACAGTTGTATTCTGGGAAAACAGCATAGAGAGAGCTTTCCAATAGAAGCCTCATATAGAGCTAAGGTAATATTCGAGCTAGTCCATAGTGATTTATGTGGACCAATGCAAGTTACATCACTTGGAGGTAGTACTTATTTTTTAACCTTCATTGATGACTTTAGCAGAAAGACATGGATATACTTTCTCAAAAATAAGTCTGAAGCCTTTGGAAAGTTTAAAGAATTCAAGGCAATGGTTGAAAAGCAGAGTGGCCGTTATATCAAGGTACTCAGATCAGATAGAGGAGGAGAATATATGTCTAATCAATTTCAAGATTTTTGCAGATATCATGGCATCAAAAGGCAATTGACTACTAGGTACACACCATAGCAGAATGGTGTAGCAGAAAGAAAGAATAGAACAATCATGGAGATGGCAAGAAGCATGTTGAAAGCCAAACACTTGTCAAATGAATATCGGGCAGAAGCAGTAGCATGTGCAGTGTATATTTTGAACAAAAGCCCAATAAAGAGTGTGAGAGATCAAATTCCACAAGAAGCGTGGAGTGGTAAGAAATATTGTGTACATCATTTCAAAATTTTTGGTTGTATAGCATATTCTCTTATACCATCTAAATTAAGAAAGAAACTTGATGATAGAGGTGAGAAATGCATTTTTATTGGCTATAGTGAAGAGTCAAAGGCTTATAAGTTGTATAACCCTATTTCAAAGCAAGTGACTATTAGCAGAGATGTTTAATTTAAGGAAGCAAAAGCATGGGATGGTAGCACCATCACAATTGGAGCACCAATTCCACATGATGAAGAAGTTTTTGAAGAACAAAATTTGAAAGGTGGACAGTCCTCTCCACAAGCAGGCACAAGCACTCCAATAAGAACACCTAGGAGGTTTGAACAAGGTGAATCATCTATTCATGCATGTCACCCTACTCCAAATTCACAAGTAAGTGATGAATCAGATCCAACTCTTGCTACTTTAAGATCAAAATTTAAATGTAAGAAAATAAGAAATTTGAATGAGATTTATAATCAAGAAGAAGAGAAATTAGATTTGGTTTCAAATTTTGCTCTTTTCACTCATGATCCTATGTATTATGAAGAAGCAGTTAATGAGGAACATTGGCTAAAAGCAATGGATGAAGAGTTGAATGCTATTGAAAGAAATCAAACATTGGATCTAACTATTTTACCTGAAGGTAAGGATTGTATAGGAGTCAAATGGGTTTATAAGACTAAATTTGATGCAGATGGAAATGTTGAAAAGCACAAGGCAAGGTTAGTAGCAAAAGATTTTACACAAGAACATGGAGTTGATTATAATAAAACATTTGCACCAGTTGCTAGATTGGATACTGTTAGAATGGTTTTAGCAATAGCTGCTCAAAATAATTGGTATGTATATCAAATGAATGTAGAATCAGATTTCTTAAATGGTTTTCTAGATGAAGAAGTATATGTGAAACAGCCCATAGGTTATGAAGTACAAGGACATGAAAAAAAAGTTTACAAATTGAAGAAGGCTCTTTATGGTCTTAAGCAAGCACCAAGAGCATGGTATAGTAGGATTGATTCATATATGTTAAAGAATGGATTCAGCAGAAGCAATAGTGAGCCTACTTTGTACACAAAAATAAACAAAGAAGGTCAAATTTTGATTGTGTGTTTATATGTTGATGATTTGATTTTTACTAAAAATTTGTCTGTAGACACTTTTAAATCAGCAATGAAAAAAGAATTTGAAATGACAGATTTGGGATTAATGAAATATTTTTTCGGAATAGAAGTTGTACAATTAGAGAAAAAAAAATTATCTATCAAACTAAATATCCAAAGGATGTGTGAAGGAGATTTAAGACGCTGAATTGTAAACCAACACCTACACCAGTTGCTACAGGGACTAAACTTAGCAAAGAAGACCAAGGGTCTAATATTGATTCTACAACATTCAAAAGACTAGTTGACAGTTTGATGTATCTTATAGCTACTAGACCAGATATCAGTTATGGGGTTAGTTTAATCTCAAGATTCATGGAGCCACCAAAAGACTCACATTGGCAAGTTGGAAAAAGGATATTGAGATATGTGGCAGGAACTACAGAATATGGAATTTTATATTCCACAACTAATGATTTTAGTTTGATTGGTTTTACAGATAGTGATTTTGCAGGTAGCGTTGATGATAGGAAGAGTACTTCTAGATATGCATTTATTTTAGGCACATGTGTGGTCACATGGGCATCCAAAAAGCATCCTATAGTGACACTTTCATCAGCTGAAGCAAAGTATGTAGCAGCATGTCAAGCAACTTGGATGAGAAGAATATTGAAAAATTTATTACAAGCACAGAAGAAGTCAACACCAATATTTTGTGACAACAAATCAGCAATTGCATTATCAAAAAATTATGTGTTTCACAAGAGGAGCAAGCACATTGATACAAGATTTCACTTTATCAGAGAGTTAGTGAACAATGGAGAAATCCATTTGGACTTCTGTAGATCTGAAGATCAATTGGCAGATATATTTACAAAGGCATTAGCAAAAGAGACCTTTGATTTTTTGAGACAAAAATTAGGCATTGTAAATGCTAAAATTGTAAGTGGTAGAAATTAAGGGCGAGTGTTAGAAACTCAAAATGAATAAGAGTTAATTTCTCCACTCCTCATGCATGCAGAAGTGAACATGCAGTTGTGAACAATCAGTTAGTGAACAGTTAGTTATCAAACAGTTAGTTAAATTGTTAAAGAAGTAGTTCACAATCAGTTAGTTAACTGACAGTTAGATATCAGTTAGTTTAAGCACTTAACAACCAGTTAGTTAAGCAGTTAGATGATTAGTTAATCAATCATTTATTTTTAGATTCAAATCTATTTAAAGACACCTTGAGCGCAGCATTGTAAGCAAGGAAAATTGAAGATCAATAAAATATTTTTCTTTCAAAAGATTTCTGAAGCAATTGGGTTCAGTTCTTATTTGTTTAAATTCTTGTTTTGCATGCTCTCTTGATTCTAACAACTCCTGCTTTGCTTAAATAGTGAGTCACAAGATCACTAAGGCCCTTTTCAATGAAAAATAAATCTGGCTTAAAGCTTAATATTTGAGAACAGAACTTTTAAATATATTCCTCTTCCATCTTCAACTGGATACCCCTACAAATTTTTCATAACGAATAGTCTAAGATATGTCTTTTGATAAAACCAATAAAATACGGACAATCTTCTAGTCCTAGAATGTCCATATTTGCTGGTATTTGCTTTACTGAAACACTCCAGAGATTTTGTAAATCCTACACTTTTTGAAAAGGGTACATAAATAAATATACAACTTGAATTTATAAAACATATATAAAACACACATTATAATTTGTAACGTATAATGAAACTTGAAAGACGTATCACACTCTCCTACAAGGAACCACTCACTCAGCAAACCCCTAAAATCCACCGTCAAGTAAACTTCACATGTTTCACATGGAAATTCAGAGAGCAAACACGTACCCTTACTTCAATCTAGTATATAGTAGCAAAGGGAAGGTAAGTTTGGAGAACAAGAGGGACACCTTCCTTTAGGATTTTTCCCTTAGGGCCTCAGATCATGTGCAGTCTCAGATATCTAGTACATAGGAATGGAGCAAGCATTTCTCATACATGTTACAGTTTATCAGAAGGGAAACCTACACTCTGTCTTTAGTCAAATACTCTTTACTACTGTTTTAACTTCTGCGTTATACGGTATTGCTAAACTTGGGGAATATGTTTTGTATCACACAATCTTCCTATAATATCAGCAGCCATGGGGCAGGTTTACAGATCCATTCCCATCTTAAAAGTTACAATAGCAGCTGCTAAATCAACAATGAAACTTATTCCTGCAAAGATAGCGCACTGTGAATAAAACAACATTACTCCTCATTAGAGAAGAAGATATCCTAAGTTATTTCAGAGTTCTTTCCTTTCCAAATGGCCTTATGCGGTCTGAAAAAATGAATGTTTCTACCATGTGTTGCTATGATATTCTGTTCATTTTGCACCGTAGCAAAATTCCAAACTCTACAAACCCTTCAATGTCATGAATTAATGAATTGACTTTGCCTGTCTGATCGACAATTAAAATATATGTGATTTGACCATGCAGTTACCTAGAGAATTTGGGTTTTGACCATCTCTTATTTATCCATCCTGCAGAAAATCCGTACTAGAGCAGCAGGACACATTTGATATTTATGTAAACATAAGTTGTGCCACCACACCCACTGCTTTTAATTCTACATATATAAATTTTCCAATCCAATGCATTTTCTATTAAAAGGAAACACAAATAATATTGTAGATAATATATCTGAAACGAATTGTGTCGCTTTCTGTTTTAGGTTTAGACATTTCAGGTCAAACTTCTAGACACATCCTTAGGGAAATGTAAAAAACAAATCTGGGCATATGGTAAACAATTTTTTACAGAAATTTGGTGCACACATTTTAAGAGTAAAACAAGGACAGTAAGAAAAACAAAATACAGTACTACAAAAGACTGATAGATGCAAAAGGCAGTTAACACTAAAACTTCAAATGAAGTTTATGTATAATGACGATGCACATAGCAGTCTTTTTTTTTATCAACTCTGCATTTGTCATGTTCTCTCCCTTTTTGTACTCAAGTGAGCAATCCAAAAGAATGAATATTGGGTTTAAAATTTTCCTCCTCATTTTACCTAGTGCTACAACATCTTTGTTTATCATAACACCCTTGAGAACCTTGGAATCTTCCAACTAGCCTCCAGGAACCTTCTCAATTTTAACAAATTTCTTTATATCAACCTCGCACAGACCATTTTCAATTTAATCACTCACGGTTGTAGTTGCATCAATTGCCAAATACTAAAACAATACCATTTGTATTAAAAATCCTCAATGAATTTTAAAATATATATAAGAACAGAAATCTAGAAAATGCAAGATTATACAAACTGAAATTCACATCATACTTATTTCTTACAATTGTATTTACAAACTGACAGGGTCAAAATTATTACTTGCTCTTATCTTTTATACAAAAAGTTCGCAAAACATATTTCCAAGATACACTGTTACAAGCTCCCCTGGCTAATAATGGATAAGTGGAGAGAAGTACAAGGAATCTAGAGTCCAGCATTAATCATTCATGTGTATAACATATATTACAATAACACTTTCAATAGAACACGAGCTCTTTCAATAATCACACGGATAATGCAATTGGGATATCTACGTTTTTGGTCCCTTTGAGTTTGGCTAGACTTTTCATCTGTTGACCAGGGCTTCCTCGGTAGTGCAATTGGCATGTGAATTTCTAAGGATACACTCTTTCTTCATAAAGTCCTGGTTCTCTTGCTGAAAATAAACTAGTGGATAAACCAGACCCGTTAATCAACCATTATTGCTCATTTATAAAAGCAAATTTGATTCGTTGTTTCATGGGTATCGAGAAATAATTAGAAGATAGATCAACAATAAATTAGACGACTAAGAACATGGTGGCAGTCATGACATCAGGAAGAGGCTATTTCCAGACAACATTCAATGATCCTCATAATAGGGCTTTGGTTTCCTAAACAGAACTGACGATGCTGGGGAGAGGACAATCCATGAAAGTCGATGAAACTTTGAATAGTTTTGTTAAACCATTTGTTGGAAGATCCCACATTCTCTCATGTTTAGGAAAGATTCTCAATATTGGCAGAAATCAGTTTTCAAAGCGAATAATCTGGCCGTTTACTTGACGAAATCTCATATCTCTATAGAGAAATCCATCCCTAAGCATGCAAGAATGTGTGTAGATATCACTCCCTTGAGAATTTAGATTACTCGGTAGATTCAACCTTTTATTATTGGACCACTTTTTCAAGCAGACACTGTATTCTCCAAACGTTCCAATGTGTATAAAGTACTTTGATGTATGGGCATTTAGCTGCTTCTGACCCCAAATCCAAAAGGTTGAAACCATTCCGATAGAATCTACTCCTTTAAACAACATGAAGAAGGTTCTTAACCTAAAAGGAGCACTGGAGAAAAATATGTCAGTTAAATGACCAGTTATACTTATTGATGAAACATCTTATGATTGTTATTCAAGAAAAAAACTGAGATCCAAAAGGCATGTCCATTGTACATTGCTCAACTCTCCTTGAACTTTTCAAACTAAGAGGGTAACAAATTGATCAAATCTGAGGCATGTATACCCTAAGTCTGTATATCCTCAACCACATTCCCATTTGCACCAGAAACACATCAAATTGAATCTACCAACTTAATGCCTAGCTAAAATAAAATACTCCTACATTACTTCCATTTGGATATTTCCTTCTCAAAACCAGCCATTTTAACAAGTAAATTTTAAGGACATAGTAGGCATAAAAAACCTAGATAACATGACATCGGATAAAAGAACAGAAGAAAGAAGAATTTCATTACCGCAATGAGATTCCCAAATTGGCCTGTAAATTTTGTGCCAATATAGTTTCTAACCATTCTCATTAATGTTGGTCCTACTAGTAAGAAAATCTCAAAGGTCCGAAGAGGTATTAAATACAAGTTTTTTTTTAATAAGAAAAAGACAGGAAGATTATCGATCCACAAAAAGAAAACATGAAATTTATGGACCATAAAAGTCTAATGCTAAATAGCTTGGAAGTAATAGAAAAGGTCAAAATCATCTGCTTTCGTAAGAATAAATCGAAAAATGTCCACAGTGGAAAAAAAGACTGTCAAGATACTGAAACTACAGTAAATTATTGGATACGCAAAGATTTCATTCATAACTGGTTTTAACTCAACTGAAGGTCTTCCTCACAGAGATGTGAAGCTTTGTTCTTCCCTCTCACAGAGTGCCTCAGATTTTAGTGTGCTCGAGGAGGAAAATAGTAATCAGTTATAAACAGATGAAAATTCTATGGTCTACAAGTGAGTGAAAGAGCTTGACCATCGAATTCTTGATCAGTTAAGTATATCATGGAACTGAAAAAAAATTGTCACAATCCGAGGTGAATGGGGTCACTTTATATAGGCCATGCATTTTTATTTCATGAACAATAACATTTCAACAAGAAGGAAGATTACTGCAAGTATTTGAAAATTTTATATAGAAGGTGTGACTAGAGAAGGATATTATTTTGAAAATTAATGGTTTAACGTGGGCCACAAACAATGTTTGAATTATGGAAAAATATTGAATAGAATGGAATAGATGATTTTTCTAAATGAAAATATTTTATTTTTTATAGATTAAACACATATTATAGATCCAACCACTTGGATAGCCACTCGATACAAAGTATGTCACACAAAAGACCATTTCATCTTGATTTGTGAGCTCATTTGCTTATATTTTCATTTTACATAAATATGTCATTTTTTTATATATTCTATGCAAATCATATAGCTCATGAGGATTCAAATGATGATTGTATGAAAATATTGCATATCTATCCCAATTGTTTGAACATGTTATGAAAATGTTAATGAACCCAACTCATATAATTTTTTTTCCAGTTAAAAATTAAAAAAAAAAGATCAATCTGTTTTTAACAATCCTATATTATAACTATAATTTTACTTCAAGTTACACAAAGTACCTGGAGTTGACTAAAACGGACCTAATATTGGCCTCATTAACCCCATATCTCATTGCTTGCTTCGTCACAAGTGTGTTTTCAAACCACCCTTTAGCCTCTGTGCCCTACATGGGCACAAATGCCTACTTCATGAAAATGATCATGGGCTTCCATGGTTTCAATCCATTCCTTTATAAGTGAAACTTGGACACAATTTTCATAGAAGGAATCCTCTTTATAATTATAATAACCTTGGGCCTAAGGATAAGATTGGCTAATTTGGTGCCCAAGCTAGTTCAAATTTCATCATTACCACCAATAAGCCTATTTTTAGTTTTCATCGACATGAACAATAATGAAGGCATTAGCCGTATAGGCTATAGATCCTCCATGAGTTGAAACCATAATATGTTGGGGTGTATGTGGTGTTGTCAAATACATATGTTACATCTGTTAGACCATGGGTGCCTTCCCATCCAAGAACTGGGTGACCCTTGTGCCTATGGAGACCATCAACAAAACCATGACACTCATGGCAAGCGTAAAATGTCAATATTCTACTTGAAAGGCCAAATAAAGAGTGAAAATTTATAGAAAGTCATAATTGGATTCATCAGTATTACCTAGTATTGACGAGGTCATAAAATGTGTCATTATATCAATAAATAACACCATATTATATTTGCATAAATCATGTTTTAAAATGGACTTATGTGTAGTTTAATAACTTATGCTTGTTTTAGAATGAAATATAAGAACATATCTAATCTATTCTTTAGAAGTCATTGTAGTCTACATTGTTATAATTTTATAACAAATTATTAGAGAATAGATGCCAAATGTTGTATATGCAGGATGAAATGAGTCATCAATATAGATAACAAACTTTTAAGTGATTAAATACAAAATCAGAAACAATCTTCATGTAGATCCAGAGATATTTAGTAGCTTTATAATCTCATATAAACCATCTCTAGGTTTCTCCAGTTGATTTTTATATGGATGTACTGTTTATGTAAGATCATACATGCATATAAATAACTTTATATCAACTAAAAATAGGTTTTGTATTTTTTTATCAATTTATTTGATGTTTTCTCTATGAAGGTGTGAGGACAGACTTGAAAACTTATATAAAATATAAAAATCCATCATCAATAGCATTCCTAAACCTGAATCTAATTCAATATTTACATTTTTTTCAAAAAAATACACAAGTTTAGACAAATAATCATCTTGATCCAACTCCATATGAAAAATTTATGAGCATTTTAGTTGGCTCTATAGATGCATAGTTAAAGCTCTAGAGTTCATCAACAAAGCTCCATATTATATCAATGAAGCTTTGGAGTTGAATTAACTGAACGCAAATATGCATAGAATACATTTTAAGGTTCATTAAGCTAAATGAGGCATGAGGACATGTTTTACAAATTTCTATACATAGAATGTCAGAAATAAAAACTTTCAAAAATAGAAATCAACACTACAAATGTATACAACTATGGAAAATTCAAGCAAAGATTTCCAAATAGGATTGATACTTAATTTTAGACATCTATTTATATTTTTTTTGAAAATATGCATTTTTGAAGAAGGAAATATATTTATAGTAATCCAACCACTATGAATATCTCACATATAAAAGTTATTGCAAGGCACTAAATTTGTTACATTATTTTTTGTTATGTTCTAATGCTAAGAAATCAATACTGGTAAAAAATTAAATATTAGATATGTGATGGATAGAGGTGATAGCTCAGGGTTAGAAGTAGGGTTTCCTAGTTGCATGAATAAGAAAGACATTGAAGCGATGAAGGAAACTGAAGTTGTGGGTGATGGAGCAGAAAAGGGGAAGATCTTTAGTCATTATGTCAATAAGAAAGATGTAGGTAAGAAGAAAAAACATAACCTGCATAGCTTATACTTAGAATTAAGTATATCTCTTACAAAGCACCAAGGTGGTTTAGGAAGGGATAAATCTAGATAGTTCTAAGGAAGTCAGGTGTCAGAAGTTTGTGGAAGTGGAGATGGTAGTAGTTAGGGTTTATTCCTCGAATTCACTAATTTTTGATGAGTGTAAGAATGCCCTCAATCCCTTCCACTTATGTAGAGATTTTGTCAAAGAGGTAATTTAAAAGTTTTTTCCTAATTTTGACCTTGATCTAGTTGAAATACATACCCTATCTCACAGGAGTTCAGTTGGGGAGGATGTTGGTGTTTCAATCTAGGTGTTTCTCTTAATTTCTACCCATTTTTTAATTTTTGATGAAGATAAGAAACTAGTAATAAGGGTGTGGTAAACATACCTAGTTGGTGATGTGTGTGTAATCCAGATGAAGATGGAGAACTCCTCTTTGGCTTGGAAGGAATAACCTATAAATAAGAAAACACTAACAAAGGGTTTGTTAGCAAGATAGTTAGGTGGACTATCTGGCATGAGCTTGCTAGGAGGTTGTTAATCCACTCTTAATAACAATTAAGTTAAAAGAGTTAAAAAAAAGTTAATTTCATAAATAATATGAAATGGAATACAAGATATAGCAGAATTAGGTCAATGCTTGTGCTAAAGTGGATAAAGTCAAGTTCAAAAAATTAGAAAAGCGTCTATGAATAGATAGGAACACAAAAAGTTAGGTTTAGTTGGGGTTAAGGGGCTAAAAATAACTTGTTTTTATTTTTTACCATAGTGATCATCGATGGTTGGGTTAACCGTCGGTGGTTAAGCTAACTGTAAGTGGTTGGATAACTGTCAGTGTATAGAGGTGACCATCAATGGTTGCCTATGGATTACTGAAAATTGTTAAAACAGAAGTTACAAAATAGGTGAAGGGTCTTATAATAGTTTGGTTAAGAATTTGGAAGCTGGAAAATAAGGTACTGATAGTCTAATCAGGGATGGGGGTTATAAATCAAATGAAATAATGAACAAGTAGAATATACCTGTAGCTTGATAGAGGGTTGACAGTTGAAGGTTGGGGTAATTTTGATAGAGTAACAGTAATTTAGCCTTAAAAGCAAACTCAACAGAGGTTTAGGTCTCTTTTACTATTGTTGAGTTGCTAAAGGAAGACTAGATGATGGAAAGCTTGAATATTTGTATGCAAGAATGCTTGTAATGATGGATCCATTTCACCTCCTACTTCCCTCCTTATTTAGGCAAAGAGAGATGGGGGATATAAGGTTTCCTAGAGGATGAGGTTATGGATTTCGATGCTTGGGAGTTTTTTAGCACCACATAAGGTGAATATATTTAATTATGCCTCATTATCTCACACATAGCTAGTGATGTGTTAGAGGGGTGAGGACTTGACCATTGATGGTCAGGGTAATCATCAATGGTTAAGATGATCATCATTATTTGAGTGTATAAAGGTAAAGGGGTCAAGGTGGGTTGAAAGAGGTGGGTTAAGGTTCCAGTTAGTAAGTTAGTGAGTTTAGTTAGCTAAGTAGCTAACTAGACTCAAGGTCAAAAAGGGTTGCTTAGTAGGTTTAGGTTCAAGTAAGTAAATTAGTGAGTTTAGTTAGCTAAGTAGCTAACTAGACTTAGGGTCCAAAAGGGTTGGTCAAATTGTCAATAATGGTTAGGTGGTCCCTAAAAAGTCTCAAGGAATTTTGAAACCTAGTATAATTTTTTAGTGTCTACATTTTTCTACTTTTTGTTATGTGGCTTTGAATTAACACGCTGCAAATTAAAAATGGATTATTTGGTTGAAGGTCTATTTGCCTCAGGTATCGGAGGAAGTGTTCCCCCTCAAACCAAGATTTAATGAGGTGAAACCAAAATCAAGTCAAGCTTTGATAAGCGCTATATGGTGAGTCATGAGATTAGTGAAAAAAAAGGGTTGGGAATTTAAAATATAAACATGTGCACATAATGTGACTAACTAAGATTATCATGATCTTACAAATACTAAGATTGCCAATTTTGGCAAAAATAAGGTTGATTCTAAAAGGACAAGTGACAGTGTAACTAGTCCATACCATTGGTCATAGCTAATCAAGTGACTATATAAGACTCTTAGATAGAGTCAGTGTTTTTATAGGTATCCAAGGTAGGAAGTGTTCCTTTGAAAAACACAAATGGTTTGGTCATGCAGGAGGTGGTGAAAAATTCAAATGGTCAACATGGCAAGGTTTGTTGGTATGGTTAAAAATACCAATACAAGGTCATTGTAGAATATATGAGTGTTCAACTCAAAAATGGCCAATGTAGAGGTGGATGTGGTCTAATGGTTGGTTAGAGAAGGCTAATCTCTAAAAATACAATTTTTGGCTGGGGGAGATTAGGTGATCTCAAAAAATTAAGCACTTAGGTTAGGTGCTTAAAAAATTTAAAAGTGATATCATGATCGTCTACAGTCAGGGTTTCTAACGTCGACTTTCGATGGTCACCTTGACCATCGATGATTAGTGTAAAACCCTAAAATCATAAAATATAAAAAGTGAAATAAAAATTTCATTTTCACTTTTGATATTTTGATCTCCATGTTTCCATGCATTTTAACAATTTGGTACTTTGGAGTTTTGTTGTAAGATTTGACTAGGTGTTTTGGTGAGGTGGTGATTCATGATTGGTTAAAGGTGTTTATTGAGGTGATCAGTTGGGACTAGATATACAGGGTAGATGAGGACATCATCAAGCAGTAGGATATGAGCTCTGAACTTGACAATGATTTAGTAATGAAGTAGGGGGTGTTTTTAAAATTGGTAGTTTAGTTGATTTGGGTGTATTGAAGTTGAATTTGGGTAGATTGTAGTTAGTTATATAGGTTTATTGTGGGTTTTGATCTAGGTGTAGATTTTGGGTATGATTTGAAAAATTAGAGGTTAAAATTTGAAATTGGTGTTGGAATTGGGTTGGTGATTGTTATAAGATAGAATTAGGTAGTTTAGTTTGTTATTTTTGTTGTTTTGTTGTAGTTTTGAGGTAGGTAGGTTTGAGAGTTTTACCACTCGTAGTCACACACATTGATCGTCAATGGTTTGACCTGACCGTCAATGGTCAACTTAGGATTCTGGTTGTGATAAGGTTATATAATGCAAATAGTAGGTGTGTTTCCTATTTTGGTTATGTTTTAGGGATGGTAGGTTTGAGGGTTTCACCACTAGTGGTCACACATAGTGACCATTGGTGGTTAGACCCGATCGTTGACAATCAACCTAACCATTGGTTGTTAAACATTGAGAGAAAAAGGTTGATAGGACTGTCAATGGTTCTACTCGATCGTCAGTGATCGAGTGTTTTTAGGGAAGGTTGGTTGTAAAAGATATAGAAGAAGATGGTTTAAAATGTTTGTGAGAGATATGTGGGTAAATTAATGTGTCAGGTGCAAGTTAGGATAGGTAAACGTTTAAATAAAAATGATGTGTTGATTTGATAGTTATTGTGTAGAGTTAAGGTTTGGTTTGATAGATTATAGTAGGTGTTTAAAATGTTTGTGAGTAAAGGTAGATTTTTTTCATATAAGCATTAGGTGTTGGTTGGATAGGTTAGGGTAGATGTTAAAATTTGTGTGGATAAGTTTCAATGTTTTTCGATTGGTAGAGGTAATGTTATAGGTGTAATAAGTTGAAAGAGGTGGGTATAAGTTGATACTGAGGTTAATTTAGAAATGAGGAATGGTGACTCATACTAAACTTGATTGTTTAGGAATGAGACTAGATCTAGATGAGGGATCAGGTTATTAGGATTTTTTCAAACATCCATAGAGGGATGACTCAGGATGACTAGATGCATATAGAGGAGGTTGGATTAGGAGCCATGCGACATTATCAGTGGTTACCACAAGATACGGTGATGATCATAGACCTCATTAAGAGATAAGATATGGTCACAAACACCTTCTTACTATTGACATGAGAGATGGCCATCTTATTAGAGGATGTTCATAGGATTACATGAATACCTATTCAAGGGGAGCCTATTTATCATATTAATAGTGAGGAGTGGGATGAGTATATGGAGCTCTTGTATGGTGAGGATCAGGTTCATGCTAGGTGGCATTCAAGTGATTTTTGTTATGATCCACTATACTAGAGGTCTTTAGATGAGAGGTGCTTGATGATGATGATGATGACAATTTCCTATTTTGGATTATCTGATTAAAGTAGTGGATGATTTCCCTATTTGTTACTGGGAGTGTTGGTAGAGATTTTGTTTGGGAGGATGGTGTTTGGGTGGGCACCAATTATGTTAGTTCATATTTATAGGGAGCTCTAGGTACTTTAAGCTCATAGAAAATATGGGATCTATGTTGGGTTCGTGATCCATTATTGGGCATACAAGCACATTCAAGATCTGAGACTTTTGGGACTACCATGAGATAGCTCTGCCTAGGCAGACTAAAAAGTGGGATTTCTATGATGGAAGGGAGATTATGCTTTGACAGGAGTAGGTCGAGGGATGAGGGACATTGATTGGTTTAGAGATGTATTGGAGGGTTTGGTTATGGGTGATGTCATCTAGAGACCATATGTGGACTATCTTAGGTGGGCCCTGTGTCACGCTCTATCTTTACAGAGCTAGTGGTGGATCTATGGGAGGAGAGAGGGTGAGACTGAGATCATCCCATTTGATAGAGTTTGGAGGTAGTATGGTTTTATGTAAGGGATTATATCTCCTTTCTTGAGATATAGGAGGGAGGATGTGGAGTTTTTGTTACTTGATCCATAACTAGTAGATGTAGTATTAGACCATGAGGAGATGCCTATGAAAATAAGGGTAGATGATATTGGTTTTGTTGATGGCTATGCAGGATGGTACTAGGCCTTCTATGCAATGGTGGATTTTGGATGGGATGATGGGGGTCGACAGCCCATAGATGTGGATCCATCTAGAGTATAGGTGTAAGGTGGTGGTCAAGATGGATAGGTTATAGTAGCATTGGCAATTGTAAATGCTCAAATTATAGGTTTATAAGGATACGTGGCCACATTACGAGGCCATATTATCACTTTATAGGGTTAGGTTGCCACCATTATAGCTGAGAGAGATTAGGTGAGGATATCCCTTGGTTTGGTAACCCATGAGAGGGATACACAGAGGTAGAGGGTAGGAACAATGATAACACTAATAGGAGGGATAAACCTAGTATGATTGTTATGACACGATAATTTGCCACAGTAGAGGAGTTGATATATTATGAGACCATAGTGCTAACATAGTGTTTAGAGTAGTTGATATGGGGAGAGTATTGAGTAAACTTAGCAGATGGACCAACTATGGTGACCCCAAGATAGTGGGCCTGTTTAATGAGTGGACATATAGGCATCTTAGGTGGACTGACACTAGATGGTAGTATATGTATAGGAACAAGAGGGGCCAATAGTAGTGGTACCCCAAAAGCATGATATATGATATGTTATGTAGGTGTATATGTACATGATTTTGATACTGGCCTGCGTGATAATGATGTGAGATGTACATAAGAGAGATATTTATACATTATTACATGTATCATTTATTTGATGGACATGATGTATATGATGATGTTTACGATGATGATGATGATGATGATGATGTGTGTGTGTGTGTGTTTGTGTGTGTGTGTGTGTGTGTGTGTGTGTGTGTGTGTGTGTGTGTGTGTGTGTGTGTGTGTGTGTGTGTGTGTGTGTGTGTGTGTGATGTATGTTCATGGTTCATGGTTTACATGTTTTGATGTTTGGATGCTTTATGATTTATGCTTATGAGATGTGGACTCAATAGCTTTAGGCATGTGATGATTTAGGGATGATGTTTTTATTTTCTTCATGGATATGATGATGAATGGTTCAATTATGGTTATTGATGTGGTTTATGATATGATGTTTGATGTTTTCATCATAGATAGATATATAATGTGGTTCATGGATATGATTAATGACTGATGTTTGTTGTTCATGATCAAGGATATGTAATGTGATTATGGTTAAGGATGTAATGAAAATACATAACGTAAATTAAATAACAGACTAAATGTAAGAAAAATAAATGAGAATCATGAGACGTATGTCTACATGAACCAATGATAAGAGGGTAAGGAAAAAGCACGATGTCTTTTCATTGGTAAGGACCTAATAAAACCAAAGTTAGATTGGCTTAAGAAACTTTAGGCTTTCAAATGTTTCACATTAACATGCTCCGGTTGATTAAAAAAAGCTATCTTGATCACATTGTGTCAAGTAAGCTCATACTCCCTTGATTTATAGATGGTATAAAGGGGAGATAGGTGGTGGGTGAAAGGTAGATGGTGATAGGTAAGGTAACCTTATGTGGGTTAGTTTTCCCCTTTTATAGGTGACCCAAGAACCAAATTAGACAAATCTATGTTATAATGCTAGGTGTAGACTGATCGATGCAAGAAGTCTACTAATGCTACATATGAAAGTTGATTCCAGCTTTCTTGGGATAGTTTATTCTGATTCTAATTTAGGGTGTTTTGTTTATTAATTTTTATTTTTGATAGGTTGTGAATTTGATTGATGTAGGAAGATTCAAATGATTGATTTTGACCCATTTGACTTATCTATCCTTCAAAGGAGTGGTCTTTGTTTGGGTTTATATGTTTGGTAACTATCCTTTAAGGGAGTAGTCTATCTTTTAGGCAATTTAATTTTTGACAAACTATCCTTCGATGAAGCATTTTGCTATGCTAGAGAGATATGACCCAAATAATATTTTGGTATCCCTAGTGTTTTGAAGCAAGGTTTTATATGGATAAATCTAATTAGGCTTATAGGTTTACCTTTATGAGGGAAAAACTTTGAGGACATGAATGTAATTATAGGTAAAAGGGCTGATTTTGAGAGACAAATAATCATGGGATTCTATCTTATTAGATACAAAAAAATATCCATGAGAACCATGCCATGGGTAGAGCCATGGTACCCATATTTAGGATTTGGCTATGATAGTGATGGTTAATCACATGGTTCTATGTTGTAATTAGTTGTCCTCAAAGGGGTAAAAGGAAGGTGTGAGGGTGATAATCTCATAAATCAAGGGAAGAAATTAAGTTAGACAAAAATGTGAGTTTAATCTTAATTTTAACAAAAGAAAGGATGCAAATGTGAAGCACTAAGAGGCTCAGGTTATGGTTTACCTTCGAGGGAAGATAAATAGTAAGATCCTAATCCATACTTATGGGTTATGATGGAGGGTCCAAGCCAATTGAAAGCGAACTTGTCTCTTTTGCTTTTCTCCATGGTGAAGTCCCCTAGTTTATTTTCAACACTTGATTAGAGGTGGAAAAGAGTTCGATTGACAAAAAGGGCAAGGTTGGCTAGGTGATAGTTTGGTGGAGAAGGGTAATCTCCAATGGTTAGAGGAGAAGGTGACTCCTAAATGGGTTGGGTGGAGGAGAAATGTAATATTCAATAGTTTAAATTTTGTTGGTTCATAGGTTGAGGGAAAAATGCCAAAGGTTAGTTTGTTTAATTGGTAAGGTATGGTTTGGGTTTAGTAAATATTCAAAGCCTCATGGAGGGAAAATTCCCCTAGTTTGATCTTTTTATGGATGTTTAATGTGGTAACAAGATCCCAAAGTGAGGTGTTATTTAATAAAATGCTTTTTTGGGGTGAATATGACTTAATCACCTCCCAAAAGGGGTTTGTCAGTGGTTAATTATTAGGTGTTAGTTGTTAGTTGGTTTAAGTTGTAGGTGGTGGTTCAGGTGGGATTTCATCTAGCGCACTAAGGCTAAGAAAATACTATTGGGTTTGATTTAGGTAGGTTAGGATAGGGATAGTAGGTTTTATGGGTTAATCTTGGTTTAGGTTGTTAGATAGGTTGGTTATGGTTGAGTTAAAAGGTGTGTTGATTGTAGCTAATTGATTTGGTGTAGAGGTTAGGTTGGGTGGATGATTATAGGTAAGGTTGGGTTGATGGTAATTTTGGTTGGGTTAATGGTAGATGAGGTAAGGTTAGTGGTTATTAAGGTAGGGTTAATTGAAGGTAAGGTTGGGTTGATAGTAGAGTCCACCAAATTGTTAAGTAAAAGAGGTAGGTTGGTTCATTCCATATGGATAAGTGGAGGAGATTGGTTGGTTTCCTTAATTGTGATTTTAAAGGAAAGGTGTGAAGGTTCTACTTGGTTAACAAGTGGTTTGGTTAAGGTTAGATCAGCATCATGCCTAGTCAACGCCAAGTTGTGTCCAGGAGGGTAGTAGACTGATGTGTCCAAGACCTACTTATGCATCACATACCATATGGTGTAAGGGGTCCAGTTCAACATAGCCAAATTCATAACAAATAAATTTGTGAAAAATGCCACCGAGTGCCACACCTCCAAGGGAGCTTTTAGGAGGGGATCCATCCTCATCCTTACCATCATTGAGGAGGTAGGAGTTGCAAATGGGGAGGGAAATAACTATTGGATTTTTCTAGAACATCATGGATCCTCGATCAAAAGTATCAAGAATTCACCTACTCTACCTCTGTCAGCACAATGTATAAATCATGGGAAATGAAGTGGTGCACTCGATACATAGAATCCTTCAGGCTTGAATGGTGCATTCCTTAAGGGTTATTGAAGAGTTTGTTTAAAATGATGACTTTCATCGTGATGAACCACTATTGTGTAGTGCACCTAGCACTAAAATATGGCACAAGGTTTAGATGGATAAAACTACCTTATGCCTTCTTAGAAAAATACTTTAACAAGGCATTACAATGAATCCCTAATGCACAGCAGATAGAAATCTTTGTTGGAGAACTAGACATGGAGAGGTGCAGACTCAAGTGCTATTTTATTAGTACCAATGTGAAAGCTACCAAAGATGAGGAGGATGAATTGGATAACCCTAACATCACTCCCATCCTCACATTATCAATATCTAGCTACATCCATAGGCTTTACTATGAGATGAAGCTAAGGAAGAAGGTAGCTCAAGCATCCAATGTAAAAGGTAGCACTGACCCTCTAATTCAAATAGGAGATTAGGGGACCTCAACACTTGATGCAAGTGAAGAATCCCTTAAGAAAAAAAGGGGGAAACCTTTCAAGAAATTTAGATGTGTTTGTAAAGGAAGATTAGCTCAGAAGGAGAAGCATCTGCCTTAGAGCTACCAAAAAGGGGGAAGAAGACCAAGGTGAATGAGGAAAATCCCTCCTCTTTTATGCCTACAATAGTTATCTCTAAAGAAGAGCTAGAGGATTCATATGAAGGAGAATGGGGGACAGGAACATATATTATGAAGGAGGGATCATCTACGGAATGGACCACCTCTCCACGCCCTCAACTTGAGCCAAAGAAGAAGAGGCTCAAGCTAAAGACCCTTGGCTAGGTAGAACTTTAGAAGGCACAAGCATAGGACTTAAAAGAACAGAAGGAGGAGATGGCTAGGGCAGGGGTGGCCGAGGAGGTGATTGAGATGATGGAGGCTAAGGTTATGAAAGGAATGGAGCACTTGATGAAGGTAAAGGAAAGCAACCATGAATAAAAAGGGGTTGAGACTACCCCATCCAACACATCAATAAATGAAGAGCTAAGGCACAAATGGAAGGCCATAGGCCTAAATCAACAATAAATTGGGGTAACACTAAAATTATATGAGAAGCATAGAAATAAGATAGAGAGTGGTATGTCTTAGGTTGACATTAATAAAATTGAGGCCGTTGAGATCAGAGCCAATGAATAAAAGTGCACCATGTAAAGGAAGGCCAAAAAGGAGAAAGCTACCAATCTAATGGAGCATAGAAAGAAAGAAACAAAAGATGCACCTAGCACCTACACCAGGATAGCAGAGGAAGTTTCATAGCAAACATGCCCATTGCCTGAAAGGGCACCTAGGAATGTAGAAGGCAATACTAGCGCTAAATAATAACAAATAGAAAAAAGGAGATGGTGAATAGAAAGAAGAAAGTGGAAATGAAGAAGAACCCAACATAGACTCTAGTTGGAAAGAAGACGTGGCATAAGAAGAGAGTAATACGCTTGGGAATAGGGGTGAGCATAAGAGAGATTTAAGGAAGATGACTACTATCTAAAAGAATACATGCCTCGAAAGGCTGCAACTAGAATGATGTGCCACCAGGTATCTTGGGTGCTTGATTGCTTCATGGATGTACCTAAGTTTGAAGTTTTAACAAAATTAATCAGAGATCTTGTATAGCTAGAGAGAGGGTACTCTTACAAACTCCTCAATCCTAGAGACATAAACCCTGTGCGCTCTGCCAATGCCCTGATCAAGATGGCATCTTTTGTGGCTCATAAGAACATCATCAATGATGTTCAAGCCTAAAACTATAAGAAAATAGTGAAGGATGCATAAAAATAACTCCAAGAAACCAAGTCCAAGCTCCAACATCTTTCCCAATGCATTAAAGAGGTGTAACCTTCCCTCTTGGACAATATAAGCTTCGAAGGAATGAATGAAATAGACCAAGTTTGTGCCTTGGTTGAATAAATGATCCTAAGGATGAAGCTGGTGTAAGAAGAACTAGAAGGCCCTTGTGATTACCTTAGAATAGAGTTGAGTCAGAAGCTTGAAAGGATTAAAGAGCTCTGTGGCTAGATAGAGGTGCAAATAGAAGATGTGGATGAAATATTTTATAAATTCATCAACCCATCTAAATTTATTGATGCACGCCTGAAGAAAACAAAGGATGAAAAAGAGGCCTTAGTCCAGTAGGCCATTATGATCAATAAAAGTGAGCACCCATAAATTATGATAAAAGTAAAAAACTTGAGCTCTTATTTAAAGACATAGGAACAAGAATTAGAGGTGGTCTTATGCACCTTCTATACAAGCGCAAGTGGGCAAGGTGAAATTTTGGAAGGTGTAGTCAAAAGTGCCAAATAAAATCTAAAGGCCTATAGAAGGGAACTAGAAGGTGCAGATGTGCTCTCTCTTGAGGCAACATCCACCTCGATAGATGATGCCATTGAAGAAATGAAGACTATAGTCCAAGGCTTTGAGACATTCTAAGCAGGACTAGAAAAAGATGCACCTAAGTTTTACGTGCCTAGAGGCTAATCAATTAGTCCAAGGTGAACTAGGATTTTGTATTGGGTAAATGTTGGCACCCTTTGTCCCTAAGTAGTGTCCTCATGCCAACATGAACCTCCAAGAGAAAAGTTGGGGAGAGAGACATCAATGATGATAAGGAGGTGACATAGTGAAGACTAGCACATATGTAATACAAACTAAGATGGCTTATGTTTATTGTTGGTAGACCCAGCCTTGACTAGTTGGCACTCACCTATGAGATGCTGGACATGAAGGTATCATGTTCGGCTGAGGCCCAATTTGATCTTGTAACTATCACTTTGAAATACAAATGAAACCAATCACTTGTAGGGAATATGTGTTAAATACCTCCTCAAGTATAATCTTTAAGAATTAAATATAGTTCTAATGTGTGTGTGTGTGTGTGTGTGTGTGTGTGTGTGTGTGTGTGTGTGTGTGTGTGTGTGTGTGTGTGTGTGTGTGTGTGTGTGTGTGTGTGTGTGTGTGTGTGTGTGTGTGTGTGTTCTATGTTAGTATAAATGGTAATTAGATAAGTCATGTGAGGATTTATGGAGCCAATGCTAGTTGACCATCGTAATGCATGGTAATCCATAGTTAGGAATGACCCAGCTTGTGCTTACTACTAAGTGAACCTGACCCTATCAAAATAAAGGAGACAAGTACCTCAAGAAAAGATGAGACAGTCACCTAGATATCTTGACCAAGTTAGTGCCTAAATCAACTATCAAACTAGATGCACACTGCTATGATCAAGAATACAACTCTGAACTCATCAAGTGACCATTAACTTGATCATTGATACAACCTTAAGTTGATGAATCCCAAAGACATGCCCCATTGACCAAACCAAAGTTGCACCAATACAGCTCCCAATCCTTTCATCAATATACTTCAGGTGAGTGCTCAAGGTTTGCACCTTGAGTGAATTGTATACCGGTATAGAGATATGCTAAATGTTGTACCTAAACTACTGTTAAAAGCCTTGCACCAGGTTATTTTAAAGTGCCGAATAGTAGGGTGAGCTACTAAGAGTAATGGGCACTATTATAAGAGATTAATAATTAAAACTACAACATGTTTTAATAAACGATTTTGGGTCCCTAATTATTGATGTTATTTTGGATCACATTTTTAAATCCCCCATTATTTTAGTTTGGGGTGAAATGCATCTATTAGCCCCATACGTTCTATGACCACTATCAATGGCTACTTGATCAATCCATAAATAACTTTCAATAACTTATTCATAAGACTGATAGGGAAAGTTTTGGATGTCCTCCCTTGTTTCCTTAGTATGGGAGTGAAGGAAAACGTCACATTATTCCCATCTGGTCCATGTGAGGTGCACTACCAAATGAATATAGAACATGTCACTATTTCATGATGAAATGGACATCAAATTCATTATGTTCCTGTTTGATATGAAGGAATTATTGAATTCTAGTCTTGAGAAGCTTGTTCCTATTGAAGGCCTTTATAAATTTAGCCATTAATTTCTTGAAGGAATGAATATACTTCTTAGGGAGGTGGTAATACAAATCAAGAGCTACTCTTTATAATATTTTAATGAAATTCTTGACAATAACCCCATCCTAAGTTAAGATAATCCCTGACAGTCATGACATAAGCCTTTACATGTGCAGTGGGATCTTTTAAGGTCTAGTAGGGGATGTGGAAGAAGGACTCTTTGTATGTTGAGATCAACAATTTTGTTAAGATACTTAGCATAGTTCCCCATGCTATTAAATTCAATTTTTGATGTGACCTAACTGGAGTAGAAGGGTGGGATCACATAGGGGTTTCTTGGATAATCACTAGGATGAATAGAAGAGGATTCATAGGGTGAAGTGGAATAATCCAAAAAATAGTTATCCAGTTTAGTAGACTTGGATAACATATCTAAGTATGGAGAAATATTATTAGATGTAGAATGATTGGTGATTTATTGAGGAGTGTATGTCGTTTATACATAGCCCAAAGGAATGTAGGGTGGAACATGGTTAGTCTTAAAAGGAGTGTAGGTGGGAGGAATGTAACTTGAAGGGGTAAAGAGTGGTGGATTATTGGTCACCACTTTGGTTTGTGAGGGTAGAGCGTGGGTGAATACACCTCCAATTGGGGTTTGGATAGGATCTTAGTAGGGTGGATTAATTTTAGATGTATTTGAGTTAGGTAATCCATGAGTAAGGATGTCCTCAAGGGGTTGGTTAGAGGCATATCTTGGTGTGGGTGTATGATTTTGTTGTGGTGGGAACATGTAAGCTTCTTGTTACAATAATTAATTAACTATTATTTAGACAACAGTAAAAGAAGAATGAACATAGATAGGAGGATTAGAGTTTATTCTTTGATTTAGAGACTGTTAGTTTTTTTCTAAATCATTAATGTTACCCACCAAGGTATTGATGAGTTCATTCGAGCCCTTGATGGCAGTAATTTTGGGAGCCTCCAGTACAAGAGGGGTATAAGCAATATATTGGTTAGTGTGAATAGATTTATTATGGCTAGAAGCCTTAGAGGTAGTGGTTAAGATTTGTACTGGTGGTTGAGAGGCATTTTGACTCCTACCATGGTGATGTGTAGTTGCTTATATGTAGTTAACCTTGTCCTCCAAATAAAGGATCCTACCTAGATATTTGTCATATCTAAAAAAATAATTATACATATGGGTTATGTAAGCTAATTGATGGTCTAGTAGCCATATGGGTCATGGCCACACTCCTACTGAGATTATTAACATCAAAATCATGATGATTACTATCAATTTTAGATATGTCCTACACCTCATGAATAGTATTCCACTCTTGTTTTGAGTATTGGTTTGATAATAATGTAAGATTGATGATCTACATTGGTGTTAAAATTATGGTTGTTCCAACATACCGAATAAACCTCACCGAAGTTAAGCTAGCTCATAGAGCCTTCCAGGCCAAGAGATATGCCTAAGTCTTGTCCAGACATATTATGGTGGTATAAATATACCTCTAAAATAAATGGAAGGAGGGGAGAAGATGGAGAAGATGGAAAGAAGAAGGAGAATAAAAAGATAAACACAAAAGATGATTGTTTTTCACATCATGATCACCAATTTGCATGTGCATGAATAACACAAGCTAAATTATGCACTCAACTTCTTGAGGTCTAGTCAAGATATCCAAAGTAATTGATAGATGATGGGTATAAATATAAATTAGAATGATTGTTTTTTTGTATGGGATTTTGGGATTATAAGAGGCAAGGGATGCTCGTGATGGAAATAAAATAATTACGTTGCATCATGTTACTCATTAAGAGCATCTAACTGAGTGAAAATAGAAATACAAGGTCCTTCAGTACTGATAATGACAAGGAGGTGAAGCCCTTGATAAACAATAGGAATTCCAAAGTGGGAATGGTTTGGTTGAATTACTTGGGAATTTTGGTCGACTATGGCAGGATTACTATTCCATGTTAGTGCCATATAGAAATGTGAATGATATATGATGAAGTTAGACCCAAAGACAAGAAAAGGGATGGAGATGAGAATCTAGGGCCATGCTCACTCGTATGAGGATTTTGTTATTAACTTGTTTTTATTTTTTGGTAGTGTTTTAACTAAAAACAAAGCTAACTAATTGATAAAATTAAATGTATGAAAATATTTTTTGATTCAATTTTTAATTCATGTAATACTAAAAATCAAAATATAGACTAAGAAAGCAAATGCTAATTTTCTACCTTTTCTAGGTGCAAACTAAATGAAATTATTTTTGTGTTTTCAGATTGTAGGTGAATGAATTTATTATAAAAACTGAGATTTTATAGTATGAAATTAAATAAAAAATCAGATCTAAATCCTAAGTAACAATACTGCTAAGTATCTAAATATTCCTTTGCATATGCAAGCTAGAACTACTTTTTTGGTGTTTATAGGTGAATGCACACTAATTTTGAATGATTTATATCAAACTAAAATGAGTATCTATGTTATTATTTGATGATTAAACAAACTAAAACATAATTTTTAATTTACCAAAATAAGAAAACCAACACCAAGATGCTACCTTTTTACACCCCTATATTTAGCTATAGTTTTATGCTTACTATTTTGCGTGTTTGTGCATGAATAAGAGCTTGTTTTGAATTGAAAATTGATTTTTGTTGAAGATTAATTTGTTTTTGTTTTTTTTCTAACATCTACGTAGGTTTTGAACTCAAATCTATATGTTTTTAAAGAATCTATTGTATGGTTGTAAATAATAAGGAAACTAACTAATATTTTTTATGAAAAGATAGAAAGAGAGAAGAATTATTTTTCCTATCTATTCATATTTTCAAAATAAAGATCTAATATACTTAAAGAAGTGAAACTAAACTAATCTAATTTATTGTAAAAAATAATAAAATTAAAACGGTAAACCCCCAACCTGATCAAGATGTAGACTAGCTAGAAGCAAGAGATGTATTTATGATATGGTCCTCAGCATGCTAGGTCCTCCACTTAGAAAAATGCTTTCATAAACTCTATAGACAAGGAGAATGATAAAATAATATTAGAAAAGGAAGAATTTGAGAGGAACACGACTCCAAAAAAATAAGAATAATTGATTGTGGTTGGTTAGTGCACCGATTGCAAAGATTTGGTTACAAATTCAATGACCCTTCTTGCTTTAAATTGTGTAGTCTAACACATAAATTATTATAGGCAAAACTCAAAACAATGGTAAGTAGGTTGTGGTTGTATAAAAATTTAAAAATTTCAACCTAAAATGCAAGTTTTTGGATTTGAAATTTGTCTAAAAATAAAATACTTGTAGAAAAGGAATAGAAATTGCAAGGGTGAGTTTAACTAGGAGTAGAACTTATGGAAGACATAGAAATTGCATACATTCATTACTCTGGTCTATTTATATGTGCGCCCCCACACATCCTATTTTCTCATTTATAGGAGTGAGAAAAGTACTTAATAAAAAAAGGTAATGCCCAATATGAAGAGCTTTAACTTTGTTGTTTCCTATTTCATTTTCACTTTGCTATTTCATATTTCATTTTTGTAATAGGGCACAAATATATATAATTATCTGTTATAGTAATATTTTATGAATTATATTATTATTATTTGTTGCAAGATAACAATATTTTACTGTACGAAGTTAAATATTAATTTTTCCATGAATTATAGTATTATTAATTTTATAAAATAATAAAGATATTAAAGATATATTATGGAATATTATTTGATTGTAGTAATTTTATTGTGCGTAAGGTCACATGAACTTTACAAAAATTTGTAAATGTAATAACAAGTGATATGGTCCGAGCTTGAACCAACAATGAAAACTATTTGTTAAGTAGACATTTCGTAACAATATATGATACAAATTTGTAATAACAAAGATAATTCAAATGAACAGAATACTAAACATCTACGAGACAAAACACCAAATTTGCATGGTAAAATATTAACAGAACTAAGAAAATATTTACAAAACAAGATATCAGGGTTTATTAATTCCAAATGTATGGATTACATGCAAACTCTTTATTAACCACTTAAGCTCTCCACAAAAATAAATACACCAAATTGACAAAGCATCATTAGAAATACTCCTAAAAATAGAGTGGAAAAATACTATTAAGATTTTCCTTTTTAAAAATAGAATTTGGTGGAATTTATCTTCCTATAAATAATGGGGGGGAAGAAACAGGTTGTTGCCCTTAAAACCCCTCTGTTAAGAAGTGGGCTACAAATCACATCACAAAAAAATATAACATTTAACTTTGTTGTCATATATCTAACATTATCATAATGAATAAACGATTCATATTTGATGGCATCACTATGATCAAAACTACAAAACTTTCCTTAATAAACTCTACAAAATTTAAACTTAAAGAAAACATTCCTTAATTTCACCAAATCGATATAATTTTAAATAACCCTCAAAACTCTCGCATGTGCTATTGCCACATCACATCTGTTATTTCATTTAGAAACAAACGTTTAACATAAAAAATTAATTACGTTTATAATTTTCCAACAATGTGGAACACTTTTAAGACTAATGAGTGTGGGGTTGGAAAAACCCAAAAAAACCCATTCGTGTAGATCTTGAACAATCAACAGCATATTCAACACCACCACCCCCATTTATATGTGGGTTATGATAGGTAGTGCCAATAGATTGTAATATTGTTTATACAAAATTTACCCTAATTTAGTATTAGGATTTTTGGTCATAGAGATCCGGTGGAAGTCGGGGAATTGGAATGGCATGAAGGTGCACTGCCCTTTGCATGTTAACATTATATACTTCTGACATATCCAACTTTTGTGGAGAGATACCTTCAGGAAGACTCCAATTGAAGCAGTGTATCAAACGTGCAAGGCCAAGATGGATCATGGACAAAGCTAAATTTATTCCCGGGCATCCTCTCCTGCCTGAACCAAATGGTATCACATCAAAATCTTAACCTTTTACATCAATTTGGTTTCCTAAAAATCTTTCTGGCTTGAATATGTTGGCTTCTTCCCAGGCAATTGGATCCCTCGCAATGGCCCAAGCATTTACAATAACTTGAGTTTTCACAGGTATTTGATATCCTTCTATTGTGGAACATTCCATAGACTGATGTGGAAGCAACAGAGGCCCTGATGGGTAAAGTCGCAGTGTTTCTTTTACCACAGATTGGAGATATTGAAGATGAGGCAGATCATATTCTTCTACCATACGATTCAATCCTATTACAGAGTCAAGCTCTTTTTGACACCTCTTCATTGATGAGGAATTTCTAAGCAATTCTGACATTGCCCAATCCAAAGTTCCTCCTGAAGTATCTGTAGCTGCTGCCAATATGTCCTGAAAACAAAATTTCATCAGCAAATAGAAATCTGAAATGTAAATGTAACGGCAATGCTTAACATGGCACAAACTTTCTCTTAAAATATCTGGCAGGTATTATAAAGTCTGAGTCCTCCATTGCTTTTCTTTTTTGAAAATCATTATCCAAAGCAGCAATTGCTCAGTATTTAGCAGTAGAATCTTTTTGAGGTATATTTTTTCTATTTCAAATTTGTATGGGAGCGCTTTAAGCAAAATTAAAGGGCAATGGAACTTAAAAGAAAAAATTTGATGGCCATATAGTTTATTAAGGTTTCTTAACTATTTTTAATTATATAATTATTTTTTTAGGAGACTGTTAAATGTCAGGTGGAATTTTAAATAAATCTTTAAAAAATATTTAAAAATTATAATAAAAATATATATATTATTTTTAAATTTTAGTTTTTCAATGTAAATTATGTAAAATTTTTAAAAAAATATATTAAATAAATAATTATCATTAAAAAAAATATACTAAGTAAATTTGATCCTTAAATTTAATTTTTAATTAATGAAAAGTTTTTTAAAAAAAAAGACTAAAAGTTGTATAATTTTTTATTTTTTATTTTTTAAGATTTTTAAGCAAGGACAATAAGAAAAAATATTAGCATCTTTAAAAATTTTAATTTATAAGATTTGATAAGTTAGAAAATGTTTTTTTAATTTTATGCTTAAGAATAAAAAGATAAGAAGTTAAGGTGTAGATTTTTTTGGGGTAGGTTTAAGCCACAATTTTTTTTTTCAGACTCTTAAGTCAAAGAAAAGGAGAAATTTTTGTATTACACAGAAAATAAGACGGAAAAAATTTTCAGTTCTGATATATTTTTTATCCACAATTTCACAGAAAAAATAAAAAGGGAATAAACATACTATGATGACATTCTTGATATTGTCTCGTGTAATTTTGATTTCCATGGAGTCATCTTCACACAAAGAAAGCAGCATATCCACAAAGTCCTCACACTCCAAACTAGTGCTCCAATTCTTCCTCCTTTCAATGTGTTCATCCACAATTTTTTCCACAAACACATGAAAAATGTTAGTAAGCTCACCTTGTTTTCGCCTAATCCCATGCACATCAAGCCAACCCAACAGAGGAATGTGATCCCTGTAATTAAACCCAGCTGTGAGAGCGAGCACTTCGTCCAAAACTTCCTTGAATACTCTTCCTCCCAGCTCAGCCTCGTTGCATTTCTTCCCAAATGACATTCTGCAGATAATATTATTAGTTAGCAAACCCACCTCCCTGGATACATCTACAGCACAAGGATTCATCCCACTGTTAGCATAAGCTTTGTGTAGTACGGAGCGTATCATGGAAGACACTTCTTGGACTCTGAGGGATGAGAAGGACTTCATTCTCTTAGGTGAAAGAAGCTCCTGAATGATGAATTTGCGCATGAATTTCCAGTATGGGCCATATGGGGATAGTGAAACTTTCTGAGGGCTTAGAAGGTGGTTATCGTCTCCCATTGGAGGACGGTTTGCAAATATGTGGTCCTGCGTTTTCAAGACTTGCTCAGCCAGGTGTGAAGATGAAATGACAAAGGTTGGGAGAGAACCCAAGTAGAGGGTCATTATTGGGCCATATCTGTGGGCAAGGTTGGAGAAGCATCTGTGAGGAAGACGGGATATAATATGAAGATTGCCTATGATGGGCAATGGTGTCGGGCCAGGTGGGAGATTGGATGTTTTTCTTGATTTTCGAAATACCAGGGCTGAAACGAATAGGGCTATAAGCAGGGAAATCCATGTAATACTCAGGGATTCCATTGTTGCTAATATAAAATGGCCAATGTGAGGGCGTAAGAGAGCTTACTGTTTGAGTCAATCGGAAATGGTGAGAAAGAACGCTGTATAGAAGGATCCATTTGCTGATAGAAAAATTATAAAAAATAAAAAATCCATTTGCTGGTAGAGAGAAAATAAATAAATAAGAATAATAAAATAAACCCATCTACCCATTTGCTGATATAATTTTTTGACTTGTTCTTCCCCTTTACTATCCCCGAGTCATATATGATGTGATATCTTGCCAAGAAAATTAAATGATGTTTGTGAAGATTTTGTTTTGTTTTTGTAAATATTCTTCAAATTTTATGTTTGACCACGTCTTTTAACTTTTAAAAAAAGACGACATAGCCGGCCCACATCATTAATAAAATTATCTTGGCCGGCGTACATGGTTACATTGATTCGATCTGGGTCTTGCAAGACTTAGGGTCACAATTATTGTATCCATTTTTATTTTTTATTTTTATTTATTTATTTATTTTTATGGTTGTTTGAGTTACAATTTAAATAAAAAGATATTAAATGACATTTAAACAAATATTATGAAATAGTTGTTTTTAATAAGATTTTATAGTTATAATTAGTAATTGTTTCAAAAGTGTAAGTTATATTGGAAGGAATTATTTAATTTTCGTTTTTAGTTATGGATTCGATGAACCCTGAGACGATATGCATTCAAAGTTTTATCATATGTCACATCTTTCAATACAATCATATAATATGGACAAAGAGTAAATACAAGATAGGTTATGAGACCTCAATGTCTTGTCCCCACATCAATAGTATTACATTGTTGATGTGATCCACACATCAGACATGGAATTCTTGGCGTAATCAAATTAGCTATCATGATTTCCTCATCCACCCTTGAGAATAAAAAATGACCATTCAAAGATGCCACTACCTTGCAAGCTATAGACCCCTTTGCAATGAGCGATAGTCATACTGTTGGAAATATTGTCATTGATGTCAAAGGTCTAGGATTATTGGTGATAAAGGCCCCACTGCATTTAATGGTGTTTTTAATATTCATTTCTTAGCTAATGTGTATTAATATTTATTTAATATTAATGAATATATTTTTGGTTGCATATAAGTCAAAAGAGGGCCCATGGAGAAGTCAAAGAGTCACGGGGTAAAAGATGAAAGAGGAATGAGACACATTTTCTCATGAAGAGTCACCTTAAAGAATTCCAAGAGTCACCATGTGAAGACAAAATAGGTATGGCGCATTTTTTCATGAAGGAACACTTTGAGGAATACAAAGAGTCACCAAGATAAAGACAAAAGAGGAAATGATGTTTTTGCTTATGAAGGTTACCATATGACTTTTCAAATGTAAGGATATGAAGGGTCATGCAATTTTGGCGCCATTTTCCATGATGATTGAAGGGTCACAAATGATGAATGCCAAAGGTCATTTGGAAAGCTATAAATAAAGGCTTGAGAAGCCATTTGTAATATGTAAGAGAGTGTATGGTTTGTATTTGTTTTCAAAATAAGAAAAGTAGGAGATATTGTAGAGTTCTATCATTTGTTGACTAAGCAACATTGAGAAATAGTTTTTTATACACAAGAAGGGTTGGTGCTCACAAATAGTTGTTGTGTTGGTGATCGGCAAAGGGGTTGGTGCTCCTGCAAGTTGGTGCTTGCGAACTTTGTATTTTGAATTGGTGCTCATTCATACACTTGAGATTATTCTCTGTGGTTTTTATAACTTTCAGCTTCCATGTAAAAATATGGTCTCTCTCTCTCTCTCTCTCTCTCTCTCTCTCTCTCTCTCTCTCTCTCTCTCTCTCTCTCTTCTGTGGTGCAAATTATTATTTCAATTTTAATACATATCTTGAATGTATAATTGAGTGGTTAAAGAAAAGAAATCAAATTAAGTAAAAGATATATAATATACTGATTCATCCCCCCTCATTACATTTCATGCTTAACAATTGGTATTAGAGCAAATTCCTTTTGAAAATGTTTTACAGCTTGAAGGAAGATCATGAAAGCCCGATGATTGGATCACATGAATTTGTAAAAATAAGGCACTTTTGTTTGATGGGATGAATTATGTTTTTTAGAGCATAAGGATGAATACTTATTTGATGGCCCTTAGATTTGACATATGGCAAGCCATAGTGGAGGAATATGAAGAGCCACAGACACTTGTAACTACTCTGATAGAAAAAAAGGTAAGTGAAAATAATGCTAAAGCTTTAAATACTATTTTATGTGGTTTATGTGAATCAAATTTTTTTAAAGTTATGCAATGGAAATTTTCTCATGAAACTTAGGTAAAACATGAGAATATTTATAAAGGTGATTGAAAGGTTCAGCAAGCTAAGCTTCAAACTTTCAGAAGATAGTTTGAGAGTTTGAAGATGGAAGAAAAAAAAATATAGCAAGTTATCTCTTGTAGGTTGATCAAATAGTCAATCAGATTCAAGGTCTTGGAGAAAATTTAGAAGAATTGACTATGGTTCAAAAGGTTTTGAGATCTCTACCATTGAAATATAATGCAAATTTTTTGGCAATTAAAGAGATGAAGAATTTAACCAAAATAAATATGGATGAGCTTCATGGTATTCTTACGACATATGAGATGTGGACTGAACAAGATAAATCTTAAAAGAGAGAAGCAGCTTTCAAGACATCAAAGAAAGAGAAGGCTAAAATTCAAGATTCAAGTGATAATTCTAGCGATGATGAAGATGACAATGGAGCTCTATTCATTCACAAATTGAAAAAGGGCATAGGTAAATATCAAGAAAAATTACCTTTTAAATATTTTAATTATAAAAAGATTAGACATTTTGTAGCTAAATTCCCAAATAAGGGTGGTGATGATAACGAAGAAGGAAAGTCTATATACAAAAAGATTTCCAAAAGAAAATTCAAGAAGAAGAGTTTGTATTCTTGTGGAGGCATCTTCATATTTGGCTATGAACAAAATCTCTTCTTCTTCTAAGTCACTATCTCTACTATCTTTGATTGAGCATAAAGAAGAAGAATATGATCAAGTTGAATTGAATCTAGAAGGAGAACTCATTTGTGCCTTAGAAGAGTTAAAAGATCTTGAAAAGAAGAATTGAAGATTACAGCTCTAAATCAAGAAAAATGAAAAGAAGTCAAAAAAAATAATTAAAGATCTACAAGCACACTTTGAAGAAGCTAAGAAGAATAAAGAAGATCTAATGGCACATTTGAGAATAGTAAGTCAAGAATGTGAAAGATATGTTATTTAAATTACTTCTTAAAAGCAGATCTTGAGAAAAAATAAAATAATCAATGATAGACCAGCCAATGATTTGAAATTTGAGAATAATATTAATATGTTGAATAAGATATTAGAAAATTAAATATCAATGTCAGATAAGACATGTATTGGATTTAAAAAAGAGAAAGAGAAGGTCACTACTCTCACAGACAAAGAAAAATAAAAGAGCTATGCTGAAGCTCTTACAAAAGAAGAAATAAAAAGGAAGAAGTTAAGAATATAGAGGACATCTCAAACAAAGAAGGTTGGATGGAACAAAGTTATAAAAGGCAATCATGTTAGAGATATATAAATAGGTCCTTTTTGTATGGTTACTATTTTTATTATAATAGATATAGTCATAATAAATTAGAATGTCAAAAAAGAGCTAACAGTTTCACAAATAAGGAGAAAGAAAGTCATGTAGAGTCAAATAGAAGCTACAACTCTTTTGCTCCTCTATCAGGGTTTAATGAAGAGGCCATAATATGTTACAAGTGAAACAACTTTAGAGACATAGCTTGGTACTGTAGAAGTGTGTTCGAGTTAGTTAAGAAGGATCAGAGTTTCAAAGATCCATTAATCAAGAAGAAAGTTCATACAAGTTCATGGAAAAAAATAACTTGAAAAATCTATGTTGGTGCAGACTTCTTTGCATGTAAAAAATGAAGAAAAGCCATGGTTCATTGATATTGGATGTTCAAGTCACATGACATGAGACAAGAGCAAGTTCAAAACTTAAAGAAGATTAATGGTGACATAGTGAAATTTAGAGACAATACTACTGTCATAATTGCTAGAAAAGGTACACTAAGTTTGGATAATGGTAGAAATAAAACTAAAAATATTTTGTATGTAGAAGGTCTTAAGCATAATATTTTGAGTGTAAGTTAAATGTGTGATCAAGAGCACACACTAAATTTTTATCAAAAGGTTTTGAAATTAGAAGAAAAAAATTAGATATGTTGGTTGCAGATGCTTAAAGAACATGCAATAATTTGTATATGCTATCAGACATCAAAGGTCAAAGATGTTATTTGAGCTAGATTGAATAAATTTGGCTATGACACAAGAGAATGGGGCACATAAATTTTGATAGTCTTATCAACATCAGCAAGAAGTAAGCATTCAAAAATCTTTCAAAGATTATAAAGCCATCTAACACACTTTGTGAACTTTATCAGCATGGAAAGCAGGCTAGAAGGTGGTTCAAAATAAAAGAGCAATCAATTACTTAAATGCTAGAGCTTGTTCACACTAATCTATGTAGACCTATGAAAACTCAAAGTACTCAAGGTGAGAAATATTTCATGTTGCTTATTGATGATTTTTTACATATGACATGGGTAATGTTTTTAAATAAAAAATCAAAAGCTTTCAGGCATTTCAAAGTATTCAAAGCATTAGTTGAGAATGAAACTAGTTTGAAAATTAAGTGTCTAAGATTATATCGAGGAGGATAATTCATGTTAGATCAATTTATTGAGTTTTGTAAAGACCATGGAGTAAAGAGATATTATTCAGTAGCTAGAACTCCACAAAAAAATGGAGTAGTTGAATGAAAAAATAGAATAGTTCAATAGATGGCAATGACAATGCTAAATAAATCCAAAATAATAAATAAATATTGGAGAGAGGTAGTTAATACAATAGTGCATATTCAAAATAGAGCATTATTGAGAGTTAATAGTGACAAGACTCCTTATGAGCTATGGAAAGACAAACTAGCAACAATTGATTATTTCAAAGTTTTTGGAAATAGATGCTTCATAAAGAGAATAGATGAAAAAATTGGTAAGTTGGAATCTAGAGCAAATGAAGATATATTTATTGGTTATTTTTGCAAAAGTAAAGCTTATAAATATTATAACAAAAGAACCAAAAAAAATTGTTGAAAGTGCTAGTGTCAGAATAGAAGAAGATGGAACATAAAGAATTAGTGATCCAATAGACATTCTTGAAATCATTGAAGAGGAAGGTTTTGAAGAATCAGATGAAGATGAGAATAAGGAGAAAAAGGGAACCAAAAATCCATCCAAATATGTTCCAAAAAATAATAATGAAAGTGACATCATCAAGGATATAAATGAAAGAATTCGCATAAGAAGAATGATGGTTAGTGAATCTAAGCAAGTAAATTTTTTTTTGTTAATCAAAATTTAGCCTAAATTTTTTTTAAAGCTAGACATGATAAGCATTAGGTTAAGGCTATGGATAAAAAATTAAATCAGATAGAATAGAATGATACTTGAGAATTAGTGCCTAGCCCAAAAGATCACAATATGAAAAGAACAAAATGAGTTTATAGAAATAAGTTGTATGAAAATGGAGAAGTGACCAAAAATAAAGTAAAATTAATATGTAAAGGAAATGATTAGATTGAGGAAATATATTTTAAACAAAAATTTGCACTAGTGGCAAGGTTAGAGGCTATTTGAATGTTTTTTGCATATGCAGTATTTAAAAATTTCAAAGTGATTCAAATGGATGTCAAATCTGCCTTCCTAAATGAGAATCTAGAAGAAGAGGTCTACATTGAGCAGCTTAAGGGATTTATTCTCTCAAATATTAGTAGCCATGTATATAGATTGAAGAAAGCATTGTATCGATTGAAACAAGCTCCCAGAGCTTGGTATGCAAGACTTGACAAGTACCTGCAAGATCAAGGTTTCAAGAGAGGATTTGCTGATAGTAATCTCTACATCAAAACATAAGGTGAACATCAATTGATTGTTATGGTATATGTTGATGATATCATTTTTGGAAGAAATATTGAAAAGATGACAAAATGATTTTTTGATAATATGCAAAAAAAATTTGAGATGTCTATGCTTGAAGAATTGTCATTCTTCTTAAGATTGAAAATATTTCAGTCAGATAAAAGAATTTTCATATCTCAAAGTAAATATGCCAAGAAAATATTGAAGAAATTTAGTTTTGAAGATTGTGCACTAGTTGACACACCAATGTGTATAAGAAATAAGGTGAGCAAGGATGAAGATTCACTTATTACAGATCAATCTTTGTATAGATCTATGATTGGTAGTCTTTTATATTTGACAACATTGAGGTCAGACATCATGCATGTAGTAGGTATGGTTGCAAGATATCAGTCATCTTTAAAAGATAGTCATGTTTAGTTGGTGAAGAAAATATTTAGATATATCAAGGGGACATTAGATTACGGATTATGGTATCCCACATGTAGGGATTTCACTTTAGTTGATTATATAGATTCAGATTGCGCAGGGTGCTTGGATGACATAAAGAGTACAAGTGGAGGAGCTTTCTTCCTTGATGATAGCTTAGGATCATGGCTAAGCAAGAAGTAGAATTTAGTATCATTTTCTACAGCTGAAGCAAAATATATTGCAATAGTATCGTGTTGTACTCAAGTGCTTTAGATAAAGCAAACTTTAGAAGATATCAAGGTAAAGTATGATGAACCTATTTCTATTTTTTGTGATAACACAAGTATAAATATTTTAAAGAATCTAGTGATGCATTTAAGAAAAAACATATTGCCATTAGATATCACTTTTTAAGAGACCAGATTATAGATCAATAGGTTAATATGGAGTATATCAATACTATAGAGCAGATTACAGATATTTTCACAAAGACACTACCAAAAGACACATTTGAGTATCTGCGAGAGAAGTTGGGAGTAATTTATTTTACTTCCTTCCATTGAGGTTCAGCATCAGTTGAGGAAGAGCTAAGTGTGAGCTCTAGGTAGGCCCTTTTCTATTTATGTCAAAGGGGGAGAATAACAGGTATAGGTGCAAAAATAGGTATAGAACACAAATATAGGTTACTACAGTAAGAGGGAGTTACTATATATTTTTTAAATGATAGTATGTGTCAATTTCAGTTTGAAGTTGCCATCAATGACAAAGAGGGAAATTGTTGGAAATATTGTCATTGATGTCAAAGGTCTAGCATTATTGGTGATAAAGGCCCCATTGCATTTAATGGTATTTTTAATATTTATTTCTTGGCTAATGTGTGTTAATATTTATTTAATATTAATAAATATATTTTTGGTTGCATATAAGTCAAAAGAGGGCCCATGGAGAAGTCAAAGAGTCATGGGGTAAAAGAGGAAAGAGGAACGGGACATATTTTCTCATGAAGAGTCACTTTGAGGAATTTCAAGAGTTACCATGTGAACACAAAAGAAGTATGTCACATTTTTCCATGAAGGGACACTTTGAGGAATATGATAAGTCACCAAGATAAAGATAAAAGAGGAAATAATGCTTTTGCTTTTGAAGGGTCACCATATGACTTTTCGAATGTAAGGATATGAAGGGTCATGCAAGTTTGGTGCCATTTTCCATGAGGGTTGAAAAGTAATAAAGGGTGAATGCCAAAGGTCATTTGGAAATCTATAAATAAAGGCTTGAGAAGCCATTTTTAATATGCAAGAGAGTTCATGGTTTGTATTTGTTTTCAAAGAGAGAAAAATAAGAGATATTGTAGAGTTTTATCATTTGTTGAGTAAGCAACATTGAGAGATAGTTGTGTTTTATACACAAGAGGGTTTGGTGCTCCTGTGGATTGGTGCTCAAAAATAGATGTATTGGTGCTCGACAAAGGGGTTGGTGCTCTTACAAGTTGGTACTTGCAAACTTTGTATTTTGAGTTGGTGCTCATTCATATACTTAAGATTGTTCTCTATGGTTTTTTTCACTTTGGATTTCCACGTAAAAAAATTTGGTCTCTCTCTCTCTCTCTCTCTCTCTCTCTCTCTCTCTCTCTCTCTCTCTCGTGGTGAAAATTATTATTTCAAATTTATTACATATCTTGAATGTATGATTAAGTGGTTAAAGAAAAGAAATGAGATTAAGTAAAAGATATATAATATACTGATTCACCCCCCCCCACCTCTCAGTATATTTTTTGCTTAACACATACAAATCTAAAAGTTACACTAAATTTGGGTTTGGTGTTTGATATGGACACCTTGGTGTATGATATCATCAAAAATACCTTGTCATTACCCCTTACCATCACTGCTCATCTCATCTTGTAATCTTTCACTATTTACATGTTTTGTATGGTCTTGCCCTTTCTTCCATGGGTTTGAGTATAGTGTTTTTGTATGTTCTTAAATACTATGTAATTATTCTAGAAGTTGATGTATTGGTATCATGGATGAATGGAAGCTACAAGATAGACTTTAGAATCTCAATGTTGTGTTCAAGGATAAGTGGCATTGCATCATTGATTCAAGATGCACATGAGACATGGAGCCCTGCCATAATCAAATCAACTCTTGTGATGTCCTCGTCCACCCTTGATAATAAAAAATGACCAATATGTTTTGTATGGCCTTGCAATTTCTTTTAGGGGTTTGATTATGGTGTTTTTTGTATGTTCTTAGTACTAATGTAATTACTCAAAGTGTTATTATATTGGCATCATGAACAAATGGAAGCTATAAGATCGACTCTAGGAATTTAACATCTTGTCTGAACATCAGTGGCATTGCATCATTAATTCGAGCTAAACATGAGATGTGGAGCCCTACCACAACCAAATCAACTCTCATGTGTCCTCATCCATCGTTAAAAATAAAAAACATCCATTCAAATATGTCACCACCTTGATTTGAAATAACTAACATGTATAATTCTTCATCATTGTTACATTGACCTATCAATTTAAAAAAAATCATCATCACGTATGTAGGTATAAATTATATGAGATAAGTATTAAGTCCATATGCTATAACTGAGAAGAATGCTTGTCTTCCAAATGGTAATGTGTTCATTGATGCTAATATTATATTGTATTAGTACATTATATATCATATTATATAGTTATATGCCCTCCCTAGTCTATAATATCACTTGAAATACCTTGGAATTATCCCTCATGATAACTATGCAACTCACCTTAAAATATTTCACTATTTACATATTTTATATGGATTTGCCCTTTCTTTTAGGTGTTTGAGTATGGTGTTTTCATATGTTTTTAACCTTGATGTTAACTGCTCTTAGTTGTCAATATATTAGTAACATAGATGAATGGAAGCTACAAGATGGACTCTGAGACCCCAATAACTTATCCCCTATCAACAACAATGTAGCACTAAATTAAGCCATACATCAGATGCAGAGCTATCATAATCAAATCAACGCTCAAGACATCCTCAACCACCCAGGATAATAGAAAATGCCCAATCAAATATGTCACCTCCTTACAAGTTATAGACCCCTTTGTTATGGGTACAACTGCAAGGCATGTATATCCAAATAATTGCACTAAATCCAATGTTGGTGTATGATATGGGTTCTTTAGTGTTTGGGTGTAGACAAGTTTTATTTGAGGTCCTGTGGGTTGAATGCCATAGTGGCATATGGGAATAAGATTGTGTCAGACACACAAGTGGGAAATGTTGAGAGTCAGTGCACACAATAGTGTACCTGGTTACATGGCTCAGAACCATCCTTTGGTGTTGTGAAGTGCTGATGTAGGTATTGGTGAGATGATCATCAATATTCCCATTGTTCTTTTGGGGGTGGTGATGAATTAACAAAATATGAGTTATTTTTAAGGTAAGTGATAAAAATATATATTATTATTATTATTATTATTATTATTATTATTATTATTATTATTATTATTATTATATTAAAAAATAAATAAAATATTAAATTATCATCATTTATTATATATTATATAATAATTTAATTTGTTTTTTTCACCCCATTATCATCTACATGTAAATATGTAGACAATATGGAAATGACAAAAGTTGATAAGGGAACATTTGTTATCTATTATTTTTCACCCCACTCTCTTGATTGTGTCTATGGTCACTTGTAGTTACATGTTTCATGGGATTCACACCACAATGTGGAACACACAGAGCGTCCCTCGACTATTTGGAGCACTCCTCAAATTTTTTTTAGGGATCCTACTATGATTTATGTCACACCTCCTCCTATATTTTCTATTGTCTCTTCTAAGACTGTTGTACTCTCTCCTAATGATTTTGTTTTTTGTGATGATATATCAATGGTGGATAATGCTCTTCCTTTTATTGAGCCCCCACTATAAGATGATATTATTCTAGACCTTAATGATCTCATTATAGATTCTACATCCATTCCTGTACAGATTGTCACACTTGTAGAGCGTTCAAAGCCTTGCATTTTAGATGACTTTATTAATTCTAGTGAGAATATATAGATTAAGAGTATCGATGACTCATATGTTCTTATGGACATTCATCTTGTAGATCTATGTGATTCATTTATAGACCAATCTTCTGTTTTGACACTTGTTGAGCTTTACTCTCCTCTTCCCATAGACATTCTTTAAATGAATATTCCATGTCTATCTTCTTCTTCAATTTTTACTCTCCCCTTCATTGCATGGTTCTTCTTTGTCATCTCTTACAGTTAGTCCTATGATACTTGATCAAAATTTGGCACATTCAAGAATTAGTAGGGAGACATTTGAGCATTTTACAGATATCTAAATCATGATTCTTAATTACATTCCACTTGAGTGGGAATTCAACAGTTTGACAGCTTGTGTTTTATTTCTTTCAAAAATAAGAGATGTCATTTATTGCAAAGAGATCTATTATAGAATTTTTCATGTAACATTATATGCTTACCTTCTCTCTCTTCTTTATGGAGGCATATATCCTTTATGTTTTATAGGATATTGGGATCATCGCTATGTACTTGGGTATCTCATCAAGCCTCGTTATTGGGACACAATTGTGCGGTCCACATAAACTATGCTTAAAGGGGGTAATGGTGTAGACTTTTATCCTATGGTTTTTCTCTACATGGTTCATTATGCTTGCTTAGGATCTTAGAATTTATTTAGGTCATTTGGGTTGATTAGTCCCACATTCACTAGATTCTGGGGTTTCACTCTCTCTCCCACCTATATATGTACCTCGTTCCATTTATATTCATCATCCAAAGTTTATGAGGATTGTTTATTCATTGGTGCATTTTGCACTTTCTCTCTCACCTACTCCATAGTGTTCATGTGTGCATTCAAACTTGTTGAGTGGTTTTGGAGAAATATGATAAGTGAGTGTGCTTAAGAACTCAAGGTATCTTGAATCCATCATTGCATACCCATGATAGTGAAGTAACTTAGAATTCCTAATCAAATCATTTTGGGATAAGTTGGTGCAAATAGATGGTGTAAAACTTATTCAAATTATGAACCAATCATTTTTGTTGGACTTTTCAGAGTGGAATGCAATTGAATATGAAACCAAACATGATCCATAAGAAGTTTTACAATAAAAAATTAGAAGATTAAAATATTAAAATTAGCATCATTAGCCAATATAGCTTTATGAAAGTTACATATATAGGTGGAAGATAGACATGACCCAAGATCCTCATGCATGTGGGATTATCTTCACTAATAAACTAATTATAACACCTAATAAAGCTAAATAACATTTGTATGGAATAAAATATTACACTTACACCCCCCTTAAACATAGTTTAGGTGGGTAGTAGAATTGGCTCTCGACAACAAGGACTAATGAGTTATCCAAGTACAATAAAATATCCCTAGAAAAAGAGATACAAGTTCCCTATAAAAGTAGAGAGAGTGTGTCAATTATGTGGGGCTTTGCCTGAAGACTGAAGGAGGTCCATCTGCATCGAACAATGTTTCTTCCCTTTGCAAGAGGAAGGATTTAATAAGTGTACTGAAATATATCTATTCTATGATGGATATGAAAGTAATAGTACAAAAAACTCTAAATATGGTCTAAAATAGAAGTGTACCTAATCTTCCTCCTCCGCCCAAACCTGATATTTCATAGGTTGGTACATTATATTTTAATGCATATACAATCATCACATTTAAGTGCATATACAGTCAATATGTATATAGAATCAACAGAAGCTCCGCAACCCCCCCCCCCCCTCCCCCTCACTAAAAAAAACTATAGAGGTTCAACTTTATATAGCATGAGAATAAAACCAATACATATAGCTCTAGAAAAATTACACTTTAAAAAAAACACCTTGAAAGGAGCTTTAGCCTTAAAGTTATGGCAGTTTCAAATTCTTGCTCACATAAGATTTCTCCACTTTGCATAAATTTAAGTTGATTTTTTTTTGGAAACAACTTCACCTAGAAAAACTTAAGCCCCATAAGGCAAAATTTAAGAATCTTTTGGTTATTTGTGACAAGGGGCTTAACTCCCATATGACTAGGGCTAAGACATTGGGACAAAAAACCCAATGAATAGTGCTTCAACCTCTGAGCTTAAATTTTTCATCCTTGTGGCCATTGTCAAAGTTAGCAGGGAGGAATTCAACTTGGTGGAAGTTAATGTTTTCTATGTGTGTGACTTATAATTTATAAAAATTTAAATCTAATAATGTCTAGAGTTATTATTATATTACTTTGATTTGATTGTGTATTCCACTATGCAACTTTCAATGTTGTGTGGTTTAATGCATCTGTAATTGAGATGCTTAACTTTGTCAGGATTAGGAGCATAATTGATTACTTTTCTATAAGCAATTAAACATGGAATTGAACTAGAATGATTAGGTAACTAGAAACTTGAAACAGCAAAGAATATGAGAAACAATACTATCTATATTAACACTCTTCTTGAATACAATAAGTAAATCTTCCTCTCCTCCTCACACCTCTTGGGTGTACAGTATTTCACTCAAGAGTTATCTCTCTCTTTCTCAACCACAACTAACTCAATAACCTGAGTTGTTATCCCCTCCTTGATAGCTTTAACTGATCTCCTTGACCTTGCATCTTGCAGATCTCCTTTGACCTTGCTTTCTTGCTTCAATGCTTTACTTGCCTTTTTTACAATACATGCCTCATGGGTCTCTTAAATAGGATCCCAAGCATACAATAATTAGACTTCTAATTACAATAATTAGAAACACAGACTCAAGACTTAAATTAGTCTTCAACATGCAAACACTCTCAGACCTCTTAAAATTAGATGAGTCTAATTCTGTAAATGCATGCAAATGCATGCACACGCACAGGTGATCGATGTCAGTTTCTATCAGTCTGCTCATGACCGACATCGGCCGATCCCTAGTCCCTACCTGACCAACGTCAGCAATACTACCGATGCCAATTACTGGTTGAACTTAGCAACCTCCTGATTAGCATCCTAGTGAAGCTTTTAGCAACACAACTTAACAATCTCCCACTTGGAGATAAACAGCTGCACCTATACAACAACCTCCACTAATCATCTTAGGCACCTCCATCTTAAAGCTCAAATTTGAAGACCAACCATCACACATCCTATGATGCTACATCTGTCATCCAAGTAACCTGCCACATCTGAACCTACATACCATGTAGAGAAGTGCTTGACCCTGCATAAGATAAATACCTGTTGTTGGTCCCTCTCAAATACCTGAGAATCCACTGAACTGCTCTCCAGTACTCCTTTCTCAAACTGGCTCTGAACTTTCTAACAACTCCCATTGCTTGGGAAAACTTAGGTCTACACCAGACCTCATGTGATTTTGAACACTGTTCTAAGCTTAGCTTAAACTGTCCAGCCCTTGATGTACTTCCCAGTTTTACATCTTGCGTATTGAACCCTACCAATACCTTCTTCACATCAGCTCCCACTAGAGACAAAATCAACTTGTTATCTTCCATGTCTCTAGACATACTCATGCCAAAGAATCTTGCTACTCCCAGATTCCTCATGACACACTTCTGAACTAACTTTACCTTTAGTTTAGTAACTCCCTGTATGTGTAACCATAAAACAAGCACACAATACAATAACAGAATAATGGAGCTAATATTATCTAACCTGGTAGAGAGAAACACAATGGTCAAACCTCCATTGTCCTACAGCTTACTCAATACCATATACCCTGGCCTTCTATCTCACGTGTCCATTCCCGCTCTTCTTTATCCTAAAAATCCATTCGTCTCTTAGTGCTTTCTTCCATCTGGAAACTCCACCAAAACTCTCATTTGGTTCTTCTCTAAGAAATCACATTCTTCATCTATGCCAAGCTCCCACTATTTCCTGGATCTACCTACTCTGCTTCTTTAATAACTTCCTGGTTTTTGACCATCAGTGAGCAATAAGTAGTGTAAAGAAGGGAAATGATGAATTTGAGGCTTACTTACCCTTTCAGTCCTCCACATGGGCATTTGAGACTCCTTAACAGCTTGTTGTCCACCCAACATCTGTTCTAGTGACCGATCTCAGCCATCTCTCAGTCTGCATCTAATCGACGTTAATTCCATGTGACTAACCTATCTATCGATGTTGATTCCTACCTGATCGACATCGATTCCATCTGCCTGACACTATCGACTTTGCTGGTCTGCACATGACCGACGTCGATACCTGCTTGATTGACGTCAGTTCCATCTGACTGACATCGGTACCTGTGTTTTCCTGTAAGTGATGCCTTTTTCACCTGCGAGCTCATCTTGGATCAAAACCCTGTCCAAACTACCTTGCTCAAAATTATTCAGCCCCTGTGACTGTTCTCTGTCCATAATCTCCTCCATAAACACCAAGGCTTCCCTATTCTTGTCAAAAGCATCAAATTTCTTTTTCCTGTAATGAACTCGATCTATGCCCTCTGAATCTGAACTCATGCCCTTTGACTCAAGAACATCCATTCCCTTCTTATTCATGTGACCAAGCCTACTAAGCCACATCTTCGAATCTACAGCTGAAGTAGATAAACCAGAAAGAGAATCAGTAATACAAGTAGATAGATAAAGAGTACCTACTTTCTTACCTCTTGCTGAAATAAGTGCACCCTTGGAAACCTTCCAAGAAACCACTGTGAGGGTTACTGTGCATCCCTCATCACCCAACTTTCCTACAGAAACCAAACTCTGCTTCAACACTGGGACATGCATAACCTCCTTCAACACCCATGTATTGCCCGTCTACAATTTTAGCTGTACTTTTCCTTTGCCAACCATTTGACAAGGCGTACCATCCCCTAAATAAATCTCTCCAAAGTCTCCCTAGACATACTCATGGAACAAATCTCTATTTGGGGTTGCATGAAAAGAAGCACCAGAATCTAAAACCCATGATTCTAGTTGACTATCCAAAGAAAGTATGAGAGAGTCATGTGCCACAATACCTGCATCTTTTGCTTCTTCATTACTTTCATGTTGATTTTCTTTATCCTTCAACCAACAATCTTTTTTTGTGTCCTTTCTTTCCATAAAACCAACAGGTGATACCTCCATTTCTAGATTTGGATCTCATTTCCATCTTTGACCTTGATTTCCCTTGCTCGATCTTCTCTCTTTGCCTTCCCCTACTTTCAGCCCTTAAAGCATTCCCTAATGATTCACCTATGCTTTTCCTGTGAATATCTTCATTCAAGATTACACTAACTACATCATCAACTTTTAAGATTTTAGAAGCAGACGCAGTATTACTTACTGCCATTACCAAACTCTCCCAACTTTCAGGTAATGATCATAAGATTAAGAGAGCCTTTACTTCATCATCAAAAACAATATTGACTAAATTTAACTGGTTTACCAAACCATGGAAATCACTAAGATGACTATATACCGATCCACCTTCCTGCATTTGCAAAGTAAATAGTTGCTTCATAAGAAATACCTTATTTGAAGCTGAGGGCTTTTCATATAAATTTGCCAAAGATTCTATCAACTCTTTCATTATCTTACACTGTGATAAGTTGGAAATCACAGATGATGTAAGGCTCAACCTTATGGATCCCAGAGCCTTTCGATCAAGAACATTCTATTCTTCATCCTTCATGTCTATGGGCTTGCATGCAACCCCACCCAACGATAAGTACAAATCATTCTGATACAGATAATCTTCTATTTGCATCCTCCAATGTTGATAATTCTTTCCGTTAAACTTCTCCATTCTCAGTTTACTTTTTTCTACCATTGTTGTACTCCCACTCAATCAAAAACCCCTGAGAATGACCTGTAATCAAACAATAACCTGCTCCCTGCAACCTTAACTCTGATACCACTTTGTCAGGATTAGGAGCACAATTGATTACTTTTCTATAAGCAATTAAACATGGAATTAAACCAGAATGATTAAGTAACTAAAAACTTGAAACATCAAAGAATATGAAAAATAATACTATCTGTATTAACACTCTTCTTGAATACAATAAGGAAATCTTCCTCTCCTCCTCACACCTCTTGGGTGTACAATATTTCACTCAAGAGTTCTCTCTCTCTTTCTCAACCACAACTAACTCAAAAACATGAATTATTATCCCCTCCTTGATAGCTTCAACTGATTTCCTTGACCTTGCACCTTGCATATCTCCTTTGACCTTGCTTTCTTGCTTCAATGCTTTACTTGCCTTTTTTACAATACATGCCTCATGGGTCTCTTAAATAGGATCCCAAGCATACAATAATTAGACTTCTAATTACAATAATTAGAAACATAGACTCAAGACTTAAATTAGTCTTCAACATGCAAACACTCTCGGACCTCTTAAAATTAGATGAGTCTAATTTTGGAAATGCGTTCTGGAAATGCATGCAAATGCATGCACACGCACAGGTGACCGACGTCAATTTCTGTCGATATGCTCCTGACCGACGTCGACCGATCCTTGGTCTCTGCCTGACTGACGTCGGCAATACTACCAATTTCGATTACTGGTTGAACTCAGCAACCTCCTGATTAGCATCCTGGTGAAGCTTTTAGCTCCACAACTTAACACTATGCAACTTTCAATGTTGTGTGGTTTAATGCATCTGTAATTGAGATGATTAACTATGATTTCATCATTTTGTAAAAATTGTAATAATATTAAGAAGATGCTCATAAAAATAATCAATAAGTAAGCTTCAATTTGAGTGTATACTATATTGAGATTTAAAAACTTAAGCTTAATATTCATTTATAAGTTCTTGAATCAACCTTTTTGGTATGTTTAATATGAATCAACCTTTTCAAGGTATTCATGAAGATATTCTATGAATTTTGCTCATCATTTGAATCATTAGTCTCTTCTTGAGTGTTGGATTCTGAAATACTAGCCATGATACTTACCTAAATAGGGTGAAAATTAGGCAAGGGATGATCACTAAAAGTTTCGATTGTGATGTTATTGATAATATATGTTTTGTTCCATACATGAGTGGTCGACATGACATTACAATATGACTCATATTAACTTTGTTTGTTAGTCCTCATCAACTATCATCATTCGTAGTCACTCTGTCATCAGTCCTCATTGACCCTCATCATCATCCCTAATCACTCTATCATCAACTATCATTATCTCTCATACAATTGATTTAACATGTGAACTACACACCATGTCTTCATTTAGTGCCCTTTAGTGCATAATTCAATTTACTAACTCACTAGTCTACATTTAGAACATGTTCCAACCTTTAAAATAAATTAGCTCAATTGTTTGATCTGAAAGAATTGAGGTAATTGAAGTAATGTCTGAAAGGGATGAAATAATAAATATGCTTGGTAGTAATCCCCATGCTTCACAAGTTGTGAGTACTATGGAAAAAAAATAATAAACACTTCCCCATAAGGTAAAATAAAATAGAGACAAATTTAGGGAAAAAAAAATCAAAGGATCTACTAGATGGAGCTATTAACCGAAAAAAAAATGCATCAATGACAATGATTTTTTGCAGAAGTTATTATATAAAATGTTGGAAATGTTTGTGTCACATTTTGTGCAAGCTTTAATTTTTTGGTGACCCGTATGCATTGAAGTTTTGCACAAATATTGACTTGCCTCACCAAAGAAAACCCCACCAAATTGATTGAAAAAAATTGCCAAATTTATTATGGTTGTCTTTCACATAATTTACATGAGGAAAAATTGTTGGCATACATAATAATTGGGAATTGCAAAAAACAAATTGACACAAAAAAGTGTTAAAAATTTATGAAATTATATTAGTCCTTTCTTCATGAGCTCATCTTTTTCAGGATTGCTTTATTTAGGGCTTCTAAACAATGGCAAAGTTAGATAGATTTTAATTGGCATTTATTTAAAGATATTATTCTTTTCAACTTTAGACATCTATAAATTATACTGTTTTGGATAATTATCTTATATATCAACATTTTTCAATCAATGAAAAAGTTTTTGTCTCTTTAGATCGAAGAGCAAGTGGAGAAAGTTGCTCTCTCTTTTTAGACTTGTAGAATCTTATCAACAATTTGGGGAGCACATTGTGCATCATGAACAAGATTTCATGTTATATCCCAACGTAAGTTTATTCTCTTCAAACACCTTGATAGCGGTGGAGAAATTCTCAAAACACTTCTTGTTCCCCCTTGTCGTTGATCTTGTTGGAGTTTTTTGGATTATGGAATTTATTTTATTGGACCTTTTACATGGGATTTTTCGGCAACACAAGGGATGGCTACTACCCTGTTGGCTCCTCTTTCTATCAACAAACATTCATGGAAAGATGAGAGGGTCGCAGCAGATCCCCATTGGTTGAGCACTTGGCCTAGGACTTTTTTCATGTATTTGATTTTGCTTTGAGATTATTTTTATCACAATTTTACTTATTTCTAATATTTCAGGACTTTTTTTTTATAAATTGTGAATACCAAAAAATAACTTTTTATCATAAATCATTTATTATGTGTAATATCTAAAAAAAATTAATTAATAAATATATAAATAAGTTTTACAAATCTATTTCAATGATATGTTTATTACAGTGATAAAATATATTAAATATGTAATAAGTTTTTAAATTTCCACACCATAAATTTTATTTTATGGATAGAGTTTTTCAACAACTATAAAAAACATCTTTCAACTATTAATTTGAATTTTAAAAAAAGTGAAATCAATATAATAAAAATATTTTTCATAATTTTTCATATTTTTAAATTTTAATACTAAATTTATAATTTAAATTATATTTTTAAAAAAATAAAAAATTAGAAAAAAATAATATTTATTAATATTTTTATTGATTGAAATAAATTGACCAAACTATTTTATGTGAAAATGATTCATTTACCAAATTAGAAAAAATAACTTACATTGACTCCTCATTTTTATATTCAATACTCATAAACGTTGAAATTACTTTCGCGTCACATTTATCGGCGTACATTCATTACTCTAGTCTATTTATACGTGCGACCCCACACACATCCTATTTTCTCATTTATAGGAAGGAGTGAGTAAAGTACTTCATAAGAAAAAGGTAATGCCCAATATGAAGAGCTTTAACTTTGTTGTTTCCTATTTCATTTTCACTTTGCTATATGCTATTTCTTTTTTTTAAGAGTGCACACATATATATAATTATCTGGTATAGTAATATTTTATGAATTATATTATTATTATTTGTTGCAAGATAACAATATTTTATTGTAGGAAGTTAAATATTAGTTTTTTTATGAATTATAGTATTATTACTTTTATAAAATAATAAAGATATATTATAGAATATTATTTGATAGTGGTAATTTTATTGTAAGGTCACATGAACTTTTCAAAGACTCGTAAATATAATAACAAGTGATATGGTCCGAGCTTGAACCATAGATGAAAACTATTTGTTAAGTAGACATTTCGTAACAATATATAATATAAATTTGTAATAACAAAGATAATACAAATACACAAAATACTAAACATCTATGAGACAAAACACCAAATTTGTGTGGTAAAATATTAACAAAACCAAAAAAATATTTAGGGAACAAGATATCAAGGTTTATTAATTCCAAATATATGAATTACATGCAAATTCGTTATTAACCACTTAAACTCTCGACAAAAATAAATACACCAAATTGACAAAGCATCATTAGAAATACTCCTCCTAAAAATAGAGTGGAAAAATACTATTAAGATTTTCCTTTTTAAAAATATAATTTGGTGGAATTTATCTTCCTATAAATAATGGGGGGGAAGAAACAAAGTGTTGCCCTTAAAACCCATCTGTTAAGAAGTGGGCTACAAATCACATCACAAAAAAATCTAACATTTAACTTTATTGTCATATATCTAACATTATCATATTGAATAAATGATTCATATTTGATGGCATCACTATGATCAAAACTACAAAACTTTCCTTAAGAAACTCTACAAAATTTAAACTTAAAGAAAACATTCCTTAATTTCACCAAATCGATATAATTTTAAATAACCCTCAAAACTCTCGCACGTACTATTGCCACATCACATCTGTTATTTCATTTAGAAACAAACGTTTAACATAAAAAATTAATTACGTTTATAATTTTCCAACAATGTGGAACACTTTTAAGACTAATGAGTGTGGGGTTGGAAAAACCAAAAAAAAACCCAATCGTGTAGATCTTGAACAATCAACTGCATATTCAACACCACCACCCCCATATATATGTGGGGTATGATAGGTAGTGCCAATAGATTGTAATATTGTTTATACAAAATTTACCCTAATTTAGTATTAGGATTTTTGGTCATATAGATCTGGTGGAAGTCAGGGAATTGGAATGGCATGAAGATGCACTGCCCTTTGCATGTTAACATTATATACTTCTGACATATCCAACTTTTGTGGAGAGATACCTTCAGGAAGACTCCAATTGAAGCAATGTATCAAACGTGCAAGGCCAAGATGGATCATAGACAAAGCTAAATTTATTCATGGGCATCCTCTCCTGCAAGAACCAAATGGTATCACATCAAAGTCTTGACCTTTTACATCAACTTGGTTTCCTAAAAATCTTTCTGGCTTGAATATGTTGGCTTCTTCCCAGGCAATTGAATCCCTCGCAATGGCCCAAGCATTTACAAAAACTTGAGTTTTCACAGGTATTTGATATCCTTCTATTGTGGAACATTCCATAGACTGATGTGGAAGCAACAGAGGCCCTGATGGGTAAAGTCGCAGTGTTTCTTTTCCCACAAATTAGAGATATTGAAGATGAGGCAGATCATATTCTTCTACCATATGATTCAATCCTATTACAGATGAGGCAGATCATATTATTCTTCTACCATATTATTATTATTATTATTATTATTATTATTATTATTATTATTATTATTATTATTATTATTATTATTATTATTATTATTATTATTATTATTATTATTATTATTATTATTATCTGAACTAACTCTCTATGTAAAGGTGTTTGGTGATGATATCTTGATTCTCATTATATATGTTGATGATATAGCCATCATTGGGATTAGTGATAGTCTTATTTAGAAAATGAAGGCTAATAGTTTTTATACTTTTGACATGATAGACTATGGACTAGTGAAATAATATTTAGGTGTTGAGTTTTGGCAAGGTGATTGTGTTGTATTCATGTCATAGAATAAGTATGCCAAATCATTTCTAGAAATGTTTAGAATGATGTATTGTAATCCAACTCACACACCTATGGAAGTTAGAGCTAATATTTCAACTGACATTGCTTCACCTATGATCAATAAAATAGTGTATCAAAAACTAGTGGGTAGCCTCATTTACCTCACTACCACTAAACCAGATGTTTATTTTGTAGTGAGTTTTCTATCTCACTTCATGTATAAACTAAAGGAAGTACATTGGTTAGCTGAAAAGTGGGTATTAAGATATGTCAAAGGTACTATTAACTTTTGCATATTATATGAAAAGTCTATATATTTTAAGCTTTTAGGATATTCTAACTTTGATTGGGCAAGATTAGTAGATTCAATAAAATCTACAACAGGCTAAGTATTCAGTCTTGGTTCAAGATTTTTCTCATGTCATAGAAAACTACATACTATAGTGTCATTATCTTAAATAAAAATAGAGTATAAATTTGTGGTCTATGTAGGTTGTGCAACTATATCAATAAATAAAATCTTAGAGGATCTTTAATTTGAGTCATCAAAGTCTACTATGATTCTATGTGATAACCAGAGTGTTTTGAAGATGGTAAAGAATCTATTGTTTCATGCCAGGACCAAACACATTGAGGTCCACCATCATTACATCTAAAAAAATTTTACAAATGAATACATCAGTCTCTTATACTACCCCAATTCAGAGCAGCCAACTGATATAATGACCAAACCACTTGGTGTAGATAAGTTCATAAAATTATGAGATAAATTTGGTCTTGTTTCTAGTTTTGTCATTAAGGGAGGGTGTTAGCATTATCATGTATTTACCTTGGGTTATTAAATAAGGTAATAAGTCTATGATTAGTTGCCTTAACCACTTGGGTTAAGAGGTTAGTTTGTTTAATGGGCTTAGCTATTTTCATGTTAGCCAATGTTGATTGTTTTACCCACCCTTTTCACATGTTTCTCGAGTGGCTCATTTCTTTGCCTATTTAATAGGCCTTCTGGTATTTTACGTATAATTCTTTCTCACTCTCTATGTTTTATCTAATATTATGTACTTCTTTTACAAATCAACTATGTACTATAGGGTTTTTTTTCCCTAATAAATAGAATTATAAATCTTGGGGAAAGGTGGATATTGTGACAATTCCTCCCTATTTTGAGAAATTGTATCATACACTACCATGTGGAATAAATTCATTATTCCCTTATTATTTTTTGTGCTTTTTAAGGTAATATCAAGAGATATGTGTTAGAATTTATTTGCATAAAACATATCCCAGCTAAGTAATGTTTTAGCTCTACTAATCTTCCACATATAATTTAATTAAGTTTCAACTTAACCTAACTCATTGGAAAATGAATATGGACTTCCTCCTATAACAATGAAGTCTTTAGTTTAGGGATTGCTCTATGTTTTCAAATGTTTTGATGTTGTTTTATTTCAATGTTTAGTCTATTGTTGACAATGACTATGTCAATTATGGTCATCACAATTTTTTAAGAGATAATTAATGCAAAAAGTGTGGGTGATGCAATTATAATTATGGGAGGCCTCTATTGAGGCAAAACAAAAAAAAATTGAATTAATTGGTTTTTTATTTGAACATGATAGATGGACTTCTATTCCTGCTCAAGGTGTAATTTGGTTACATGTATTACTTTTTCATTTCCAATTTAATTCAAAGACAGGAATTTGAAATTTGTTCATGTCCACAAATAAATTAGGCCCATACATGGTTTTCAATGGTAGTTGAAATATTGAACAATTTTAAGATTTGGAACTTAAGATAACATAATTAGAAGATAAGTTCAAAATAATTTATGGAAAACACCTATGATTTATAGGAATTGAATTTGAGAAGATAGGGGCAAAATAGGTCATTTTGCATGCACATTGAATATACCAATGTATTCAATTTTTGATAAATAAATATATAGGTTTTAAATTGAAAAATACAAGGATGTCATCTTCTTTCTAATATTTCCTAGGCCATTTCACTTTAAACAACTTTGAAAAAATCAAGTTTGGAAATATTCATAGGACATGGTTTAGATTAGTTGAGACATGTAACTTCAATTGAGTTTAGATACTAGGTGAGTTGAGTAGGGTATTTAATTCATACTTATGATATAATTGCTATCACTCAATAAGTCTGACAAGACTTACCATGATCTCAAAGGTGTCCAGACATCTGTATAAAAATATAGCTTAGACATTTGTTTTATAAATTACATTTTGATCTACTTGAAGTCCATAAACTTTGTCACATGTTTTTATAATAACACCATGGTATGGGGTTATTTTGAATATTTAGAGATAATTTTAATCATGAATTTAAATAATAACGACCCTACCTAGTCCATTTGGGTATGTTGGATTCCTTGCACATATTAATAGTTAGAGGTATGAGAAGATAAGTAACTTATGATATTAAAATGTGACTAAGAAGTTAATGAGATAGTAACCTCATATTTTAATGTCACCTATGAGTTTTAACCCAGTCTATTTCTTGGTGGCCATAGTCATATGGGGGATCATAATAGAATAATAATAATCACATTAGGATCATTGATCTCAATCGATTGACCAGAATTATGTTATGTTCTAGATTGATGTTCATGATTGATCAATGAAGGCAATATATTTGATTCAATCAATGGTTTTATCATGTGAATCTATACTCTTATATATTGACAAAGATTGATAGCTATGTTTTTGTTGTGAAAATAAAGTAAGGGATATTTGAAGGTCACAAACAAACTACATCTTGTAAAATAATCTGCTTGTCTTTATTCATCAAAGTTTTGGACCAAAATTTTATTAAGTAATTGTAAATGGCATTTTATAAGTCTCCCATATTTATATGAATATTTTTTATTGATTCAACATTGTCTCCCTATAAAATATTTGATGATCTATCTAATATTTCATTGCATTTGATATAGTTTACCCAAAAAATTAAACATTCATAATGTTTTTAGAGACTATCTAGGTAAATATACACTTTGTTATATTGTATTTCAACACATTTCATCCAAATGGTTAAATTAAGTAAAATTTGAGATTCTAGGAAGCCAAGAAAGCAAGTACATGATTAATTTTATAAACTAGGTAATTCCAAATTTACATTATTTTTTGTACATAAATGTTATTATTTTTATTTGGATCAAATTTCATAGGAATTCTTCATTGTTGCTTCCACACCTTCATTTTCATTGTCACAAAATTTTAATTTTATCTTATTTCTCTTGTCAATGCCTTATTTTTATTTACTTTAAATTATTTTTTTTTAAAAACCTTTGTATTCATTTCAAGGGCCTTTTGATTTATTCAATTGGTATCTACATTTTTAGTTCACTAACTCAATCATTATTATTAACTTTTGACATTGTGTCCATCTACTTCTTGACCTTCTAACCAATTCCCTCTTGTTATGTATATAAAGTGAAATGAATCCATGCCCGCATCCAACTTATTTAGTGCCATTCTAGCCTTCATAAAATAATTCCATAAAAGTTATAATATATAGAGGATCATATGAAGCAACAAATGTGTTAGAATCATTGAGCTTCACCTTTCAGTAACTCAAGGTAAAGGGGTATGAAGCAACAACTATGTTATATACAAGGGACAATGAATTTCATTAACATAGATCAATTACTTTTTAAAATCAAATATCAATATAACCCAAGCCTGTTACGTGTCAAATGCCAAAATAACATGGAAATATTTTCTTAGGATTCTTGTTGATGAGCTAACATGTGTTTGGATTTAGTTCACAACATTGTTTGTGATATGAAAAAGTCATCTATTAGATTGTGTATGTATTTTTTGTTGCTCATTGATGGTTTTTACATGATGACTTGGGGTATTTTTCACAAAAATTAAATCCAAGATTTTTATTATGTTTGTTGAGTAGTTAAACTTAGTTGAAAAAAATAGTTTGAAACTGACTACTCTGTATTGAGATAATGGAGGTGAATACACTTCAAATGTTTTTTTTGATTATTTGTGAGAACATGGAATCAAATTTAAATACATTAATGATTATTAAATGCACAAGACTTTGAAAGGAATAAATCGAGCTATGTCATATTAAAAACAAATCAATAATAAATTGTGGGTTTATTATTGTAGTGTATTTGAGGAACAAATACCCTATGCTTCAAATTTTGGGCCAAAGTCTATATGGGTCTTAGAATGGATTCAATCCAAATGTTAAAAACTTAAATTTCTTGGGTGTACTTGTTGTGATTTAATTCCTCTTGAGTATAAAATTAATTTGGAACATCAAATTAGAAAATATGTTTTTCTTTAGTATTCTAAAAACAAAAAAATGAGTACCTTTTGCATGCAAAAGATATAGGAAAATTCTTAGTGAGTAGATATGTGGTATTTCATTATTTTTTTAATATGAACACTATAGAATAAGATTAAAATTTTGATAGATTGGAGAGGAAGATTCAAAAATTCAATAGGACATTGAGAGATGAAGCTTAATCTCAACAAGTTATTGTACGAGGCAAATATCCCTTCACTTCCTCCTCCTTCCTTGAGTTATTCATCAAATGTTAACTTAGAAAATGATTGAAATTCTCTAAGTTTTCTTGAAAATGACACACATGCAGAGAATTTTGGTATTCTTGATCATTTAAAATTGGATAAATATAATATTTGAGCTGAAAGTAATTTTGTTTAATTGTCCCAAGATTTCTCACAAATAGGTGAATTTTGCAATAATTGTTACTACTTCTTCCACATATCCATCTAATTTTGAGAAAGATTCTACTAAACAGATTTACTAAACAATAATGCAATGTGAATATGATGTAATTATGAATAATAACACTTGGGTTTTGGCTGATCCTCCTCTAAATAGTCAACCCATAGGTTAAAAATAGGTTTATAGGGTAAAATACAAATCTAATGCCTCTATTGACAAACATAAGACAAGAAATTTTGTGAAGGGTTATGCACAAAAAGCATGTATTAGTTATGAAGAGGCGTTTTCACCATCAACCAAGTGGCACACTATTCGTATGGTTTCCCCCTCAAAAACACATAATGTTTGGAAAGTACATGAAATGGATTTCAAAAGTGCTTTTTTGAATGCTGATTTATATCCTAGAGAATTTTATATAACACAACCATATGGTTTTGTGAAAGTGGGTGATGAACACAAGGTTGTGAAAATTAATTAAATAACTATTGGGATCAAATAGGCATCTTGGCTTGGTATGAAAAATGGATTCATACTTGCATATATTTGGATTTTTGCATAGTGAATTCTATGATACTTTTTATATTTGAGTTTAGGCAAATAATTTTGTAATTCTGATTCTCTATGTCAATGACTTGTTTATCATTTGTAATGCTGAAAATCATAATGTGTTCATTAAGAATGAACTATAATATAGGTTTGAGATGATAGATATTTGAATTAATCACTATTATCTTGGCATAGAAGTTAATATGAAAGATAAAATTAGTTTAATTACTCAAACTAAGTATATTTATGGGTTATTGACAAGGTTCTATAAGAATAACTGCAAACTTGCTCTAACACTAATGGAAACTAACTTGAAATTATCTAAGGAAAATATACATAATTAGTTAGAGGATTAATATACTTGATGACCAATAGGCTTGATATATCTTTTGCACTAGGAATTTTATCAAGATTTATGCATGAGCATAGAAAAAAGAATTAGAAAGCAATAAAAAGGGTACTTCGTTACCTTCAGGGAATGAAAACATATGGCCTTGAGTATTTTTGAAACAAAAACATTATAATTTATGGGTATCATGATATCAATTTTGGTAGATGTGTGGATGATGGATTGTCCCAATATGGTACATTATGCATATGGGTTTAGTTTCCATTTCATGGTTTTGTAAGAAGTAGTATATTGTGGTAAATTCATCAATAAAATAATAATACATTGAAACATGTGATGCTTCTAAATAAATAATCTATCTATGTCGCATGCTTGTACATTTTTGGATTTCTCATATTCATTTATGCATTGACAATCAGAGTGCAATCAAGATGTACAAAAATATAATATTTCATGATAACAAAAAACACATGGACATCAAGTATCATTATATTTGAATGTTAGTGTCAAATAAAACACTTGAACCAATATATTACCTAACTGTGAACCAAACAATTAATATTTTCACAAAACCCCTTGATAAGATAAAGTTTGAAAAATTAGGAAGAAACTTGGTATGTGCTCAAATAACTAACTTTGGATCAGAGGGGGGTTTGTTAGGACTTTGCTATAAAATCTTAACATTAGTTTGTGTAAATAAAATTTTCTTATTAAGTTTAAAGGGGGATGCTCCTTTATAAAAGACACCCTCTTTATACACATTTATAGGTTAGAAAATAATAAATTTATAATGTTTCTTTACAAATAAATGTTCATATATAGAATTAGGTATTTTGTAGTTATTAAGTCAATTGATTTAGCGGTCCATGGTAAATTCAATAAATAAGACTTGTTTTGAATATCAACGGTTAGTGACATATTGGCACCATTTTCTACTTTTTATTAGTACTAAAATACTTTTGACATGTCTATTATAGGCACAAGATTAACCCACTGTGATTTATTTCCAATGGCTTTATAAGATATCAAGTTATATATATATATATATATATATATATATATATATATATATATATATATATATATATATATATATATATATATATATATATATATATATATATATATATATATATATATAATTGTGAAAAATAAAATGTTGTAAAAGAATTTATTCATTGTGTAGATGCGTAAGATTATTGTTTGTCCACAATAAATTTGTTGTCAATTTCATATCAAAATATCGTTTTCAAAAATTATCTTTAATTGTAAATGTTTAAATCAAAATGTGAACCAAGTCAATTTTATTATGATAGTTGATTGCATGTATAATTTGTTATAGTCTACTTTATTTTAGGTTTCGGTTCAATAGACCACAAAAAAATCCTTTGCCAAGCCTTAGGTTTATTGTCTATGGCAAGCATCCACTCCCCTGCATTACATTTACAATAAATTTCTATCATTCAATAAGAAATAAAACACTTAATTTCTAACATTCCTAGATACTAAATTTGTTAACATATAGAATTTACATTGAAATGTTGTTGTTAGTTTAACCAACAACCAGGAACCTTGCCTTGAAGGTTGAGCATTCTCAACTTGTCTTTTCTACCATAATTATTATAATACCAACATCCATAAGAAAAAATCTAATGAGAACTTATTTTAAGTATTTATTTCATAGTTTATTTTTTGTTTTATGGGTGGGAATGATTGTAAACACCAAAGACTCAATTTTTTTACTATAATAAAACCCTTTTACTAAGTGCACTTTAATCATGAATATGGAACACCCAATCTTGGAGACTGAGCAAGCTCATATTTCCTTTTTGTGCCTTAATTATTGTAAGACCAACATGACAAACAAGTCTTATGGGAACTTATTTTAACTATCTCTTTTATGGTCAAAGTGTTGAAAAGTATCCTGCTTACACTCAATCTTTGTGTTATTTTGTTACAATATAGTAGAAATATGAGATCTACTCATAACTATTTATAATATTTTCTATTGTAATGCTACTCTCCCTTTTAAAAAGCTAAAAGTTTAAAAATAGACTATGTAATAGTCCGATCCAACATAGATAAACTTGATTGATGTGGTGTATTTGTATTTATATTGGTTGATAATGTCATTCGTATTTTACATGTTTCTTGTTATATGTTTTAAGCTTCCAACAACTGACTTTGATAGTTAATAATTGTTCTCATGGATATTATGGAAATCTATATCAGTTGCATCAACATGTATCCTCAATTTAACATCTACCACTTAGGCTACCCCATGCCATGTTATTTGAAAAGAATATTTTTTAGTTGCACTTATATGATTACTAGTTCAATTGGTATTGAATTAAATATAGAGGTCAAAGACAAGAAGACATCGTATATTGTTATATACCACACAAAGCATGAAAATTATGTTTATATCTAATGGCGGTAGTTTTAGAAACCTAGATCTTTAGTAAATGAATACAATTTTCCTAATGAGATTGTTAATTTACAATACCATCCATATTCTAAATTATACATAATTATGTCGTAATATAATCCATTTTTTCAATTTAAAATCTACAACATAGACTACCTCATGCAATCTCATGTGAAAAGATAACATTTTAGTTGGACTTATATCACTTCATTATATATAGATGTTGAAGACAAAGATACAAAAGGTACCATCATATAATGCACAAAGCATGGAGATTCTGTATATATTTGGGAGATGACATTTATACCCACATGCAAACATAATTTTCTTCAAAAATTATAAAATTCAATAAATTTTCTTTGAATTGTATTCAATGCATGGGGAAATTTAGGGAGAATGTTCAAAAGGTTAAAGAATTATAAAAAATATACATTTACTTTTATATGTGGCACTTTGATAACTACATAATTGTAAATTAAAATTTTATCTTTTCTTTTTTGATAATATATTTCATAATTTTTATATATAAAATACAATAATTTTATACATATCAATTATTATCAGAGACAATTTTTAATACAAAAATAAAGATTAACCACTCTTGACCTTAGTTTCATTTAGAAACAAAGTTTTAATATAAAAAACTAAAATATATTTAAAATTCTCGAACATAATGGAAACATTTTAGACTAATGAATTTGGGGTTGAAAAAAAGCATCCCTCTAAATCTTGAACATTCAACTACATATTTGAACACCACCACCTCTGGGTGCTATAATATTTATATAAATATGGGTATAATAGGTAGTGCGAACAGAATATAATATTGTTTATATGTGTGACATTGGTACTTAGAGGTGATGTTTCTAGTTTACAAAATTTACTAGAAATTAGTATTAGAATTTTTCGTCATAGACATCTAGTGGAAGACGGGGAATCGGAATGGCATGGAGATGCACTGCTCTTGGCATGGTAATACCATATACTTCTGACATATCTAAATTTTGTGGGGAAACATCTTCAGGTAGACTCCAATTGAAGCAGTGTATCAACCGTGCAAGGCCGAGATGGACCATGGACAAAGCTAAATTTAATCCCGGGCATCCTCTCCTGCCTGAACCAAATGGTATCACATCGAAATGTTGACCTTTCACATCAATTTGGTTTCCCAAAAAACTTTCTGGCTTCAATTTATTGGCTTCCTCCCAGGCAGTTGGATCCCTTGCAATGGCCCAAGCATTTACTATAACTTGAGTCTTTTCAGGTATTTGATATCTGTCTATTGTGGAACATTCCATAGACTGATGTGGAAGCAGCAGAGGAGCTGGTGGGTGAAGTCGCAGTGTTTCTTTCACCACTGATTGGAGATATTGAAGATGAGGTAGATCGTGTTCTTCTACCATACGATTCAATCCTATTACAGTATCAATCTCTTCTTGAACTGTCTTCATTGTTGACGAATTTCTCAGCAATTCTGACATTGCCCATTCCAACGTTCCGCCAGAAGTGTCTGTAGCTGCAACCAATATGTCCTGAAGACAAAATTGTGATGTAAACCAAAAAGAACATGACACTGCCAGTGGATGAGAGTTAAGCAAAGGATAGCTCTCCTATGTTATCAGAAACTGTAAATCTGAAATGTAAATGTAAATATAACTGAAAAAAAATGCAAAGGTTCGCATATAAGAAAAGTGTGTAAATATATATCAATTATATTCATTTATATAAGTAAATCGTAAAAAAGTAATTTATATATTTTTTTTCAATAAAAATTTATTATTTAAAATATATTAATTTATTTATATAATTCAATATTTTAAAAATAAAATATTTAATAAATTATAATTGAAATTGAAACTGTCAAGAAACAACGTTTCCAAAAAGTTTTTGATTTCTTATTTAAAAAATAGGAAAAAAATACTAAAAGGAAGGAAAAGATCAAATTTTTGTAACTGTGTTGTCTTAAAAAGAAGTAATTAAAACTATAGATATAATCAAGATGGTATAATTATTGTCACCACAAATTATCTCTGAAATGGTATAATTATCATCATCATAGATTATATTTGAAATGGTATAATTATTATCATCACCACATATTATATCGCCGTCACAGATTATATCTGAAATGATATAATTATCATCACCATTACATATTATATTTGGAATGATATAATTATCACAATCACATATTATATGTGGAATAGTATAATTATTACCGCCACATATTATATTTAAAATGGTATAATTATCCCCACCACAGATTATACTTGAAATGGTATAACTATGGTCACTATCATATCTTATATCTAGAATGGTATAATTATCGTCAGCACATATTATATCTGAAATAGTATTAGCAAAAATTCACAGGGAATAAATTTACAAGAAAAAGAATGTCAATACCAAATATAACATTTTTTTTACAAGGGATTTGGCATGTAAATATTTTTGGATTTTTTTGGTTTTTAAAAGAGATTTAGTGTGTAAATATTTTTGGATTTTTTATTTTTACAAAGGATAAGGAATTTAGTGTGTAAATTTTTTATGTCGAAACAGTAAGAAAAGCGATTCGAGTCGGACAATTTTTTAAACTACAAAATATGGTTAATTATAGTGTAATTTTTATAGATTTTAAAGTTACGAAAGTAAGAAGAAAAGAGGTTAGAGGGTAGCTATTTTGAGGGGATTTTTAATCCACAAATGTAAAAAAATATATATATTAATTGTTATATATAACATATATATGTTTTTGAAACGCAGAAAAATAGGGGATTTTTTTGGTATATGTGGGGGGAGCGCGGGGGGAAATCCATATAAACAATATAGTTCAACAATAAATTTTTTTTTGAGATCTGACCTATTTTTCATCCACAATTTGAGGAAATGATAACAGAAAGAAAAAAGAAAAAGGGAATAAACATACCATGATGACATTCTTGATATTGTCCCGTGTAATTTTGATCTCCATGGAGTCATCTTCAGACAACGAAAGCAGCATGTCCACAAAGTCCTCACACTCCAAACTAGTGCTCCAATTCTTCCACCTTTCAATGTGTTCATCCACAATTTTCTCCACAAACACATGAAAAATTTTAGTAAGCTCGGCTTGTTTTCGCCCAATCCCTTGCATATCAAGCCAACCCAACAGAGGAATGCAATTCCTGTAATTAATGCCAGCTGAGAGAGCAAGCACTTCCTCCAAAACATCCTTGAATACTCTTCCTCCCAGCTCAGCCTCGTTGCATTTCTTCCCAAATGACATTCTGCAGATAATATTATTAGTGACAAAACCCACCTCCCTGGATACATCTACAGCACAAGGATTCACCACACTGTTAGCATAAGCTTTGTGTAGTACGGAGCGTATCATGGAAGACACCACTTCATCTCTGAGGGATGCGAAGGACTTCATTCTCTTGGGGGAAAGGAGCTCCTGGATGATGAATTTCCGCATGAATTTCCAGTATGGGCCATATGGGGATAGTGAAACTTTCTGAGGGCTAAGAAGGTGGTTATCGTCTCCCATTGGAGGACGGTTTGCAAATATGTGGTCCTGCTCAGCCAGGTGTGAAGATTTTATTTTTGAATTTTTTTGCTTCTCCCCCTGAACTAATGATTTTATTTCTTCATAAAAAACTCTTAAATAATCTTCAGTTGATTATGCTTTTCTTCCAGGAGACATGTATGCATAAATAAAACCAAAAAAGTGAAATAAGTTCTAGAACATGCAAGCATATGTTGAATTCCAATCATTTAAAAAGGGACAAACAATAAACTCAACATGCAAATTAGTAACCTAAAATAATGACATAAATACAACTCTATTGTTCTTGATATATATGAGAAAACATACAGTATCCAATATGCAAGTTTTTCAAATTGGTTAAAATAATAAGATGTGTTGAAATAAGATTATTGTAGGATGACAAGTTCCTATTATTTACCATTGCAGCTCTTTCAGGTGTCATTACAGTTTTGAATAATGGTATTATAACCATAAAATCTCTAGGGAACTTTCCTAGCAACTCAGCATGAAGGAATGTCTCTTGAATATATTTAGTTAGAATATGTTTTCTATATTCCTCAAAATTATGTTTTCTTAATTTTTATGCTTCTTACTTTCCTGTTAAAAGCTTAAATATGTTTATATATGGTTGTTATGTGAACTCTAAACAGGATGCCAGCAAGCAGAAACCACAAAACAAAAAATTACCAACATGAAACTCTACCACCTTACCAACACGAAACTCTACCAGCTAAGAAAATGGTCATATACAAGATAGAGAGGCTGCCTTGAATAGAAGCAACATGCAGTGTCATGTGATAGTGAAGTAAGATAACCTACCTTAATACACACAAAATAAATAAAATCTGAGCCATAACCAAACCATGAAGAAATATTAATGAGTGACAGAGCCATGCCAACCACATGTAGTAGCAAACTGTTTATCATTTCCCTGTAATTCAGTGAGCACTGAGCTCCCATTAATCAACCGACACTATGATTTCAACAAGGGTAACGTCGGCTTGTGCTTTCCACAAAGCAATTGATGGAGAAATTTGGTGTGTTCTCCCGTCTTTTGCCACACACCATATAACACTGTTTGTGGTTCCATATAGACTACTCTGATACGAAGGATTATTATTTTTTTCAGGGGAAAACGCTATTGGAATTCGCAAGGTGTTTAAACATTTTAAGTATTTTACATGTCAAATGTATCAGATTTGGTATTAACTAAACATGGTTTTATTTTTGGTGAGAATATTATTGAGACAAAGTGGTGGTCACTTGCTATCCATATGACAATTTCCACTAAAATGAACATAAATAATTGTTGTACATTTATCAATTACGTTTGATTTTTTCTTTATGATTTATTTCATATTAGATTTTTTTGTAAATAATAAAATAAATGTAAAATAAATAATAAATTTGTAACTGCATATCTTTTTGCACATTTGTTTGATTCTATATTTACATGTTTTATTTGTGCATTTTGTTAGATGTTTGTTGAAATGAATTGTCAAGGAAAAACAATTAGTAATAAACTTATATTTTTCTCTCTATTTCTGTGATCAAGTGTACAAAGTACATATAATTGAAATACAATGAAGCATTGATAAAGAAAATAAAACTACTGCATACTTTTTAACTTGCTCTTTCCAATCGAAGGTTTTTTTTGCCATTTTATATTTTCCAAATTTGTCTATTTACAATTTGATCTGTAAAATATATTCATAAAGTTCTTTGTTTATTTTTAAAGAGAAAAGACAAAAAAAAAAATTACATTATGGTCAGTCCAATATGCATAAAAGAGATTGCAATATATATGTATTTTTATGAAATCATTTATGTATATCTCGTTCGCATATTTGGGATAAGAAACAAAATGTACTTCTAAATACATTGGCGTGGATGTTCTTGTGAAATTTTATTTTTGTATCATAGTAATATTAACGTCATTGACTAACCGGTGAGGATGATGGTTGCTTATATCTATCGATTAGATTACAAATCCCTTTAGGTACTCGACACAAAATGTCAAGCAGTTAAGGCTAGGATCATGCTCTAAATGAATTTGGTAGCATGGATGCCCCTTAATAGTGGCTACTTAGCTGAAGGAGCTTACTGATTAAAATGTATGTTTACTTATCATTTTAATCCACTATATGTTTATTTCCAAAAGATGCACTAAGATGCCAACTGATGCAGAAAATATAGGCCAACCTTCTGGAGGCCATAAATTTTGACCCATATCTCCGTTTGACCACTTCCACAGACCAAAACAACCATCTCAAAAAGTTTGTTGATGTCCTAAGCCACTCTATCCACTTATATTTGTTTTCAATATTTTTTGGAGGCTACATGTGATCATTTAAGGGTCCAAAATTACCGTTTAATGATGTTTTTCAAAATTTTCTATTTTTAAAAATTATATATTTTTAGGACCGGACGTCAACTTCAGTTGAATTTCATCCCATAGACTAATTTTAGTGTTTAGAGTATTTTGAGATATTTTTAGAGTTGCACGTGCTTCTATTTGAAACTTACTATAAATAGTAACTGCTAACAATAGACTTTTTTTACATTTTAGTTTTCTTTTCAAGTTTTGCATGTCAAATCTAAATTATGAGTTTAAGTTTATTTAAGTATGGTTTGGGTTTGTAATTATTTCAAGTCATTTACTATGAATCAATACAAGTTATTATTTTCAGAAGCTTTGCCTATTGATAATTTATTATCTTGATAGTTTTTAGGTTCATAATCTAGTATCAAAGCAAGTTCAAATCTTGGAGGAGTAAATAATGGTGAAAGGATGAGTAAGTATTGCACATATGAACCAGACTATACAAGAGCTGCAGAGGAAAGTAGAATAATTAACTGAGGTTATCACTAATAAGGTTAGAAGACAATGTGGTGATGAGGTAGACACAGATCATGATCAAGAAGTTTGGTAAAAAGAAGAACAACAAGAGAAACCACCATCGATGGAAGATATGATAGTTTGGGCTTTAGAAGGAAGGAATGAAGGAATAAAGGTTGATGTTTTAAATTATGGAAGCAGTTTAAAATCAAAGTAGTTGATAGATTGGATTAATAACATGGAGAAACTCTTTGAGTGGAAGACTATGAAAGAAGACAAGAAGGTAAAGTTTGCATGCACAAAATTGAAAGGTCATGCAATGATTTGGTGGGATCACTGTAAAAAGAGAGACAAAGAAAAGGTAAAGAGAAGATTAATCTATGGAAAAAGATGGAGAAAAAGCTAAAAGAGAAATTTTTTCTTTTAGATTATGCACAAACCCTATATCAAAGATTACAAAATTTGAGATAAAAAGATCATAGTATACAAGAGTATACATATGAGTTTTATAAGCTTTCCATATGAGTGGAGAATGATGAAATAGAAGAGAATAGTTGCAAGGTATGTAAATGATTTGAAGTTTTATATTCAAGATGAATTAAGTATGCATAGAAGTAGCATGAAAGAGGCTTATCAATTAAATTTGAAGGCAAAATAAAAACAAAATAGATAAAATTTTAGAAGAACCTTTTTTGGTCCAAAAAGAGGTAGATCCACTCTAAATAAGGGATGAGGTGATTTTAATACCACCAGAGGTGAGTATAATACCAATAGAGGTGAATCATCATGTGGTGCACAAAGACAAGATCATAATAGGCAAGGGTTTACATACCAACAAAGAGGAAGAGAGTTTTAGAGAGGATGAGGTTATGGTGGTGCTAGAAGATGGTTTCTAAATCAGCACAAATCTTATGTTTGTTATAGATGTGGAGAAGAAGGGCATAAAGCATTTGATTGTCTATACTATCAAGATCAAAAAATGAAGCAAGAATATCACCCAAGAGTGAATCTAGTCGAGGCTAAGATAAAAGAGTAAAATACTGAAGTTATACCTTTAGATGTTGGAGAGAATCTCATGATGAGAAGAACCATGATCACTCCAAGGAAGGAACAAGTGTAGAATAAAGAGAGTGGTGATGCATGGCTGATATTAAAATTTTTTTGAACAAGATGTACTTCAAGTGGAAAGCTATACAAATTATTTATAGATGGTGGTAGTTGTGAAAATATGATTTCTAAAGAAGTGATAGAGAAACTAAATTTTCAATGTGAAAAGCATCCTAATCCTTGTGCATTCATGGTTTAATAAAATGAATGATGTTAAAGTAGATAAAAGGTGGTTAATCAAGTTTTCTATAGGAAACAATTATAATGATAAAATATGGTGTGATGTTATTCTGATAGATGCATGTAATGTATTATTGGGAAGACCATGACAATTTGATGGGAAAGTAATTCATGGTGGAAAAAGAACACATACACTTTATAGAAACATGGTATAAAGGTAGTTTTGTTACCTCTTAAAGAGGAAGAGAAGGCAGAAAGCATGCTCTCTAATAAAGAATTTATCCAAGATATGAAGGAGGTAGGTTGTTGTTATGTATTAGTAGTAAAAAATGAAGACACATAAATGGTGAAAATACAAATAAAAGTAGCAAGAGTGCTGAAAAAATATGCAGATGTTATGCCTGATGAGTTATCAGATGGTTTACCATCAAAAAGAAATATTTAACATCACATTGATATGATTCTAGGGTCAGTTCTACCCAATCAAGCAACTTATAAGATGAGTCTAGCAGAACATGTAGAATTAAATAAACAAGTTACTGAATTACAAAGAAAGGTGATAAGAGAGATTATGAGTCCATGTCTAATATCAATATTTCTAAATTTAGAGAAAGATGGAGGATGGATAATGTGTATGGATAGTAGAGTAATTAATAAAATTATAATTAAGTATATGTTTCTTGTACCTCTTTAGATGATATGATGGATGTGCTTTTGGGAGTAAAATATTTTACTAAGATTGATATAAGGAATTGTTATTATCATATTTAAATTCATGAAGGAGATTACTAGAAAATTGCATTCAAGACTAAGGTTGGCTTATATGAGTGGATGGTGATGCCATTCAAATTATCTAATGCACCTAGCACATTTATGAGGGTGATGAATACATTGCTATGAGAATATATTTGTAAGTTTGTGGTTATTTATTTTGATGATATTTTCATATTCAGTAAGACTAAAGAAGAATGCTTACAACATTTGAGAATGGTATTGGATTTGTTAAGAAATGAGAAGTTGTATGTAAATTTGAAGAAGTGCAGGTCTAAACAGAATAGTTTTGTATTTTTGAAATTTGTAGTTTCAATAGATGGTGTGAGAATGGATGAAAAAAAAATAAAGGCAATTGTTGAGTGGCCTATTTCAAAAAGCATTCTAGAGGTAAGAAATTTCCATGGTTTAACAACTTTTAATAGAAATTTTATTACAAAATTTAGTAGTATTGTGGCACCAATAACAAATTGAATGAGAGGGAAGGAGTTTGCATGGACCACAATAACCATAGAAAGCTTTGAAATTTTGAAGAAAAAGATTACAGAAAGACCAATTTTAGCATTATTGGATTTTAACAAAGTGTTTGTGGTTGATTGTGATGCTTCATTTATAGGGATTAGTGTTATGCTGAGTCAAGAAGGAAATCCAATAACATATTTTAGCAAGAAATTGAATGAGCTAAGAACAAATAATTGTACTTATGATGTTGAAATTTATGTAATTTTACAAGCATAAAAAAATTAGAGGCATTATCCAGTGCCTAAGGAGATTATACTATTTGCAGATCATGAGGATTTAAAGTATGTGATTACACAAAAGAAGTTGAATAGTAGGCATGCAAAGTGGGTTTCTTTCTTGCAAGGGTATACTTTTATGTTGAAGAATAAATTAGAAAAATAGAATCAAGTCGCTGATGCATTGAGTAGGATAGTAATATTATTAACTACTATGGTGAGTGAAGTAGTTAGATTTGAAGCTATCAAAGAATTATATGATAATGATCCATATTTTGGCAAGGTAGTTGATCAGTGTAGGAATCTATTAACAAGGGTAAAAAATACTATTTATCATGAGTATATTATTCATCAAGGTTATCTCTTCAAAGGAAAATAATTATGCATTCCATTTGGGTCTCTATAAGACAATATAAAAGGAGAATTGCATTGTGATGGTCTGGTTGGACATTTTAGTAAGACGAAGACAATAGCTTTGGTAGAGGAAAATTATTTTTGGCCAAAGATGAAAAGAAATGTGATAAAATATGTTTCAATGTGTAGGATATGTCAGGTGGCTAAAAGACAAGCATAAAATACTGGATTATAAATGCCATTACCGATTTTAAGAGGACCATGGACAGATTTGAGTATGAATTTTGTGTTGAGATTGCCAAACACAGAGAGATAATGATTAATTTTTTATTGTTATAGATAGATTTTCTAAAATAGTTCATTTCATTGCATGTAATACAACCAATGATGCCACTAAAGTTGTAGAATTATTTTTTAAGGATATTGTGAGATTGCATGGTATTCTAAAAACTATTACTTTAAATAGGGACATAAAATTTCTAAGTCATTTTTGGAGGTTTTTGTGAAGGAAGATGGGTATTAAGCTATAATTTAGTATTGCATATCAGCCACAAATATATAGACAGATGGAAGTTGTTAATAGGAGCTTAAGCAATTTTTTGAGATGCATAGTGAGAGAAAAGCCCAAGAAATGGGACCTGGCTTTAGCAAAAGCTGATTTTGTAAATAACAATTTAGTGAATAGATCAACAAAAAAATAATCACTTCAAATTATTTATGGGATAAATCCTATGATTATTTTAGATTTGGTACAATTACAGATTGTAGATTGAATTAGTGATAATGTAAAAGCATTTATATAGCATATATAATAATTGTAAAGAGTAAGAAGAAAGTTTTAGGAAAGTAATGAGAAATATAAAGCAGTAGTAGATGTCAAAATAAGATCAAAGGTATTTAAAAAAGGAGAGTTAGTAATTGTTTACTTTAAGAAATAAATATTTCCAAAATGAACATACAATAAAGTAAAGTACAACAAAATTAAACCATGTAGAATTGTAAAAAAATCAATGATAATACTTATGAGGTGAGTTTGAAATAAAATTTTGATATATTTTCAGTATTTAATGTTTTAGATTTATATGAATTTGATGGAGAAGATGGTGAAGGTGATGAAGATGAAGAAGGAAATTGGGAGTAACAAATCAAGGGAATTATAATATGTATTTGGTAGAGTGGAAAGGATTGTAGCAAGAAGACAACACTTAGATTACGAAATGGGAGCTGAAGAAGATTGACAAGGAAACTGGAAGTAGCATAATCAAGGTAACCTATCTGCCAACTTGTCCTTGATGTCATGTATCAAGGAATCTGAATTGCCAGTGATGATGAGATCATCAACATACAAAACCAAAATGACAAGCTCCTCACCTTGCTTCAGGATGTATACATTGTGATTTGACTCACAATGAATAAAACTAGAACTCAAAAGAAAACTATCCATCTTCTCATACCAAGCTCGAGGATCTTGTTTGAGGCCATAAAGAGAACAACAGAGTCTACAAACCAATGATGAGTCCTGCACAAATCCTGGAGGCTGCTCCATATAGATCTCCTCATGGAGATCACCATGCAAGAAAGCACTCTTCACATCCATCTAAAAAACTGACCAAGAATGTGAAGTAGCAAGAGAGAGTACAAGCCGAATAGAATCCATCTTAGCTACAGGGGCAAAGGTCTCAGAGTAATCAACCCCTTCAACCTGTGAAAAACCCTTAGCTGCTAATCTAGCTTTGTACTTATCTACTGATCCATCTGCAGCATATTTGGTCCTATAGGCCCCATTTACATTTTACAAGTTTTCTTCCCTTAGGAATAGGGACAAGATCCCAAGTATCATTCTTCATCAATGAAGAATACTCATCATACATAGCAACATCCCACTCGGGTATACCAATAGCCTCAGAAAACAACACTGGATCATCTGTACAAGCTTGTCCCAAAAGAGCAACACCAGATGTCTATGAGCGAGTGTGACGAGAATCAGATGGATCACCAATAAAATAACCAGCTGCCTGTAGAGTGCTCTTTGCCCACTTAGGCAAAGGTGGTGAAGAAGATGGTTGTGGTGGCTGAATAAGTGCAACATCATCATCATAACAATAGAAAGTAAATCCTCACTATCCTCAGTAGGAGGGGGAGAAGAAGAAATAGATATACACTCCTGTGGAGTGGCTAGCTCATCAACCTAAACATCCCGTTGAAACAACACATCATGTGTGACAGGATCAAAAAGATGGTAGGCTTTTACACCTTCACAATAGCCAACAAAAATGAGTGGTTGGCTTTTCTTCTCCAATGCTTTACGTTTGTCATCAGGAACAAATGCCCATGCTTGACTCCCAAAGATGCAAAAATTTGAAATATCAGGCTTGATCCCAGACCAAGCGTCTTCAGGTGTCATATTTTGCATAGCTTTGTGAGGCATATGGTTTTGAATGTAATTTACACAATTTATAGCTTCAGCCCAATATTGTGGAGCCAAATTTTTAGAGTGAATCATACAATTAGCCATCTCTTTCAATGTTTGATTCTTCCTCTCTGCTACACCATTTTGTTGAGGAGTGTGTGGTACAGTGAACTGGTGTTGTATCCCATGCTCAATACAAAAATCATAGAAAGCATTACTGTCATATTCCCCCCATTGTCAATGCGTATCTTCTTAAGAGGAAGAGATGATTGTTTTTCAACAAAGGCTTTAAAGGCCTTAAAAGTCTCAAAAACTTCACTTTTCAAATTGAGAAAATATACCCAAGTTTTACGAGTGAAATCATCAATGAATGTGAGTGCATATTTAGCCCCTGAAAAAGAACGAGTTGGAAAAGTCATCAAATCACTATGAACCAACTCTAAGGGTGCATTTGCACGTGTGGCCTTACCAACTGGAAATAGATCCTGGTGATGTTTACCAACTAGACAACCAGGACACACCCCATCAATACATGAGACCTTAGGAAGGCCTTTTACAAAATGTTTTGTACTCATTTGTTGCATATATCCATAACTCAAATGTCCTAATCTCTCATGCCACAATTTGTTGAGATTATTACCATGTCCTATAAGTGAAGAACTAGAAGACATAAAAGACTCAAACTTATCAAAAGTATAGAGTCTTGCAGTATGGTTTGTTGTACCTGTAGCAACTATCTCACTAGGATCATTACATTCTCATATTACAACATCATGTGAAGTAAACTCCATAGTTTTACCAGTACCAAAATTACATATTTGATATACAGAGAAAAGATTAGAAGAGATTTGGGGTATAAGTAATACATTGTTAAAGCATCCATCTTGTTTATCAACAATACCAAATCTGAAAACTTCAATCTATGAGGAGTTACCCATAACAATATGTGATGTACTGCAATTTGTAAGAGAAGACAATAGATCCTTAGAATGTGTCAGATGGTGAGAAGCACCTGAGTCAAAAATCCACTAATCATGACATGAAGATATAGCCCTGGCTGAAAGTGCTTTCCCTTTTCCTACAGAAGTAGAAGGAGATGGAGACAAAATGGAGATTTTGTGTTGTCTGACTGCTGCCTCTAATGCTTCCATCTTCTTAAAACCTCTACTTTCATCAAGATTAGGACCACCACAAAAATTACATGGACCAAATGTTTTCTTCCTTTTCTTAAAGGACTTTTTGGTCTTAGTAGATTTAGAATGATGAGGTGTTTGGGTGGTGGACTCTGGAGGGTTATTTGAAGGTGCTTGCTTTTTAGACTTAGGTGAAGGTTTTCCTTTAAAATAATTAGCAACTAGAGCATGACTAGGACCAGGTAGAGCATCTAAGGCCATTAATTTAGTTTGCTCCTTAGTCAATCTTTCACAAAAAACTTCAAAGGAAGGCCATTTGAATTCGTCACCTAATGTATCCATCATAGTATAAAAAGCAGAGGAAAAAACACTATATGGTCCTTTCAACTTTGAAAAAATCATGAAAATGCACTCCTGATCACTTTTATCTTTATTACCAGCTTTCAACTATGACCTTATAAATTTGAATTTTGCCAAGAATTCATCTATTGAAGAGAAATCTGATGGGGAGAGAGTACTCAATTCTACATCTAATTTCAAAATTTTAAACTCATTAACTTTGCCAAATAGGTTTTTAAATTTTTCCCATACCTCTTTTGGCGTAGTAGCATCTGTAATGTGAAATTGAAGATTATCTGAGATGTTGAGGTAAATCAATCCAAGAGCCTCATCCTACTTACAACCATAAGCATATTTGTCTTTTTTAGTGGTGAATTTTGCAGGTGTCATTTCAGAAAAAATTCTCCATAAGCCCTTTGATTGAAGGAGTTGTTGCATTTTTGGCTTCCAAACATGGTAATTTGTAGAATTTAGAGGTTCAAACAATCGAGATTCCATTCTCGAGGAATATGATGAAGTTGACAAGAACAATCTAGACATTTGTTTTTCCTCAAAAAACACCCCTCTTGTTACAATTTAATGTCTCCCAATGAAAAAAAAATTAGCCTTGGCCTATACAAAATTAAAAAATGGCTTTATGCAAAAAAAATGTAGGGGGATTTGACCCCAAGACCTCCTCCCTACAAATTTTTAACAAAATATCTCTAGCCGCTTTAGCAAAGTCAAATTTGAACTTTCAAAGCTAGAGACTTGCATTTAAACCACTAAAAATTAAAAAAATAATTTAAAAAAGCCAAAAATGACTCACACGTGTGAGATAACAGCTGAATAATCTTTGGCTTTATCAAAATAAACTCTTTTTCTAGCAAGGTGTGGTGGTCAGGGAAATATCTGAGAAATTTTGTAAACACAGCCAAGGAAAAAACACCTTTTAGCAATGCAGAATGGCTCCACTAGATCTGCCAAAAGGACTGTACGGCCTAGGCCAAATCCATCCTTCTCAGAATGAAATGAAAGGTTTGGATGTCTGCTATCACATGAAATTTTTAGATTTTGATTTTATATAGAATAAGGCGTTCAAAAATGAGAAATCTGTACGGCTATACAGCAGACAAAAAAATAGTTTTTAAATTCCTGTTGTTGGATTCCAAAACATTGTACGACCTGATCCAATTCCATCAAAATTTATATGGATAGAAAGATATAATAGTCAGCTTTCATTAACAGGTCTCAGATTCCAAAAAAGTCAACCGTACGATCTACCACATCATAAAAATGGACAGGTACTGCAGTCTGCCAACAGGGACCAGTCATCAAGTTTTTGAATGAAAGAGCTGTATGTCCTGATCCAAATGAGAAAATTCAAATTAAAATGGATTTTTGACTTGATTTTCTACGCCACTATGAAAAACATCTGATTTTAGAAATCTAGACGGTCATTTAATGGGCATAAAGTACAAAATTTTCCAAAAAAAAGGTGTAAACAAGAACCAAATTTTGAGAGAATAAAAAATATTTGTAACACATCAATAAAATAATATTTTTGAATGTGTTAGCAGATGAAAAATTTTAGAGAAGAGGATCTTCAACTGGAACTCCAAGCTCTGATACCATGATACCATGAAGGAATTAGCAGGAGATACACATGATCCACATGATCAATCCAGGAGAAAGAACCCACAACAAATAACCTGCAAATATTTTTAGAGAATAAATAAATTTCTCACACCTAAAAAATAGGTGATAATTCACAAAATTCTCTAAATTCTCTCAATAATCTCTTTTTTTTCTCATATAATGCAAAGTATTTATAATACAAATAGTTTGTTTCATGTTAACAAACTATTTGTAAGATTACAAAATAGAGAAAACAAACTATTTGTTTTCTCATACTACGAATAAATATATTGTTGAGAGATTCTCAACAATAAAATAAATTAACCAAGGTAAATAAAATTAACCCTTGGTAATAAATAACTTACCCTATTAACCCTAGGTAAGCTTAAATATGTATTATTCCAACAGTAATTAATATTGTAAGTCACTTGATGATCATTCACAACATAAACACTTTAATTATTCCTTGTGACAAAGGATGAAAACATCTTAGACAATGTTATATTTACTTACTTGCTTTTTATTTGTGATATAAAAACTATTCTACTATGATGTGATCTCACTGCATTATTTTTAAATATGTAATTTGTGTAACAAATGAAAATTTATTTCAATAAGGCAAGGGCAATTCTAATCCAAATTTAGGGATTTAGTTTCGCAAGTATGAATAGTCTTAAGCAACCTAGATATCAATAATATGATTAGCAATAACACTATCTATGATCTCAAGGGAACCCCAAATTCTAATATTAATATTAATTATTTTTATATTTATGAATTTTTATTGGAAGACCACTACCACTTTTTTTTTTAAAAAAAAATCCAAACACATATTATTAATAAACTATTAATAAATGTAAATATATATTCAATTTAACATATGAATCCCATTACACACCTATTTTAGATTTGATAGGGTGTCCAATGGAAGATTGATTGTGTTTGTACTGGTGGATATGATTTTCATCATTGTCAACCCATCTAATAGCTATCAAATTCATCCATATCAAACTATTATTACTTTACAGGTTCCTTAAAATGAGGTGGAATCTTACCATTCTTCATTATTGGGGATTTCAAAGGCATTTTACTAAATTTCATAGGAGAAGAAGGCCATGGTAGCTATACATTAGTTATCGTCTATTCTTTTGGCATTGTTTTATTTTACAAAACTCTTTCTTCTATAAATCTGTTATTAATGGTTTCAATCCCTTATTACACTTTTTTTTCAAATCTTCCTTTGGGTTTTTCTATAAGTGAATGTTTATTTTTGGTTCTCTATCATGGATATTATTTTTTGAAAATTTCTTAATAGATTTTAAAAGAAATAATATGATAAAATTGAATAGTTTATTCATCAAATTCAATATGTATATGTACATATGACATCTCTTATATACAAAGAATTTATCTTTACCTATAATCCTTATATTCTCTCTCATTATCTCATTTCTATCTTTGATGAGTTGTCTCAAAATAACTCATATACAATATTCTCATATACACATATATAATATTTTTATATCACCTAATTAACTAATGACTCACTTACAACTATATGTGACTATACACACAAAATGAAGGTAAAGACCAATCCCATCAACCTCTTATCAACCGAAAATACAAGATGGCATCAACCATAGATCATGAATGAGAATATGAACATGGACTTAAACATATGTTCATCCTCTGTATTTGTTACATACAAATTTCATGGATGGCTATATCACCCACGTAGATATGAATTAAAAACACACACCTTTGTTCATCTTCTACACCTATGTAAGTAAGTACACAAATTCACAATTGACTAAAACACCTAAGAAGATACGAATTATTACACCCACATATATTTAAAGTATATAACACATCACATATTAAATAAAAATAAAAATTTTGAGGACTAATTTCTCACTATTATCTTTTGTATCCATTGCTATTGACCACTACCACTTGATTATGAACTGCATAGACAATGTCCACCTTAACTAGATACTAGCATTGAGTTTATCCAGAATAGTGCATATTGGTTTTCCATTATTCTATTTGCATCCCTTTTGTTAGGGATGAACAACATGCACTATTAATATTCCTACCTTTGTTGTGTTACTACTTACTCAATTGATTGGAATTTGAAGCTCATATACATATCTTCTTTAATAATATTACTTCCTTCCCCATGCTTAAAAAAAATGGATGTCAAGATTTCAAAAAAATGTATTCATATAAAAAAGTATAAATTTTATTTTAATAAAACATTAACAACATACAAATAATTTATTCATACATTAAACTATAAATATAAACAATAAACTCACTATTTGACAATATTGATACATAATGAATTATTTAGTCTATAACTAAACGCTATTAATCTATAAATAATTATAAATATTAGCTTTTAAAAAATAAACAATATACTAAATGACCACAACTTAATGATAGTATTACTTGACACTTTATTCTATCAAAATAAAAACATAATTAATATGTAATGACTATAAAATAATATTAAATTAAATAATACTTTTAGTTAAAATTATTTAACATCATCTATCACAAATTGACAACTCTAGAAGCTATGAAAATCAATTGTTAACCCAAAAAAGATTACTTAAAAAAAATAAAAAATGAACTAATCAACATAACAAAACAATTACAAGTAAAGCTCGACTTTTGTTGAAATTGTAGAGTTGTAAAAATTAAAAACATATATGTTATGTTTAAGTTAGAGGCTTATACGGTGGGGTTTCAAGATTCGTTTCACAAAAAATAAAATTTAGAAGATGTTGGTTTGATTCAATCTAAGGCTGACAAGTAGTAAGAAAGTGCCACATAAAATAGTTTCCATATGAATTAAGGATTTGACTACAAAACTAACATCAGGTTTGAACACTTACTATATACTTTGTAATTTCATTTGGTTTGTATTGTTGACATTAATATTAAAAAAATTGTTCTCCTTTTTAATTGTTACATTTTCAATTGTTTTTTTATTTTATTTTAATTTAAAAGATTATTTTTTTTTAAAATAAAATATTGTGAATTGAATAAAAATATAATTAATGATAAAAATAGGCGAACTGCTATAGTAACAACCTACAACAATAGTATATTAACATTTTAAGTTATTTCACTTCTAGTTTTCCTAAATTTCACCTTGCGCATAACTTTCTATATATTTTCTTTTGGTTTCCTGAGTAGTCACAACAGCAGAGAATTATATTTTGTAGAGGCTCACCATAGGCTCTTTGACTATCTTTTCCTATAGAAATCATAACAAAAAAGAATTTACAGCTCATATTAAGAGTTCTTGCAGGAAATGTTAACATGTAATTAAATAATTTTTTAATGTAGAGACATGAACAACTGCATTTAAATAATTTTATAGTGGTTTTTCCTGTGCCCTTGTAATTCTTCCCACAGATAAATGAGGAACATCGTTCTGAGTTGATAGGGCATATGGAAAGTTGATCCAGCACTTGGAAGGTGACATGCTCGATGCTCCCGCCCATGTTTCCCACCATCTAAAGTTATAAATTCTACTCTCTGTTTAATGTAATATTATTTAACAATAATATCTATAATATTATTATAATTTAATATTATAGATTATAGATTAATATTTTATATAATATAATTAAAAATATATTATATGTATGAAATAATATATTTTAATTATAATATAAAAATATATAATATTAAATTATAAATTAAATTTTAATATTAAAATATTAAAATTTCTAATATAATAAAACATATAATAAAATCTAATAAGATAATTATATATCTTATATATAAATATAAATATTTAAATGTATGTTAAAATTTAAAAAAAAAACATACACACAGACACACACAAGAAATAATATATTTTAATTGTAATATAATATAAAAATATATAATATTATATAAAAAATGTATAATCCTTTTATATATAAAAAAAATTATAAAATTAATGAATTGTACATATAATATAATAATAATTTAAAAACTATAATATATATTACAAATATATTTTATATTAGATAGATATTAAATATAATATTAATAGAATAATATATTAAATATTATAACTATCTCACACACACATATAATATAATAAGAGTATTATATTATATTTATAATTAATATATAAATATAAATTCCAAAATATTAATGTTTTATTTTTATATTATATTAACTATGCACAATTATGGTATTTTATTATATTAGAATGAATATTTGTTGATAAGGGAATTCGAAAGTCTATAATTGACAATCGATGCTTAAATTTCAATTAATCCTTGCTTAACGATCACTCTTAAATAGGAGGGAATGTAGTGGGTTAAATTTTGTTTAAAATGGGAATATAGCTCATAAAAGAAAAGAAAACACTTGGTAAGTACAATATAATGTGAGAATTTTTATATTAATTATTGCATGATTGAATTTTAAATTTATTAATATAATCTAAATTTTTGTACCGTAGTCGATTTCTTCTATGTTAATAATAAATTGTTATTGGTGTAGAAAATGACAAAGTTAGTCTATCACAATATAATACATAAAAGAGAAATATATTCTACAAAAGAAAAGAAAATACATACTAGATATAATCGTAAAAAAATAAACAATTCCTCATACTTTTCTTGCACCTTTGAGACAAATGCTAGTTATATACCAAGTGCTGGTAGGTTGAGCTGGAGGTGATCGGGCTCATGGATGGAGGGTCATTAGGATGTAGATGTGGAATCCAATGAGAAGGAGACTCAAACAAAAGCAAAAATCAAAACCGAGCTATCACTATATGAAGCAAAGACCAATACAAACTTCAATATTCACAACTACTCACATATAATATATTTTGTATCATCTAATTAATTGGTGATTCATATACAACTATAATGCGAGTACTAAATTCTTCATATCTTCATCTACATAGATAGAGGTGTTTTAAGGTCCTACATTTCTTTGAAAAATCCACAACAAAAAAAATTCAATGTATGAAATATACAAAGTTTATATTACATCTATATAAAAGATATACAACCACTTTCTAGATCCATTTATAGGTGCCTTTTTTTTTTTTTAATTACATTTTGTATTTAATTTTGATTATTTAATTATTTATGTACTAAAAATATATATACATTAATTTTTTAAAATTTATAGGGAAAAATAGGTAAATATATGATAAATGTGAGGTATGGCATGTGACATGTGGCTAATGTGTTTATAAATAACTGAGACTTATTATTTAATATTATTTTTTATTTTATATAAATATTATTTTATATTACAATGTTCATATACTAGATTTATATGTAATAGTTTGAAGATAATTATTTATAATTTTTAATCACATATGACTTACTTTTAAAAAAAATTTGATATGCTTTCTCACCGAGTATTGATGTCTTCATATGTAGCTTGTTTATCTCCACTAAGAAAAAAACATAAAATCTAAGAAAAGACTAGTAAAGAAAAATATATTTTGGAAGTATTATTATAGTGAATATAGACCAAAACTAATGTGTTAAAGAGAGATTTGAAACATCTGGATAGTTGAGTTAAATCAAATGCTATTAATAATGTTTGATAGTAAGAATTATATGGGATCATTGACTAATTTTATTTGGATACAAAAACCCTTTCAAAAAATTTATTGTGATTTCAATTTTTTTTTTCACTTGAATCTTCTATTATATATGTTGATAAAAAAAAATTGTTGTTTTTTCTAATCCCTCATCTTTGAACAAGGTAGTCAAAGAGTCAAATTTGAAGTTGTTAGTTTAATAGCTATATATGTTTAGGTGTTATTTTTTATTGAAACAATTTGTACTAATAACAAATGTGATAAAAATTATCTTCTTATTGATTTTAATTTTCATCTCACTACAATTGTTTACTCTTTACTAAACCAAAAAAATTAATAATTATGGATGGAACTAACTACAATGAAACCTAATTCTAAGATGAGATTTCGATTGGTTAGGAAATTATTGATGAAAAAGACATCATTTTTGTTCTATACCTCAACATAGTCCTTTAAAATTCAACCATAGTAATTAACATTGTAAGGCACTTGATGATCATTCACAACATGAACACTTTAGTTATTCCTTTCAACAAAGGATGAAAACATCTTAGACGAAGTATTTTTACTTGATTGCTTTGTATTTGCGATATAAACCCTATTATACTATGATGTGATCTTACTACATTATTTTAGGATATGTATTTTTTGTGACAAATATATTTCAATAAGGGGCAGTTCTAATTCAAGTCTAGAGATATAAATTCCTAAATATGAATAGTTTTAAACCACCTAGATATCAGTAATATGATGAGTGATAACACCGTCTATGGCCTCAAGTAAAACCTAAATTCTAGTATTAATATTAAATATTTTTTATATTTATGCATCTTAATTGGCTAAACACTACCACTTTTTCATGCAAACACATATTATTAATAAACTATTAATAAATATAAATGTATATTACACTTAACATATGAATATCACTGCATATCTATTTCATATTTGATAGGATATTTAATGGCTCGGGACTAGTTGTGCTTGTAATGGTGGATATGATTTCCATTATTCTCAACCCATCTAATAACTACAAAATTCATTCATATCAAACCATTATTATTTTATGGGTTCATTAGAATGAGGTGGAATCCTACCATTATTCATTATTAGGGATTTAAAGTGCATTTTACTAAATTTCATGGCATCACAAGTCTGTGACAAATATATACATTAGTTATGGTCTATTCTTTTGGTATTATTTTATTTTACAAAACTCTTTCTTCTATAAGTCCATTATTAATGGATTCAATCCCTTCTTACACCATCTTTCTTTATAAATCTTCCCTTGGGTTATCCTATAAGTGTAAGTTTATTTTTTATTCTCTATCATAGATCTTATTTTTTGAAAATTTGGTATTAGATTTTAAAAGAAATAATATGATAAACTTACATAGTTTATTCATCAAATTCAATAAGTATATGTACATATGAGATCTCCTAAATACAAGAAGTTTATCTCTTACTATAATCCCTATATTCTCTCTCATAATCTCATCTATATCTTGGATGAGTTGTCTCAAAATAAATCATATACAATATTATCGTACACACACATATAATATATATTTTATATCACCTAATTAACTAATGACTCACAACTATATGTGAATATACACACAAAATGAAGGTAAAGAGCAAACCCATCAACCTCTTATCAATCAAAAACATAGGATGACATCAACCATAGATCATGGATAAGAACATAAACACAAACATGGACCCAAACATATGTTCATCCTATGCATTTGTCATATATGTCTTTCATGAATGGATATATCATCGATGTAGGTATGAACAAAAAATAGACACCTTTATTCATCCTCCACACCTATATAATTAAGTAAATAAATTAATAATGCACTACAACACCTAAGATGTAAGGAATTGTTACACCCACATATATTTGTAATATATAACACACCACACACTAACTAAAATGAAAATTTTGGGGACTAAGTCCTCATTATTATCTTTTATATCCATTGCCATTGATTATTTTCACTTGATCATAGACTGCATAGGTAATCTCCATCTCAAATGAATACTACACTTGGCTTTATATGAAATAACACATATTGACTTTTCATTATTCTATTTGTATCTGCTTTGTTAGTAATGTACAACATGCACTATTAGTCCTCCTTATTTTGTTGTGTTACTACTTACTCAACTAATTATAATTTTAAGATCATATACATATCATCTTTAATAACATTACCCCGTTCCCCCCTCACCCTCCACATGATGCAAAAACATGGATATCGAGTTTTCCAAAAAATGTGTTCATATAAGAGAATATGAATTTCAATTTATATAAACGTTGACAACATACAAATAGTTTATTTATACATTATATTATAGCTATGAGCACTAAACTCAAAATTTGACACTGTCAACATAATTAATTATTTAAACTATAAGTAAATGCTATTGATCTATAAATAGTTATAGAGTCTAACTTTTCAATAATAAACAATATACTAAATGACCACAACCTAATGATAGTATTACTTGACATGATTGTTAAAAAATAAAAACATAAGTCATATGAAATGACTATAAAATAATATTACATTAAATAATTCTTATAATTAAAAGTATTTAACATCACCTATGGCAAATTAACAACTCTAGAAACTATGAAAATTAAATGTTAACCAGAAAAAAATATTGAAAAAAATTAAACTAATCAACATGACTAAAAAATTACACCTAAAGCTTGACTTTTGTTCAAATTACAATGTTGTGGAAATTAAAAACATATATGTTATGTTTATATACCAGGTGATCAGGGTCATGGGTAGAGAGTCCAGTAGGAAGCAGACTCAAACAAAAGCCAAAATCAAAACCAACCTTTCTCTATATGAACCAAAGGCCAATGCAAGCTTCAATATTCACAACTACTCATGTATAATATTCACACACATATAATATATTTTGTATCCTCTGATTAACTAATGACTCAAGCACAACTATAATGTGAGTATTAAATTCTTAATATCTTCTTCTACATAAATGAAGGTGTTTTTGGATCCTTTTACATCTGTTTGAAAAATCCAAAACAAAATAAACTTACAGTATGAAATGTATAAAGTCTATATTAAATATATATATATATATATATATATATACAACAACTTTCTAGATCCATTCATAGGTGCTTGTGCTTTTTAAAGGTATATTATGTATTGAATGTTGATGATTTAAGAATTTATGTAGTAAGTGTATATTTGCATTAATTTTTTTGAAATTATAAGAATAGGTGAATGTAAGATAAATGTGAGGTGTGGCATGTGGCATGTAGGTGGTGCATTTATAGATAAGTGCCACATATTATTTTGTATTATTTTTTATTTTATATAAATATTATTTCATATTGCAATGTACCTATACCATATTTGCATGGAATAGTTTGAAGATATTTATTTATAATTTTTAATCACATATGGATGATTTAATCATATTGTATATTTTTTCTCACTTAGTATTATTGTTTTCATAAGAAACTTGTTTATCCCCACTAGAGAAAAACATAAAATCCAAGGGAGTAATAGTAAGGAAAAATATGTTTTGGAAGTATTATTGTAGTGAATCTAGATCAAAAATATTGTGTTAAAGAGTGATTTGAAACATTTGGATAGTTGAATTAAATTAAATACTATTAAAAACGTCTAACACTAAGAATTTTATGGGATCATTGACTAATTTTATTCGGATATATAAACCCGTCCAAAAAATCTTTTGTGATTTCAATTTCCTTTTTTTATCTTGAATATTCTACTATGTATGTTGATTAAAAAAATAAGATTTCAGTACTAATCCCTCATCTTCAAACAAGGTAGTCAAAGAGTCAAATTTAAATTTATTAGTGTAAATCTATAATAATTATCCATGTCTGACCCTCATAGCTATTTTAGATGATGCATCTGTCAAAATATACACTCAAATAATTACCTATATTTTAGATGACTACCATGAATTCTTATTTTTTATAGGTATACATTTCCATTAAATAACATTAATGTAATCTATTTTTACATTTGAAATCAACTTTTATTGAGGAAACATTTATATTTTTCATTTAATTAGTTCTTAGAATAATTTTATTCATATTCATCTCTAAATAATATTATGCATGTATTTACCTTTTACATGCACTTGGATGTTTACTATGTGTATAAAAAATATGTAATCATTGAATTTTATGTTATCATTATCTGATTTTAGTACTTAAAATCATTCATAGTTTCCTCGATGTTTTTTCATTCAATACACTATTATTCGACATCAAATATCCATTCAAATTATATGTGAATATGTTAGTAAAATATCTGAGATTAAGATCAATACATTTACCTTGTTATTTGAGGATGGAGGAAAACAACAAAGCCATTTCTTCTTCTATAGATTCCAATCACTCCTCCAAACATCTTGGGTTTCACATTTGGAAAAATAAAATAAAAATAATAGCAATACCTATTTAAAATACTAATTAATATCATTTTTGTTTTACAAGAGTACAACTACCACAATGTTTCTATTTATGGTCTATTACTAAAATTGGAATCATTAGTATTTAGTATGGTAGTTGCAGCCTCCATAAAATAAGCTATAATAACTAGAGTGGTGCCTAATTTAATACACATAAGATTACCATAGCACTTGGAAAGAGTATGTAAATGTTAGTGGGGATTCAAACCCAGGGCCAACAAACTACCCAATTGGAAACACTTGTGGTCCTCAAAATAGCTTTTGCCTTTCCTCAATTCAACAAAGAAAGAGAAATGAGCACTATTGTTATGAATAAGATGGATGAACTATTAGTGTTACTATAAATTATAAAGAGAAATATTTATAACCATATCTATTTTTATATGTCATATTTCATCTCTTGATTATATTATATAGGAGGCATATTTCTTTGAAGAAGATTTTATATTTTTCATCTAATTACTTTCAGAGTCATCTAATTTGGCTTATGTACTTAAATCAATGAGAATTATTTTTTAATAAGTTTTGGACTCATCTAAATTGACACATGGATCATTTAATACATTTTTAGAGGAGTTGCTAGATATTTGACCCCTATTTTTATTGACATGACACATGCTTCAATAATATATTAATAATTGAAATAGTTCATTGGAAGATATAAATTGCATTGATATATGTGACATGTCAAAAAACTTTTCATGTGTATTTTCCTAGGCATATGTGATTCTATCAATTGAAATAAACTGTCATTTCTTCTCACCATTACGAACCAACTCACCTTTAAATATACGATTGCTTTCATGTTTCGTATGGATTTTCCTTCCCTATTACTTCTCTATTTCTCAAGTTCACTATGAAACAAAATGTCTCATCCCTACAAAACTCATTGTTATAGTGTATGAAGGAACTTACCACCCCATTTTACACTATCACCTCCACTAGAAATATCAAATTATTATTTATTAATGATTTGTGTAAGAGAGGTGAGATCAGGCTAGAGGTAATGGGTTTTGAGTGAGGTATGATTATTGATTTACACTTTTTCACTTTACAAAACCCTGCTTTACCAAAACATAAAATTACATCCCTTCTAGTGTAATTCGTACCTTTGGGGCAACTACTAGTAATAAGATGCCTTTATTATCATATTCTCACTTACTTTTTTAAAGGATTTAAATACTAGGAAGAGTACCTATTGGTGCATGAAAGGGTAATATTTAAGAATAAATATAATATAAACTTGTTAATAGATTTTTGTGGGGTACTTGAAAATGTTTATAGTGACTCTCCTCAAATAAGTGTCATGATATAATTTTATTCCCTCTAATTAAAATTTATGAACTGGCATGTGTTTCATTATTCAAAAGTTTAATTTTTATGGATGATTTATTATATCTAATGGGATTGAGACATGTGACTATATTTGATTGGTTTACAATTTTGAATTGAAAGACTATGATTAAATCATATACTAATAAACATACACATATCACTTTAAATTTTAAGTTTGAAATAAAAAGGGGCTCCATGGGATTACTAGGTTATGTAACTTAATCTAATATTGTTAATGAGATTATGCTATATAATATATATCTCATGTGATAAAGTGAAATTTAATATCTATAATGTTAGAAAATAAAAATAATATATGTGGAAACTAACTATAGTTTAATGGAGCACAATGTGATGCACTAACATAGTGGCTTTATGTGTTTTAAGGAGAGAAGAGCTTTAAGTGGATCCATGATCGTTGAAGTTCATTTAATAATTTTTATGTTTCCACATCTATGCATATTAAAGAAGTGTGTGACCAATTTTTCAAAATAGTAAAGTGTGAATAATAAAAACATTTAAATGAATTTATTCACTATAAAGATACATGAGATCATTGTTTTTCCACATTGAATCTATTGTCAATTTCATATATAAATTTCATTTTTAAAAATTATCTTTAGCTTAATTTTTTGATGGAAAATATGAACCATGTAAATTTTATTATCATTGTAGATTTCACATTTAATTCTCTACAATCTACTTTAGTTTAGGTTTTGATTTAATAGGCGATGTAATAATTATTTATCAAAAATTAGGTTTATTTTATCCCCTTATACATATCTAGGTTTAAATCTCAAATTAATTCATCTTTCTTGAAATCCTTTGAGTTAATTATAACCATTGACAGTATTAAACTACGAGATCAAAAGGCAGACATTTGAAAATATGCATTCAAGAAGTCACAAAACCCAAATAACTTTGATTATGTTAGGATATATGATTGTGTTTACATTCTAATCTCAATATACCTTCGCAGTCCTCTAGTTCTACATTTATTGCACTATTTTATGTATTCAATCATATAGTGACATATGGAAAAAAATTATTGGTCATAGGTTAATGGAGTTCACATAGTGGATTTGCCTTATGAATGACTTTATTCACTATGTGGATGTGTGAGATTATTATTTCTTTATTTATGTTCTTCAATGCTCATTATGGATATGTGGAAAACATTGAATAAAACATCCTTACCAAAGCCATAATATTTTTTGTTTTTTTATTTTATTAATGGCCAATCAAATCATAATGGATGTCCTCTTCAGATTGGCTCCCCTCAATGGAGTACATGGAGTATCTTTCACAAATTTTGAGTCAATTGAGGTTCAAAAACATGTTAGTATTCTAATATGATTCATGTTTTTTATTGGGTTTTATTCCTTATGAGAAATAGACAAATTCATGATTAAAAACCATTTACTAATTGTGAACAAAATCTACAATTAAAAAACATTTAAAAAAACTGTGAGTAAACATAAAAAAGTGGTGATCATTAATTGGATACATCATGCAAATGCATTGGTTAATATGATTTGTTTTAAGACAAGATGTATGGTAGGTTAATGGATTCATGAAGACACAATGCTCTTCACATGGCCACAACAAGTGTCATAAGAAGATAAAAGTAAAATAAATAAACCCACAAATTCATAGATAGTGCTTAAAGTGATTTGAAGAGCTAAAGTGACCATATCAACTCTGTTAACCTATCACTAACAAGGGCGCTACGCGTCGAGTCCCTATGGAAGCTTAAAATAGTTTTAAAATTTGTTTTAAATATTGATCATAGAATGAACATTTTTATCAAGAAAACTACTTTAAAATAGTTATGACATCATCAAACTACTACGAACTAAATGAACCAACAAATTTAGTGTATGAAACCCCTTGGTGGAAACCCACAAGAAGTTTATGTTTATTATTTAAAGTATTGGATCTCTATAAATTATAAAAAGTTGATTTTAGAAGCATGGGTGATCAAAACAAATTGGCACCTATATTTATCAACCTAAATGGAGGCCTTGTGCTTAAATCTCCTCTTTGATGGAAAATGTAATACATAAATATTGACGGTTCTAAATGTTTTTTGAGAGCTATTTTTACTGGTTTGAGTATCATATTTTTATATAATCATCTGAAGCATTCTAAATATTGAACATTTAAATATATAATACATTGTGACATGTGTAAATGTACATGGAAAATACATCAATGTTTCTAATAAGCCACAATTATAAGGAGACATGCATTTCATAAATCATTAACAATTATAATGATGATCCAGAGTACCATAATGCTTTTATTTTGGTGGAATCTTGTGCCCACAAGTGGGTTTACAAGTATTTTATTATATAGAAAATAGTAAATACAAAAGGGTGCCTAAATGTCGTTAACCCTTAACATAAAATCATAGAGAGATGAACTTCAATATATTTCTATAAAATATATTAATAAAACTATGTCATTCATCTAGACGCTCCATAATCCTTAGTGCTTTTTTATCTTAATAGACCAATTTTTTATGTTGTAGCTGTCAAATCAAGGGAAAATAGAGGCAAAAATTGTTTACCATTTTTTGCATAATATACTATAAATAGAATTGTATATTTGGATTGAATCTTAAGGATAATTGAATTTGCAAAAATAGTTGTTCCTCCTCTAAAGCTATTAGGCTTTCTTCATTGATTTTAATTGGCATTTGGTTCAATATCTTCTCGTTAAAGCCCATAATGCTAGATGTCCCTAGCACTCTACCATGGCCTAATTTATTTGAATCCACATTGGGGGTGTAAGCAATTCTATTTGTGTCACTAGTTAAATTAGGCTTAAAATAATCTTCAATATCTATGTTAATCTCTTAGCTTCTATTTCTTTCTATCTTTTACCACACTATATTGAAATAATAAATTCTCCAATAGTTAAGAGTTCTGACATGGGATATTTAAAAGAAACATCAAGTAAATGTTGATCTTGTTTATTTCTACAATTCAAATGCTTCATAGTAGTCCATCTGTATAAGTGGCTTAAACTATAACATCTTTAAAAATGATTTGTATATGATCTGAAAAGCCAATATTGATCTCTCCCCCAAGGATTGATTATATCTGTACATATAACATCATAATAATTTTTCTACATTACAAAATTACCATAATTTTGTGTATGTTACTTTATGTTTTCTACCAAACTATTGTAGCAGTAATTAGAATTTTGAGTGTTTTGTTTATAAAATACTTCCAAAGCTCAAGTCATCTAAACTATAGATATAGAGATATATAAATTGTGAGAATACCATTGAACATATCTATAATGAAAAATGTTTTAAAGTAGGTTGATGCAGATTATTGTGTTGGAAAAAGCCCTACAACACTATTGGTTGTGTAAGAGAGTGAGAATCATAAAAACTACAGGCCCAGTTGGGTAGCTAATAGACAATGCAAGATAGAAATAGAATAGGGGAGAAAATAAATAACCACTAAATCCTGCATCTATTAAAATCTATAAAAAAATATTTTTACAGAATTAGAAAATATAGCTTCTATTGTTAAAATAAAAACATACTAAAAACAATAAAACTTTCCTTACTGCTGCTCCTTCTTCCTTTCTACAGACTGTGTTCACTCTCTTACAGGGTGTTGCTCTATTTTCCTTACTGGTACTCTATTTTCCCCTTTCCTATGAACTACTACTCATTCTCTCTATTTTCCCCTATTTGCTACTACAAATTCTATACACTGTTGCTACATTTTTAATTCTCTTCTCCTTCTATTACATACTCTATAGGTTGTTATTGTGTTCAAATATCTATATTCTACACATTCTCCTTTTTATTTTTTATCCTTATGATTAAATTATCCTCTCTAATTAGCAAATTAAAATTTGAATTTGAATTTTTTTGCATTTAATGATAACAACTATCACGGTTCATAGGTGGCTATATATTTTGAGTTTCAAAGCAACTGGGTTAGGTAGGAATGAAAAATAATATTTTAACACTCCCCATTATTTTTGACCTTCCTACCATGGTCAATTAGAATCTTTTCAGTCTCCAAAAACTCTTTATAACTTCATTTTAACTTACAAAATGCTTATGTATCCTTTTTATGCATGTCCAGAGGTTTGTTACTAAAGTCCATAGCTGTACTAATGGAGTCCATAGTTTTTGTGATGGAGTTCATAGTTTTTTTTGTAGGAGTCCATAGCTGGACTGTTTGACTCTATATATTTTTGTAGTAGTCTGTATATGGACTATTTGAGTCCATAGATTTTCTATAGGAGTCTATAGTTCTACTGATGGAGTTCATAGATTTGTTGTAGGAGTCCATAGTTGGACTGACATAGTCCATATATTTTTTGTAGGAGTCCATAGCTAGACTATTTGAGTCCATAAATGGACTATTTGAGTTTGTATATTTGTTGTAGCACTTCGTAGCAGCACTGATGGATTCTATAAATGTGTTGCAAGAGTCTGTAGATGGACTGATGGAGTATGTAGCTAGATTATTTGAGTTCATAGCTCTACTATAAGACTCCAGATCTACCATAACACTATGTAGGCCTAATGTTACTACATTTATGACCCCTAACCTTCCTCTTAGGTACATGAAAGTGTCCTTAAGTAATGGCTTAATAAAGATATCAGCGAGTTACTGATTAGACTTACAAAAACTAAGCTCTATGATATTATTTTCAACTAACACATAAATAAAGTGATATCTGATTGCAATGTTTTTTTCCTACCATGAAATACAAGGTTTTTTGACAATGATATAAATGATACATTGTCATAATAGATAGTAAAATCTCCTTATGGCTCCTCATGCAAATTATAAAGTATCCTTTTTAGCCATATACCCTATCATGCTACTACATTGGCTGTTATATACTCCACTTTAGCTGTAGAAAGTAACACTATTAGTTATTTCTTTGAAGCCCAAGATATGGATCCTAGCCAAAGATGAAATACATATCCCAAAGTGCTCTTTTGATCATCAAGGTTGCTTGCACAATCACTATCCATGTAACCAACAAACTAAAACTCATATGTTGTTGCATACAAAACACTATAATCCCTTGTTCCATTCATGTACTTGAATATCCTCTACATTGCTTGCCAATGTGTCCCTTTTAGCATCTCCATGAATATTGATATATGTCTTACTGCATACATGATATTTGACCTTGTTGTAGTCAAGTACATTAAGCTTCCCACTAGGATCTTATAGCATGTGGGGTCTACATTGTTGTTTTAATCATCTTTGCATAACTTAAGGCTTGTATCAATTGAAGTGAATACAAGCTTGTTGTCCAGCATCTTGAACCTTTCCAAACCTCTTTTGAATACTTATATTGGCATATGAATATGCCTTCATCCATTTTTTTTACTTTTATCCTGAGAAATTACTTCAAGAAGCCCAAATCAGTCATTTTAAACTCAATTTTCATGGTTATTTTGAAATCTTCAATGGATTAATTTGCATTACTAGTGAATATTATATCATCCACATATAATACAATAATCAACATACCTTCCTTTCATGATTAAATGTATAATGTGGACTCACTTTCACTCTTGCTAAAATTGTTACTCAAAAAATATGAGTCTATACAACTGTACCATGCTCTTGGGGCTTGCTTAAGCCCATACAATGTCTTTTTCAGCGTATACACTTTGTTCTCATGTTTGAGAATCTCATATCCAAGTAGATGTCACATGTAGACCTATTATTCAAGCACTCCATTGAGTAATACTCTCTTCACATCTAATTGATGCACCTTCTACTTTTTTTGGGAAGCAATGGATATGATTATCCTTATGGTTTCCATCCTTTCCACAAGTGCAAATGTTTCATTGTAATCATGTCTAGGCTTTTGCTTGTAGCCCTTCACCACTAGCCTTGTCTTATGCCTCTCTATCTTACCTTCAAGAATAGTTTTTGTCTTGTATACCCACTTAATTCCTATGACCTATTTTCCTTTTGGTAGGTCAACTAACTCCCATGCATCATTTTTCTCTATGGTGTGAATTTCTTCGTCCATAGCCTCACACCACTTGCTATCCTTAACTATTTTTTCAAAGTAGATTACATCAGTTGATTGAAAGAGTGTATAATTCATGGTTTCATTCTCATTTTACTCATACCTTGAATTCTCATAAACTTCTTGGAATCTTCTTCTCCTTACTTGATGTTGACTTGAGTTGGAGGAGGAGGATTATATAGTTGGTATGCCTTTGATTATGAGATCTTTGTTGATGGGATTATATAGTTGGTATGCCTTTGATTGGTCATTATACCTTATGAAAATACACTTCTCACCTTTGTCATCCCATTTAATTCTTCTTTACTTGGGCATGTGTGCATATGCTACACAACTAAACACTCTAAGGTGTTCAACACTTATCTTTTGATTGCTCTATGTTGCTTGAGAGATTATATCCCTTATACTCTTTGTTGGACAAATGTTTAATAAGTACATGGTTATTGCTACATCCTCAGCTCAAAAATCATTAGGCAAACCTTTTGCCTTTAATATGTTCCTTGCCATCTCTTAGATGGTCTTGTTCTTCCTCTAGACCACACCATTTTGTTGCAGTGTATACTTGGTTGTGTATACCTTTATCATGCTCCTTGCCATCTCTTGGATGGTCCTGTTATTTGATGATGTTTGTAAAGATGTTTGTTTCTCTTTCTTGGTAAAAAAGAATAAATATTTAACTTGGGGTTACCAAAGGGTTAGTTTTTATTCCTTATGTAGAAAATCCATTTATCTATCATGATTTTAAGACATCAAATATTCTGCCAGTTAATGTTAATGTTTCTAAAAATATTCCAAATAGAAATTTTTACAATTTATAGTTATAATGAGATGCAATTTCCTAATGTGATATTTGAGGCCTAGTTTTAAAATATTTATTAAACAAATTTTAGGATACAAAATTACCCTAATCCCACCTAAACCATATACCAATGAAGTTTCCTTCTTATTTTTATACATTTATGATGAATAATTATACAACAAATCTTTTAGACTAAAAGGTGACCAGACTTATGTTTCCACTCATGTCATGATTTGTATGATTATAGAATGAAAATATTTTAAATCAATTTGCACATTATACATACTCTTTTTTTCATCTTATCCATAGTATTATTCTATTTTATGTCGCATGTTAGCATAACTGTAGTTTTCAATATACCCCTTTTAGTTGCTTAGCATGACAAAATATTAGTGAAAGTTTGAATACTATTCTTCTACCCAATGATCTATTTGCCTCTTCATAAATAGGTAATTTGATAGTTATAAGTGGCATGTACAAATTAAGTGTAGTATCATTTGAAATGCTTACTGGTAGGCGATATATGGATAAGAGTAGGCCTCACAAAGAATGAAACTTGGCTGAGTGGGCTCGTCCACTTATTAATGACAAAGTGATACTATTATAGATAATTAATCGTAGACTAGAGGGAGAGTATTCTATGATGGGAGATCAAAAAGCTACTAACTTGGCCTATCGTTGTCTTAGCCAAAATCCTAAATCTAGGTTACTCATGAGGGATGTTGTTGAAACATTTGAACCTCTTGAGATCACGAATGATATGGAAAAAATTTCATTAACATACATTATGGTAGTGGTTTGAATGCTTATGAGATTCATAATTATTCAGTAGAAAATTATAACTTGTGAAATTATTCTTAAGATTTATTGTAATGATTAACTCGTATTTATAATGTTTTGGAATAGTAGTCCTCATACATTGAATACTGTTTAGAAAAATTTAGATAGGGAATTATAAATGTATGAAGGAAAAGTTCTTCTATTTTTATCTTGAATCATTATGATCTACCTCTTGTATGAAACAACTTAATTGGAATCTATTGTTTCCATCCTTCCACATACATTCTACTTTCTTGATTAGCTCTTCTTAGGCATGGCTTATTGTATTTCATGTAAGAAGAAACTTCTAAACCTTACTATCATAACAAACAATGTGCCATAGATGATACTTTTAATTAGATTATTGGCATATTATTTCCTTGGATACAGTCAGCTTCTATGCATTACCTACTTCCTGTAAGATAATATTTTTACTATAACCACCTAATCACTATGGCTAGTATTCTGTAGATTCTAGCATTTGAAGATCAAAATAAAACTCAAAAAATTAAATGCTTTGAAAAAACTAATTTTTATTCAATTTCATACTCTTTAAATTTGGTTACAAACTGCCTCACCTAAATAGAGTACTAAAACACTTTCAAGAGACTTTTAGAATGAACACACAACAACATTAAAGTCGGTGAAAGAAAATACAAGGAAAGAATGAAAACTAATTTAAAACTTATATAAAGAATTATGAAGATTTATCTTTTAAAGCTTGTTTTAAAAATAAAAGTGATCAAGATAAATTAAATCCTTCTAACACTACAACTTAATTTCTACCAAGAACTGATTCAAAATCTATAATGCCTAAATGTTGTCTTAAACATTTAAAAGTATTTTTAGCTAATGCCTTTGTAAATATGTTTACCAACTAGTCTTCAGATCTACAAAAAACCTAAGTGGATTTATTTATTATTCACTAACTCTCTAATGAAGTTATACCTTGTGTTAATATGATTGCTTTTCTTGTGAAAAACATGATTCATTGATAGTGGAATTGTTGATTTGTTGTCACAAAATACTAGTGTAGAATTATCCTACTTATGCAATAGATCTATCAACACTCTCCACATCCAAACTACTTGACATGCTGCTGATGTAACTACAACATACTCTACTTTTGTTGATGAAATTGTCACTATAGGTTATTTCTTGAAGCCCAAGAAACTATGCCTGTACCAAAATTAAAAACATATCAAGAAATACTCTTTCTATCATCTATGCTACCTTCCAAATCATTTTCACTATCAGTGCGAGTTTTTCACAACTCCATAAATCTTGAAAGCAAACTAACTTCATACATAATATTTCACCTTGTAGTTGTGAGGTACATCAAACTTATAAAAAGTATTTTAGACATAGTTGGATCAACATTAAATCCTATCTTTTTCACTAAGTTTTATACTTGTTGCAATTAGAGTTGGTACAAGATTACAATTCACCATCTTGAATCGTCTCAACACATCATTGGCATACTTAGATTGAGAAAAAAAAATATCATTATCTCATTGAACAACTTTAAAAGCCCAAAAAGTATTTCATCAATCTTAAATCTATCATTTAAAATTATTTCTTTATCATTGATTTGAGCATGTCTACAGACAAATTTTTAGTAAAGGGTAAGTCATTAACATATAAATATACAATCAAAATCTAGCCTTGTTTGTTGATTTTTGTGTATAATGCAGATTCACAACTACTTCTATTGAATTTATTGTTTGTCAATTATGTGTCAATATGACTATACCATGCTCTTGGTGCTTATTTCATCTCATAAATACATTTATTCAATCTGCATACATTGTCTTCATGTCCATGCACCTCATAACTTGGTGTTTATTCTACATATATTTCTAAAAAACTATTTAGAAAAGATAGTTTGACATCTATTTGGTAAACCTTCCAATTGTTTTATGCTGCTATGGTTAAAACCATTATGACTATATCAAGTCTTACAACTAGTGTAAATATATCATTATAATCAATTCCATGTGGTTGAGCAAAAACTATTTCTACTAACTTTGCTTTATACTTATCAACTTCTCCTTATGCATTAAACTTAGTCCTATATACCCATTTAACTCTTATGATGTCTTTACGTTCAAGTAGATCAACTAGCTCCCATGTTTCATTAATTTTAATAAAATCCATCTCCTTATTCATAGCCTTGATCCAATGATCTTCCTTAACTGCTTCTTAAAAATATAGAGGATCATGAGAGAATAAAGTAAAATTTGAATGTAAGTCTAAATTCTCTTTTTATCGACCATAAATTTCTTTCAAACTTCTTATTTTCTTACCTATATACCTTTATCTTAATCAGGAAATTGTAGGATCTGATTCATTACTTCATTATGAAATGAGATGTGTATGCACTGATGATTCATCTAGAATAATATTATTTGGTGTTCTTAGCTATCATAAATTAGTTCCTTGTAGCTTTCTTGTTGGATTACTTATTGTTTGTGAACTTGGCTAGCCACCTTGCACACCTTTTTCTACTAATTCTTCTTCTTGAGGTATTTCTGCTCCAACTATAATTTTTCTTTCAATACTTCCATCCCAAGCTTCATCTTCTTTTAATTCAACATCTCTGTTGATGATTACCTTTTTGGTAATGGTATTGTACAACTTGTAAACTTTTGACTACTCATTATAACCAATAAAAATATATTTTTCACTGCTATCATCTAGCTTTCTTCTTATATCTTCTGATATATGTGCATATGCCACACATCTAAAAACTCTTAAGTGAGATACACTATGCTCTCTACCACTCCATGTTTCCTATGGAATTTTGTCCTTAACAGTCTTTATAGGACATATGTTTGGAATATAAACTACACATGTTGCTATTTTTGTCTAATATTCATTGGGTAATTGTTTGACCTTCAACATACTCCTATCCATATCCATGATTATTTTATTATTCCTCTATGCAACATCATTATATTGTTGTGTGTATCTTGTAGTAAACTACTTCTTAATTTTTTGATACTTTCAAAAATTTAAAAACTCATTTAAAGTGTATTCATCACCTCTATCTAACCTGTGATGTATAAACCAATCCATTTTTCAACCATTACTTTGAACTACTTGAATATTCCAAAGGATTTAGACTTTTGATTGAGAAAATATAACCAAGTTTTTATGCTAAAATCATCAATGAATTTTAGAAAATATAAAATTCCTCCTAATGATGGATGCTGCATAGGTCCACATATATCAGTGTGAAAAAATTCTAATGGTGCTTTTGATTTGTAAGACAATCCTATCTGAAAACATTTCATCTTGTTTTTCCAATATACAACTCTCACTTGAAATTGATGGGTGCTCAATTGATGGTAATCCTCTCATCATCTGGTTCTTGTATAAAAAACTCAAACCTCAAAAATGAAGATTTTCATACCTTAGATTCCATAACCATGTTGAATCTAAATGATTTGCCTTTTAATTTGCCTTGAGATCTTTCTGGCTTGACTTTCACTCTTGATTCGAAGTGGGAACACTTAGTTCCTAGTCATCTCAATTTTTTTAATCAACCTATCACTTGGAAATCTATCTATTATAGTGCACATAATATCTTTGAATGATACTTTATAACCTCTTTATACAAGTTGCCTAACACTCATGAGATTATGTTTCAAACCTTGCATAAAATAAACATATGGACTAGACTTTCTTTCACCTTGTTTTGTGAAAATTATAATCACTGCATTTCCATGGTACTATGGTCTTACCACACAACCTATAAGCATCTAAACAAGGCAAAACCATTTCAACTAGTGTTTGGTGCAAAATTTATACTATCGATAGAATTTATCATCCCATCATTGTGCATTGAATGCATTGATCACTTGGATGACCAAGAAGAGCTATAGGCAAGACTAGAGGACTTGGAGCGTTTAGATGAGAAGCATGCTCAAGGAAGGTGGAGTCAACAAATCAAAAAAGTGTGCCAAAAGAGTTGGCATGATAAACACATTAGGCACAAATAAATAACTCAAGGGGAATTAGTATTACTCTATCACTCCAAGTATCTTAAGCACCCAAGAAAACTATAGATGATTTTGATGGGTCCCTACATCATCCATCACATATTGGATACTGACACATGTAATATGTGTACGCTCATTGATGAAATGTTCCTCAGACATTTTAATGGCAATCACTTACAGTTATATAAGAAATAAAGTGGTTCATATGCCACAAGAACATTGACTTATTGGTTACAAGTTAGATTGAGTGTAATGACCATACATAGTCTTGGTGCAAGCCCAGACCATAAGTAAGCTATGGTTTGGTTCTTTTGTAAATTAGTAATAAGTAGTGTGAGATGTTTGTAGAGATATTTAGGTTCTACCACTCCACACATAAATCCAATAAAGTGAGTTGAGAACTTGTACCAACAAATGCATGAGGCCAAACACCTAAGTTGTGGATGCATGAAGTTTATAAATTAGGTACTTAAAAAAAGAAACATTCATGCAAGAGGCATGTAATGACATGGTGAGAAGATACCATGTGTTGGAGGGCCATCACAAGGAATTTGTATGGGGTAGGATGAGCCAACGCAAGATGACACACATAAATTCAACCAAGGAGAGAAAAGCATGCTTTATATAAAAGCGTAGCTAGAAAAGAACATGGGACCTAGGAGGCTGAATTGCACACATATGAGGTGTTGTGCCTAGGTTACCACAAGAAAGGAAAAGGTCACACCATGTGACAAGTGTATAAAAAATTTGTTTAAGAAATCTAGAATCCACCCATGAGTTGGTAGGAAATCACTGATTTGAACCACTAGTCACATCACTGAAATATTGTTGGAATTAATAAATGAGGTGGTGGTAACATGACACCATGCATGAAATGCAGGGATGACAAAGGATCTTGGATGATTTTGAAGATTTGTTTCATTTCCTCTAAAAGATGTATAACTCTCATCATAAAATCCTGCAATAAAGGCAGTAGGTCAACAAAGAGGGTATAAAGGCACAGTCACATAAATGAGCTAGTTTACACACTATTGCAAAATTGGAGATTATACAAACTTAAAGAGAGCCAAAAAGAAAAACTAGGTTGTCAAAAAAGACATGACATATAAAAATTGGGCATGAACTAAGGCATAGTGAGAAGGAAGTGCATCCATAAGAATGAGTGAAGGAAAGTACATCTGCAAAAGAAGGTAACAATCAAAAAGATAGTCTTGAATGAACTACCTAAGGTCCGGCATTAGGGGGTTTAGAAAATTGGCTCTCCTAAGATTTAATTCTAGTCGCTTCAGAATGGTGAGGAAGTAGAAGAATGGGAACTCTACAAAAGAATAGATAGAATCTAAGAAAGTCTAATTCAAGGAGATAAAGGCCACGAAGACCATAACACCTACTATCGAAGGTGTAAGCATCATCATGATCAACCTAGAGGTGCTCACCAAAATGTCTTATCAATACATGCAGTTTCCCCTGAGGTATTGGTAGGAGAAAATATTTTCTACTTTACACACAATTACCAGCTCAAGGAGTTAAACCATTGTAATTCTAGTTATCTCCAGGTTCTAGCATGGGATTAGATGGTAGATACTAGGTACAAGATGTCACAAGAGGATGCATTGTTTGATGTCTTGATTAGATACAAGCTAATGGATTTAGGCACAACTCAGCTCTATAAGTTGCCCTATTTTGGGAAGCTAGAAGAACTCATGTAGTTTATCCTTTTGCATGTCCATGAGGACCATATCTAATTTGCAAATAGGTTCATGAAAATCTTAGTGTAACTCATTAAGAGGATAATTCGGCTCCTAGATTCTGTGAGGGACATTTATCAAATGATGAATGATGAAGAAGAAGTGGAGTGCATCACCCAGTTATTAAAATACTACAAAGGGGGTTTTGCCTTCCCCATCAAAGATTGTATTAACCCTGGGATGAGATCAACATCATGCCTAGTCAATGCCAAGTTGTATCCAAGAGGGTAGTAGACTGATGTGTCCAAGACCTACTTATGTGTCGCATACCATATGGTGTAAAGGATCTAGTTCAATATAGCCAAATTCATAACAAATGAATTTGTGAAAAATGCCACCAAGTGCCACACCTCCAAGGGAGCTTTTAGGAATGGATCCATCCTCATCCTTACCATCATTGAGGAGGTAAGAGTTCCAAATGGGGAGGGAAATAATTAATGGATTTTTCTAGAACATCATGGATCCCCGATGCAAAAGTATCAAGATTTCACCTACCCTACCTCTGCCAGCACAAAGTATAAATCATAGGAAATGAGTGGTGTACTTGATACATAGAATCCTTTGGGCTTGAATGGTGCATTCCTTAAGGGTTATCGAAGAGTTTGTTCAAAATGATGACTTTCACCATGATGAACCACTATTATGTAGTGTACCTAGAACTAAAAGATGGCAAAAGGTTTAGGTGGATAAAACTACCTTATTCCTTCTTAGAAAAATACTTTAGCAAGGCATTACAATGAATCCATAATGCACAGTAGATAGAAATCTTAGTTGGAGAACTAGACATGGAGAGGTGCAGACTCAGGAGCTATTTTATTAGTACCAATGTGAAAGCCACCAAAGATGAGGAGGATGAATTGGATAAACCTGACATCACTCCCATCCTCAAATTATCAATAACTAGCTACATCCATAGGCTCTACTATGAGATGAAGCTAAGGAAGAAGGTAGCTCAATCATCCAGTGTAAAAAGTAGCACCGACCCTCTGATTCGAATAAGAGATTAGGGGACCTCAACACCTGATGCAAGTAAATAACCCCCTAAGAAAAAAAGGGGGAAACCTTGCAGGAAATTTAGATGTGCCTGTAAAGGAAGATTAGATCATAAGGAGAAGCATCTACCTCAGAGATGCCAAAAAGGGGAAAGAAGACCAAGGTGAATGAGTAAAATCCCTCCTCTTTTATGCCTACAATAGTTATCTCTGAACAAGAGCTAGAGGATTTAGAGGAAGGAGAATGGGGGATAGGAATATATATTATGAAGGAGGGATCATCTAAGGAATGGACCACCTCTCCACACTCTCAACCTGAGCCAAAGAAGAAGAAGCTCAAGCTAAAAACCCTTGGCTAGGTATAACTTTGGAAGGCACAGGCATAGGAGTTGAAAGAATAGGAGGAGATGGCTAGGGCAGGGGTGGCTAAGGAGGTTATTGAGATGATGGAGGTCAAGGTGATGAAAGGAGTGGAGCACTTGATGAAGGTAAAGGAAAGCAACCATGAATAAAAAGGGGTTGAGACTACCCCACCAACACATCAATAGATGAAGAGCTAAGGCACAAATGGAAGGCCATGGGCCTGAATCAACAATAAATTGAGGTAACACTAAAATTAGATCAAAATCATAGAAAGAAGATAGAGAGTCATATGTCTTAGGTTGACATTAATAAAATCTAGGCCGTTGAGATCAGAGCCAATGAATAAAAGTGCACCATGTAAAGGAAGGCTAAAAAGGAGAAAGCTACCATTCAAATGGAGCATAGAAAGAAAGAAATAGAAGAGGTGCCTAGTACCTCCACCAGGATAGCAGAGGAAGTTACATAGCAAACATGCCCATTGCCTGAAGGGGCATCTAGGAATGTAGAAGGCAATACCAGCCCTGAACAATAACAAATAGAAAAAAGAGATGGTGAAGAGAAAGAAGAAATTGGAAATGAAGAAGAACGCAACATAGACTCTAGCTGGGAAGAAGATGTGGCATAAAAAGAGAGTAATACGCTTTGGAATAGGGGTGAGAATAAGAGAGAAGTAAGGAAGATGACTACTATCTAAAAGAATACATGCCTCGAAAGGCAACAACTAGAATGATGTGCCACCAGGTATCTTGGGTGCTTGATGGCTTCATGGATGAACCTAAGTTTGAAGTTTTGACAAAATCAATTAGAAATATTGTATAGCTAGAGAGAGCGCACTCTTACAAACTCCTCAATCCCAGAGACATAAACCCTGTGTGCTCTGCTAATGCCCTGATCAAGATGGCATCTTCTGTGGCTCGTAAGAACATCATCAATGATGTTCAAGCCTAAAACTGAAAGAAAATAGTGAAGGATGCTTACAAATAACTCTAAGAAACTAAGTCCAAGCTCCAACAGATTTCCAAATGCATCAAAGAGGTAGAACCTTCCCTCTTGGACAACATAAGCTCTGAAGGAATGAATGAAATAGACCAAGTTTGTGCCTTGGTTGAACAAATGATCCTAAGGATGAAGCTAGTGTAGGAAGAACTAGAAGACCCTTGTGATTACCTTAGAATAGATTTGAGTGAGAAGCTTGAAAGGATTAAAGAGCTATGTGGCTAGATAAAGGTGCAAATAGAAGATGTGGATGCAATATTTAATAAATTCATCAACCCATCTAAATTTATTGATGCATGCCTGAAGAAAACAAAGGATGAAAAAAAGGCCTTAGTCTAACAAGCCATTACGATCAATAAAAGTGAGCACCCATAAATTATGATAAAAGTAAAAAACCTGAGCTCTTATTTAAAAACATAGGAAAAAGAATTAGAGGTGGTCTTATGCACCTTCTATACAAGTGCAAGTGGGCAAGTTGAAATTTTGAAAGGTGTAGTCAAAAGTGCCAAAGAAAATCTCAAGGCCTATAGAAGGGAACTAAAAGGTGAGGATGTGCTCGCTCTTGAGGCAGTATCCACCTCAATAGATGATGCCATTGAAGATATGAAGATTATAGTCTAGGGCTTTGAGACATTCTGAGAAGGACTAGAAAAAGATGCACTTGAGTTTTATGTGCCTAGAGGCTAATCAACTAGTCCAAGATGAATTAGGATTTTTTATTGGGTAGATTGGCACCCTTTGTCCCTAAGTAGTGTCCTCATGCCAACATGACAAAACCAAATGTGAGGCAATATTGTGTATTAATTTCACAAGTTTTGTCTTGGTTATACAATTTGGAGGAATCTCACAAATACTTCCACTAGTCATCCAAGCAGTTGCTTCTCACCCAAATTTTGGATGGATGAATCTCAAAGTATGAACATGATGATAGAGTCATAAATCCAATAGTTGAATAGAATCACAAGCCTTAAGGCTCACTTACCCAATCCTACACATGACTGCTCAGGGCTAAAAGAGCATGGAGGTATAAATGGTGGATTAAATAGGTGAGCTGCCATCACCTAACCATCCATCGGCACATGCCTACCCAGTTAGCTAGAAGGGTGGCCAGCACCTATAAAAAAAAGTGACCTCTAAGAGCAAAGTGTGGTAGAGAGACATCAATGATGATAAGGAGGTGACAGTGAAGACTAGCACATATGTAATACAAACTAAGATGGCTTATGTTTATTGTTGGTAGACCCAGCCTTGACTAGTTGACACTCACCTATGCGATGCTGGATATGAAGGTGTCATGATAGGATGAGGTCCAAATTGATCTTGTAACTATCACTTTGAAATACAAATGAAACCAATCATTTATAGGGAATATGTGTTAAATACCTCCTCTGGTATAATCTTTAAGAATTAAATATAGTTCTAATATACATATATATATATATATATATGTTTTATGTTAGTATAAATGGTAATTAGATAAGTCACGTGAGGATCTGTGGAGCCAATGCTAGTTGACCATCGTGATGCATGGTAATCCATAATTAGGAATGACCCAGCTTGTGCTTAGCACTAAGCGAACCCGACCCTATCAAAAGAAAGGAGCCAAGTAGCTGAAGAAAAGATGAGGTCACCTGGACATCTTGACCCAGTTAGTGCCTAAATCAACTATCACATTATTTCCATCTGGTCCAAGTGAGGTGCACTAGCAAATGAATATAGAAAATGTCACTATTTCATGATGAAATGGACATCTAATTCATTATGTTCTTGTTTGATATGAAGGAATTATTGAATTCTAGTCTTGAGAAGCTTGTTCATATGGAAGGCCTTTATAAATTTAGCCATTAATTTCTTGAAGGAATGAATATACTTCTTAAGGAGGTGGTAATACAAATCAAGAGCTATTCCTTATAATATTTTAATGAAATTCTTGACAACAACCCCATCCTAGGTTAAGATAATCCCTGACAGTCATGACATAAGCCTTTACATGTGTAGTGGGATCTTTTTAAGGTCTAGTAGGGGATGTGGAAGAAGGACTACTTGTATGTTGAGATCAACAATTTTGTTAAGATACTCAGCATAGGTCCCCATGCTATTAAATTCAATTTTTGATGTGGCCCAACTGGAGTAGAACGCTGGGATCACATAGGGGTTTCTTGGATAATCAAAAGGATGAATGGAAGAGGATTCATAGGGTGAAGTGGAATAATCCAAAAAATAGTTATCCAGTTGAGTAGACTTGGATAACATATGTAAGTATGGAGAAATATTATTAGATGTAGAATGATTGGTGATTTATTGAGGTGTGTATGTGGTTTGTACATAGCCTAAAGGAATGTAGGGTGGAACATGGTTAGTCTTAAAAGGAGTTTTGGTGGGAGGAATGTAACTTAAAGGGGTAAAGAGTGGTGAATTATTGGTCACCACTTTGGTTTGTGAGGGTAGAGTGTGGGTGAATACACCTCCAAATGGGGTTTGGATAGGATCTTAATAAGGTGGAATAATTTTAGATGTATTTGAGTTAGGTAATCCATGAGTAAATATGTCCTCAAGGTGTTGGTTAGAGGCATATCTTGGTGTGGGTGTATGATTTTGTTACGATGGGAACATGTAAGCTTCTTGTTACAATAATTAATGAACTATTATTTAGACAAAGATAAAAGAAGAATGAACATAGATAGGAGGATTGGAGTTTATTCCTTGATTTAGAGACTCCTAGTTTTTTTCTAAATCATTAATGTTACCCACCAATGTATTGATGAGTTCATTTGAGCCCTTTATGGCATTAATTTTGGGAGCCTCCAATACAAGAAGGGTATAGGCAATATATTGGTTAGTGTGAATAGATTTATTATGGCTAGAAGCCTTAGAGGTAGCGGTTAAGATTTGTACTGGTGGGTGAGAGGCATTTTGACTCCTACCATGGTGATGTGTAGTTGCTTACATGTAGTTAACCTTGTCCTCTAAAAAAAGGATCCTACCTAGATATTTGTCATATCTAAAAAAATAATTCTACATATGGGTTTTGTAAGCTAATTGATGGTCTAGTTGCCATATGGGTTGTGGCCACACTCCTACTGAGATTCTTAACATTAAAATCATGATGATTACTATCAATTTTAGATACATCCTGCACCTCATGAATAGTATTTCACTCTTGGTTTGAGTATTGGTTTGATAATAATGTAAGATTGATGATCTACATTGATGTTAAAATTATGGTTGTTCCAACATACCAAATAAACCTCACCGAAGTTAAGCTAGCTCATATAGCCTTCTAGGCCAAGAGATATGCCTAAGTCTTGTCCAAACATATTATGGTGGTATAAATATACCTCTAGAATAAATGGAAGGAGGGGAGAATATGGAGAAGTTGGAAAGAACAAGGAGAATAAAAATATAAACACAAAAGATGATTTTTTTCACATCATGATCACCAGTTTGCATGCGCATGAATAACACAAGCTAAAATGTGCACTCGACTTCTTGAGGTCTATTCAAGATATCCAAAGTAATGGATAGATGATGGGTATAAATATAAATTAGAATGATTGTTTTTTTGTATGGGATTTGGGATTATAAGAGGCAAGGGATGCTCATGATGGAAATAAAATAATTATGTTGCATCATGTTACTCGTTAAGAGCATCTAACTGAGTGAAAATAGAAATACAAGGTCCTTCGGTACTGATAATGACAAGGAGGTGAAGCTCTTGATAAATAATAGGAATTCTAAAGTGGGAATGGTTTGGTTGAATTAATTGGGGATTTTGGTCGACTATGGCAGGATTACTATGCCATGTTAGTGGTATACAAAAATGTGAATGATATATGATGAAGTTAGACCCAAGGACAAGAAAAGGGATGGAGATGAGAATCTAGGCCTAAATCACATTATATTGATGGCCTTAAATTTAGAGGAGGACTATGATTTTTGGATCATGGATTTGATCTTACTCCTCTAGGGCACTAAGAGTTCTAACAATGATATGGGTGATAGGTGCATAATGAAAAACCTAAATTATAAGCTTGACATTGATATTTGAGTGGGTGTTGATAGTAGGACTTGGTAATCTATGGGAGAAATACTAGCTCTATGGAGGTATGGATGTTCACAGAGTGTTATCTAAAAGGCTAAGTGAAATAATGTATAACTGTAAGAGCTTGTTGTAAAAGTTGTATGTGGTTGAACTTATTGTTTTATTACAAACAAGGTTTTAAGAATGCCCATGCTCACTCGTATGAGGATTTTGTTATTAACTTGTTTTTATTTTTTGGTAGTGTTTTAACTGAAAACAAAGTGAACTAATTGATAAAATTAAATTTCTAAAAAAAAATTTGATTCAATTTTTAATTCATGTAATACTAAAAGTCAAAATATAGACTAAGAAAGCAAATGCTAATTTTCTACCTTTTCTAGGTGCAAACTAAATGAAAGTATTTTTGTGTTTTCAGATTTTAGGTGAATGAATTTATTATAAAAATTGAGACGTTATAGTATGAAATTAAATAAAAAATCATATCTAAATCTTAAGTAACAATAGTACTAAGTATCTAAATATTCCTTTGCATATGCAAGCTAGAACTAGTTTTTTGGTGTTTATAGGTGAATTCACACTAAGTTTGAATGATTTATATCAAACTAAAATGAGTATCTATGTTATGATTTGATTATTTAACAAAATAAAATATAATTTTTAATTTACCAAAATAGGAAAACCAACACCAAAATGCTATCCTTTTACACCCCTATATTTAGCTATAGTTTTATGCTTACTATTTTGCGTGTTTGTGCATGAATAAGAGCTTGTTTTGAATTGAAAATTGATTGTTTTTGAAGATTAATTTGTTTGGTTTTGTTTTCTAACATCTACCTAGGTTTTTAATTAAAATCTATATGTTTTTAAATAATCTATTGTATGGTTGTAAATAATAAGGAAACTAACTAATATTTTTGATGAAAAGATAGAAAGAGAGAAGAATTATTTTTCCTATCTATTTATATTTTCAAAATAGATATCTAATATACTTAAAGAATTGAAACTAAACTAATCTAATTAATTGTAAAAAATAATAAAATTAAAACTGTAAACCCCCACCCTGATCAAGATGTAGACGAGCTAGAACCAAGAGATGTATTTATGATATGGTCCTCAGCATGCTAGCTCCTCCACTTAGAAAAATGCTTTCATAAACTCTATAGACAAGGAGAATGATAAAATAATATTAGAAAAGGAAGAATTTGAGAGGAACACAACTCCAAAAAAAAAAGAATAACTGATTGTGGTTGGTTAGTGCACCGATTGCAAAGATTTGGTTACAAATTCAATGACCCTTCTTGATTGAAATTGTGTAGTCTAACACATAAATTATTATAGGAAAAACTCAAAACAATGGTAAGTAGGTTGTGGTTGTATAAAAATTTAAAAAATTCAACCTAAAATGCAAGTTTTTGGATTTAAAATTTGTCTAAAAATAAAATACGTGTAGAAAAGGAATAGAAATTGCAAGGGTGAGTTTAACTAGGAGTAGAACTTATGTGAGACTTAAAAATGATTAAAAATAGTAGGAAAAGTGAGTTGGGGAAAAGTGGAGGCAAACTCAAGTTGAAAAGAATAAGAAACATAAAAATAAGCATGCAAAACATGTGAAATCTTGAGTTTCAAAGGATAAATTTGGAACACAGACCAAATGTGATAGAACTACCCATGTTTGTAAGATGGTCCTTGTGATATAATCACTACATAAGATGATGGAACTGCTCTATTGGTGATAGTTATTTTATGATGATTGTTGAAACTGACACAGTATATCCATCACCTGAGAGGAAGTTCCATGATAGATTATGGTGGTTTTGTCATCGAGAGGGGCATTGGCATATCCTATAGAAGGTTTTTCAAACAAGCTAAAAGAGGCCACCCAAATCAAACAAAAAGAGAGGTTGAGGGTTCTAAGAGAGAGATAGGGTGGGAAAAGGACTAGTATGTTAGAGAGAATGTACTTCGAGCATAAATTAGATCACTACATCATCATTAGACATCATATTGAGAATGTCACACCATGCATATTTTGGGAGCATATAGTTTCTTGCATTTTTAGTTATTATAATTAAATGCCACATAAAATACATTATTTTTTGGGGTTTGATAAATCTGTAGTAAAAAATATATAAGATTTCTTTGAAGTATGCACCGATGATGCTACGTATTTTAAATAAATACAAAAAAAAAGGTTGACAATCACATGTATTTTGAGCAAGTTTTGTTTCTTAGTAGAGAAGTTGGTCTCATGCACCATTAACTCTTTTTTATCTATTTTCAAAACTCTAAAATCTCCAAGTTTCAATGTCCTTGCAACTCTTTATTGAGCTGCCATTTGATAACTCAATATGTCATCATTTCAATTAATCTCATTTGGAATTGAATTTTATTTTAATTTCATTTGGTTTTTATTTTGGTGTAATTTCAATTCATTTCGTTGCATTCAATTTTTCATTTATTTTTGATTTGCATACATTGGTATAATATTAAAGTGTCATGGTTATATGTTGTCTTGGAAATTCGTAACACTTTATCAACCATGGACATGGAGACAAAGAGGTGGGTCTATTTATGCACACACAAATATCCTATTTTCTTATTTGGAGTAAAAGCACAGGGGGGTAGAGAACCTTAAAAAGGCAATGTCCAACACTTAACACAAGCTTTATCTTTGTCATTTCATATTTCATATTCTTTAACTTATGTAAATTATTTTCAATGTGGATATCCCATGAACCACATTATTATTAGCTTTGTAAAATAACAACAATACCATATTGTATAGGGTTAAACATCATCATTCCCATGAACCACATCATTATTAACTTTTCACAATAACATCAAGACCTTGTTGTACATGTTCAAACATCATCTTTTTGGACCCAGCTTTTTTTAACAAATAGACATACTATACTATCTTTTATATTATTCTTTTCAATCGCAATTACTAAAGCTATATCATAGAATATTATTTTAATGTAGGGCCATTGTGATTCATGCTTAAAAGGGTTATTACACAACTCACAAGTTTAGATAAAGATCTTGCAATTTGAGTTGTTGGGATGGCGGCAATTTTATTTTGTGTAAGGACATGCCAACCTTGTAAATACTCATAAATGTAATAACAAGTGTTGTGGCCCAATCTAGAACCATTGAAACCTACGTAAATACTAAGAATCTACTACAATCTCTTAATGTATGGAAGCCGTTATAATAAATAAACGATTCATATTTGACACTATCACTATTACCAAAGTTACAATACTTTTATTCATCTCAAAGCAATGAAACATGAACTATACTAATGCATTCATTCAAAGAGAAACATAAAAACCACACATCACAACAATAGTGGCCATGCAGTTAGAGATTCCACAAAATTTAAATTTTAAAATAAAACAAACTTGGATTTCTCTAAATAATAATATAACTCTAAACAAGTCTCATAATTCTTTCACTCCAAACAGAAGGTACCAATGCCACATCATGGCTCTTGTTTCATTTATAAACAAATTTTTAATATAAAAAATAAATTACATTTATAATTTTCCAACATTATGGAAAACTTTTTAAGACTAATGGGTGTGGAGTTGGAAAAAAACATTCATGTAGAGCTGGAACAATCAACTACATATTTCAACAACAGCACCTCTGGGTTATATATGTGTGTGTGGGGAATGATAGGCAGTGCAAATAAAATGTAATATTGTTTTATCAGCGTTACAATGATACATAGAGGTGATGTTGCCAGTTCACAAAATTTACCCTAAATTAGTATTAGGAATTTTTGTCATAGAGATCCAGTGGATGGCGGGGAATTGGAATGGCATGAAGATGCACTGCCCTTTGCATGGTAATACTGTATACTTCTGACATATCCAAAATTTGTGGAGAGACACCTTCAGGAAGACTCCAATTGAAGCAGTGTAGTAACCGTGCAAGTCCAAGATGAATCATGGACAGAGCTAAATTTGTTCCAGGGCATCCTCTCCTGCCTGAACCAATGGTATCACATCAAAATCTTGAACTTTCACATCAATTTTGTTTCCCAAAAATCTTTCTGGCTTGAATTTATTGGCTTCTTCCCAGGCAATTGGATCCCTTGCAATGGCCCAATCATTTACAATAACTTGAGTCTTTTCAGGTATTTGATATCCGTCTATTGTGGAACATTCCACAGACTGATGTGGAAGCAGCAGAGGAGCTGATGGGTAAAGTCGCAGTGTTTCTTTTACCACTGATTGAAGATATTGAAGATGAGGCAGATCATATTCTTCTACCATACGATTTAATCCTATTACAGAATCAAGCTCTTCTTGACACCTCTTCATTGCTGAGTAATTTGAAAGCAATTCTGACCTTGCCCATTCCAACGTACCTCCTGAAGTATCTGTAGCTGCAGTCAACATGTCCTGAAAACAAAATTCTGATGTAAACCCATAAAAAATTACACTGCCAATGGAGTGGATGAGAGTTGAGCAACCTTAAAATTCAAAGGATAGCTCTCCTATGTTATCAGAAACCAGAAATCTGAAATGTAAATGTAAATGCAACTGCGATGTAAGTGAAAAAAAAATTGGCTAATCTTTACATATAAGAAGAGTGTTTAAATATATACAAATCACATATATTTAGATAATTAAATTGTGAAAAAAATATGTGTATTATTATTTTTATGAAATAATTATTAAATTAAATATATTAAAAATATATTATTTTATTTATAAATTTTATATAAAATTAAAAAGAAAAAATAAAGATTGAAACGGTTAAGAAACAATGTTTCCAAAAAATTACTGATTTTTTATTTTTAAATTAAAAAAGAAAAGAAGATATCAAATTTCTGATAAAATAGAAAGGGTTGTAGTTCTGATTGGTGAGGATGATGGTTGTTTATATCCATTTATCAGGGTACAAATCCTTCTAGATACTTGATACGGAGAGTCAAACCGTTTAGACTAGGATCGTACCTCTTATTCGTGACTCCTTCTTTGAAGGAGCTCACTGATTTAGATGTACGTTTATTCATCATTATAATCTATTATATATTTATTTCTGAAATATAAACTGAAATGCTGACATTTTATATAATTTAATGACTCTATGTGAAAATTACATGTTAAAACACTCACCTCCCCAAAAAAACTGATAACAGAATTTTATTTTCTTTCTTTTTTAAAAAAAACCCTGAACAATATATAATTTTCAAAAAAAATATAAACGAAAAAAACAGAAACAGGAGTAAATAAACAGAGCCTTATCAGTCAATTTCTTCTCCCGAAAATCCACTGCATTAAACAGAAATAAACAGGCAAGAAATTAACAAGCAAGAGGATGCCAAACACAAAAACGTTAATCATAATTTCATTGGATATATATTATTATCTTGTAAAAGAGCATCTGACCAATCGTTTGTGGTAAAACGTGTTGCAAGGGATTTGGTCGGGAGTGGGGCTCTCCGTGAAACGGTGTCGATCTCTTCTACGTTCGCCAACTAAGTATCATGGCCGGCCCAATATCATTTAAAAAAGAATTATGACGTAGTTAACTTGATTCATTTGGATTTGGGTCTTGCAAGACTGGTTGGTTATAATTAATTGATTTTTTAAAAATATTATGGAGTTGTCTTTAAGATTTTATGGGTATAATAAATCGATCCATTTTTAAGTAATAAAAGTTGTATAACGATTAATCACTATTATATTTGTTGGAATATAATTATGTAGATGTTTTTAAAGTAGTATATGATTTGTTAATTAAAATTGTTTTAATAATAAGAAAGATATATAATAAAACGAAACATTAATTGAATTCATGTAATAATTGGAATATAGAATTATGAATATTTTAAGTAAAGTGTAAGAAGAGTCATGATATGGCTTTAGTATTATTGCTTAGAAGAATGCTTAGATTGAAAGAGTTTTGAGACTTGTTTAATAATGTTTTGAAACAAGTTTACCTCCATACGCAAACGAATTAGAGTATAAGCCATATTGTATTGAGTTTGATATCTGTAAAATCCATACAACTTAGGTTAGAATGATGGTGTCAAATATGAATTGATCATCCATTATAATGGCTTCCACACATTAAGAAAGTGTAGGGGGTCTATTTATTACATTTTTTGAGAGTTTGGAAAGAAAGTGTTTGAACTTGTGCAATACAATATTGTTATTATTTTAGAAAATTGATAATAATGGGGTTCATAAAATATCCACATAGCAAACAATTTGCACAAGTTAAAAATATGAAATATGAAATGGAAAGAATAAATCTTGTGCTAACATCGGCACTACCTTTTTATAACATACTACTCGCTCATATTTTGATAAATTCATTTAATCGTATATATATCATATAACCTATTACTAATTTTTACAATACATATATGATTTTAGTAATTTAAATGTTAAAAACCAATCAATTTAACCAACCATATATATAGACGTGAAAAAAAAGAAACCTCATTATTATTAACATTTTTTTTTTTAACTATTAAACATATATTAATTAAAATATTAAAAACCAATTAACTTAGAGAAACATATACATAGACATGGAAGAAACATAGTTAACATTTTTTTACTTTAATTTTTTTTCAAACACATTTATCATTTACAAAGACTTATTTTTCAAACATATAAGGTTTATTTATTCTTAGTACATGTTCATCCCATTCCGATCTACTCATTTTGTTGAGAAATCTCTCTTGATTATTAATGTGATGGAAAAGTGACAGGGAATATTGACAATGTGTTTAGATATTAGGGGGCTACAAAGTTAAAATCAATGTGATCTTTTATTTTTTATTTTTAAATTATAGTAATTCTTAGATATTAAGAATATGGAATAATGTGAAGGATGATTTCGAACTCTTGTTATATAGAGAGAGAGGATGGGAGAAATTAAGAATAAATCATACAAATTAGTTTATATAATTATGAAGTGATCTTATTTAATCATAAATTTATTAATTCTTTTTAAGGTAGAGAATTATAAGATTCACTTTCCAATTACATGATTTTTTTCCAACCAATCAAATTGTTTGAAATATATTAAAATATAATTACAATTTTTTTATAAGTTTGAATCTTAAATAATAACATATTCTTAAAAGTGTTATCTGAAAATATTCATCTAAATTTAATACCATTAATAAAAATAATATACATACTTTTAAATTGTCAAATCCTAATTATAACACATTCCATTATATTTAATATAACTGTAAATATTTTCAATTTAATATCTATAAAAAAAATGAAAAATATGAACTCATTAATACCAAATACACCTTCCAATCTCCAAAGACTGGGTGTCACAATAAACAAATATACATGTTTTTATTTCTATGTGATTCTTAACTTTTCCCCAAAGAAATAATGCCTTTAACCATTGTATACATAAACTTGATATACAACCATGTTACCACCATTAATATTGTGACTTCGCCATTCAAGAAGATAAACATGATTTATAATTTCCATCATGACAAGTGGAGGTTGATTCCTCAAGTGACACTACTTCCCACGAGTTTAAAAGGTTCTCCCAAATCAAAAAAAATTAGTTACCGATAAAAATTATATATATATATATATATATATATATATATATATATATATATATATATATATATATATATATATAAACTCTTAATAAATATTTTCGTGTCAAATTTATCATAATATTTATGTGAAACTATGGTAAGTATCATGTGAAACCATTACATAGTGTGTGTTTACAAAGTATGATAGTATTTATGTGAAACTTATCCTTCGACACATAGTATTTACCTGGATTTATGTGAAACTATTACGGAAATAATTATTTATCATAGTATGTTTTATTTATTAAAAATCTTCAATTATTAATATTTGTTTTGTAGGTAACATTGTATCAGTTTTCCAATTAATTTTGCATTGGAAAATATGTATATCCAACTTTCTAATATTTTTTAAGTGGTAAATGTAATTTCAAAAATTTAAGATTTAAAAATTATTATTTATCTCACTTTTTATTAGTTGTTATGATATGATGCTACTATTTTTCTAGGAAAATAGGTGAATTTCAATTATGAAAAATGCAAAAAAATTATATTATCCATTCCATTGTAAGAATTAAATATGAACTATAATTTTAAAATATGGAGGAGGGACAATAACAATGACAGTTTGAATCTAGTTGACATAGGATGGGTTTACTGTGGCTCTTTAAAAAACCAACACCACCACCACAAGTAAGGCACTGACACCATAAGTGCCATGTTCCATGATATTGTGAAAAAGTAGGACCTAAAGTGCCAACTAACAATGTTGAATCTAGGTCACAAAACATATTTTTCCTCTAAGGATACTATCATCAGTAGGATTTACAAGCACCCGTTTGAAATGCCATTGGCTTCTAGTCCAATACTAAAATTAGAGTTTTTCCAATGATATCCCAAAAAAGGAAGGTTGAGTTACCGTAGTTTCTCTTAAAAATAGTTTGTCCTTTATTCATTTTGGTTGTGTATACAGCGACTTACATATGAAACTATATTTAAAATAATAATTTTAAATTGTATATAGTATATTTTTACAATTCACTACATTCAAATCATTAGAGTTTATTTTCGAGATATTTTTTATATAATTATTTAAGTCACACCGATAATTTTTGGACAAATTGATTCAAGTACCGTTAATCAAAATTATAGCGAAGTCCATCGACACCTAATGTTTCTAGGAAAATTATTCATGCTTTTTCGTACCTTATATTCATCGAGGCAATAACAAACTCTATGAGACCGCCATGTCATCAATTTTGTACGGAAACAAGATAAAAATTAAATTTAAAATAAAATTATTGTGGACTTGTGAGTTACCTAAGCTTTGTTGGATGGCCCACTTATGGTCCAAATAAGCAAGCATGCTAAACAACGCTTTTTGGACTCATGACAATTTCTCATTATCTGCGATATAAACTATAAACTGCAAACCACTTTAATATATGCCAAAAAGTCTAGGTAAGAAATTGGGTCTATGGCATTCATATTTTTAAGCTCATCATAATGCCACTGTGGGAATTTAAAGACTGAATGCTTCGATGATGTATATTGATCAACAGCGGTCATATATATATACAAAGAGGAAACGACTAACAGAACCGTAAGCCTGTAACCATTTTGCCACCTAATCTGCCAATTGACACATCTAACTAACGCTATAACAGATAAGCTGTAATCGATGCTATAACTAAGCGCCGAACTACTAGTTACATTAATAAAACAATGTAATATACCAAATTTTGCCAACATTTTCTCTTTTATTACGTTTTTTTTATAAACATCATATTTTCTAATAGTGGTCCACTCTTTATTACAAATAATGTAAAATGATTTACACTCTCCGTGTAGCCTGCTCATTTTTTGAGGTAACATTTTATCTTGTGGATTCAAGGTTTTGGTGTCACCTTGGTTTTTCCTTGCAGGATTACCAAAACCCTAGAAGTAGATTTACACTCTCTGTGTACCCTGCTCACTTTCTGAGGTAGCATTCCATCTTGTGGATTCAAGGTCTTGGTGTCACCTTGGTTTTTCCTTGCAGGATTACCAAAAACCTGGGAGTGATAGGAACACGTCTCCTTGCTAACACCTTCGATGGTTCCCTGGATTACGAGGATTACCACAAACCCATATAGTTTTACACTACAGATTGACCATGAACCTAGAGGTTTTTACTGCACTTTGGTGGTTTCTCAAATTACCACAAACCCTTTTCCAAGAACCAAGTGCTACTTTAGTGCTTTTGCTCCCCACAATATTCTTTTTTATGTGGTACCAAACTAAAAAATAATGCTTAGTACTTTATTGAAAAACAAATTGCAAAACATAAACCAACACACCAAAAATTGTCACCATAGCAATAATGCGACCCCATCGTAGGTGACTCATAAAAAGATGCCTGTTGTCCTCCAGCCTTTGTGTGTCCTCCATCCTACAATTGAGTGTTGCTACATGTCTCACAACATGAGAGTTAAAGTGAAGGCTACCTCATCAGAGGACTCTTCACTTTCATCAGTATCTGTTGGATGTTCTACTTGAGCAATATTAGCTTCATTGTGCTTGAGTTTCCCTTTGAGAACATATTTTGCTCGAACATAACAGTCCCATGTTGTATGACCTTTCTTCTTGCAATACTGACATTTTAGCTCACTTTTGTCAATATTGAATTTTTTATGAAAGTTTCAAGAATATAATGCATTCTCGAGTTGCGAAATATCTTCATCTTCTACAGGTATCTTTTTGTCTTCCGCTAGTAGTGCTGCAATCATATCATCGAGAGATTGTGATGGTATTTGGCTAAGAGTAAATACAATATTACTATATTTAGATGGTGGACTATTCAATAGAATAGCTTTTGCATCTTGATCTTCGACATTAGTTTTTACCTCAGCAAGTTGCCTAATAAGAGATTTCATATTGTTTACATGGTTGGACATAGTAATTTCATCATCCATTTTGAATCTATATAACCCCAATTTTAGTGAAAATTGAGCATTTACCGCTTTTGGACCAAACAAGGTGTTGAGTGTATTCCAAATTTCTTTGGATGATTTTTCTAAATCCATATGATGGAACTCGGAATCGGAAAGTTCAAGACCAATAATAGCTTTCACTTTGTCATCTCTTGTTTTCCACTCCAATAATTTTATTGCATCAGTGGGTTGTTTCTCATCTCCATTTACGATTCCCCACAAATATTTATGCATCAATTGCATTTGTATTTTAACCTTCCATGTATGAAAGTTTAAACCAGAGTATTTCTCTATGGGAATTTTAATTTCCATCTTGAAACATATATCTGAAAAACTAGTGAGTTTTGAAATTTTGTATTAGAAAGGTGTACCTTTTAGGATTGTGATCCGATCTTTGGATGTTATAATGTACACTTTCCAGGATTGGTATGTTTGAATTCACTCTCTTCGTTTTTGTTGTGTCCTTGGCTGAACTCTACTAGATTGAATTCTACCAGATTGATATGCTCCTAGTGCTTTAGATAGAAGGAAATCTTAATGCTTTTGACCAGCTTCTCTCCACGTCTGATTCTTTTTAGCCGTAAGCTCAAGCTGCTATCATGCTTAGGACGTTGATTCTTCTGCTATTATGCCATCAAACTTCAACGTTCTTCCACCTCTACAGGCATCAACCAATTCTTGGCCATATTATCTCTTTAGCTATGATTTACACGCTTCACTCTTGTTGCAATATTTAGGCTTCTGCTGCATACTTCCACCAAACTTCACTCACTTCTATGGTCACCACTAAGTCAGCTTCCTCTACCATGTGTCGATCACTTCTTGGGCATCGATTAGCACTTCAGATCTAGCAACTCAGACTTCCTTACGACGGACTGTTTTGTGTCATATCTCTCATTAGGCGACTTCCTTTCTTGGCATTTGGTATGCGCTCTGATACCAATGTAGGCATTTAAAGACTGAATGCTTCGATGATGTATATTGATCAATAATGGTCATATATATATACACAGAGGAAACGGTTAATAGAACCATAAAACTGTAACGACTTTTCTACTTAATCTGCCAACTGACAGTTCTAACTAACGCTATAACAGTTAAGCACTAATCAACGCTATAACTGAGCACTGAACTACTAATTACATTAATAAAACAATGTAATATACCAAATTTTACCAACATTAAACTTGCCAAAACCGCTATTGGAAAAGTAAAGCCCCAAAATTGTTGGTTTCTAATGTGGCACGCAATTTCTGTCTCGTGACATGTCAATTGCTACGTAATGGTTATCATGGGTTGCACTGCTAAAATAGCAAGGCAACTTTAAAATTGTCATGCAACACACTCTCCACAACAGTCTCTCTAATGTATCGAATGTATTTGCATTAAATGTCTAAGTTGGAGACACATGGATGCCAATGCTTTATACTAAAAAAATTATAGACCCAATCCCAAATGTAAAGTGGATAGATAAAATTTAAGGTAGGACACGTGAGCTACATTTCAAATATTGACGAAAAAAGCTTCGAAAACTTTTAATGTTTCCATAAGCTAATGGCCATTGCATTGTGAACTTGTGACTTAGACATTTTATGTATTTGTGCATGTGCACACATATGCCATGCTTAATCATATCCAATGTGTTTATCTCTTTAATTTCCAACATAGGTGTGTTCATGCATACATATAATTTATATTATAGTAGATGCATTATCGAAGGAATTCATTATCACTCCTCCATAGATTCAATTTCATGTAAATAAAAAATAAGAAGTTTGCAAAAAACAATCACCAAATCTACCTCTCTACAAACTATATTTCTTTAATTCAATTCTCTACAATATCCTTGTGTTAGTTGTCACATAGTAATATCATTCATGCTAATAAATATTAAGTGACATGATGCATTTTTTCAATTGTCATCATATATATAAATTCATTTTGTTTTATTGTTGATTTATCTAATTGGACATATAAATTCATGTTAAAACTAAACGTATTCATGCTTATATATTTGTGTATCTTTTTTTTTCATTAATCTAAATGTAAAATAAACTATATGGTTACAAACTAGGCCTAATTCTAAATGTGTTCAAAAAAATAGTATTCATTTTTTGAGGTAGTTATGATGGGTCGCACCATTGACATCTATTTTTTTGTCAGTTTTCAAGATCTATTTACTTGTAAAATTAATATAAATTAACTATTCGTCGAAAAATTATAAAAAATATAGGTTACAAACTAGATGATCTTATCTAAACTTTTATCAAATGGTTTTAAATAATACTAAAAAAATGAGTGGCCGCACGGTTAGCTATTTACTATGTTTTCCTGAAAAGTAAGAGTTCTCATTCTAATTTTAGATGTTTGACCTAGTTATACTTAACCAATCTTTTTTAAAAAAATAGTGTTTTACAAACTAGATTCAAAATGCTACGATTCATGTTCTTACATCATCCTCGAATTTTTAATATAACCATCTCAAATTACCTACATAAATTTAGACATCTCAATTTTCAAAAAATACATATCCACAAGTAAATATTTTTATCCACCAACTTTATACACTTACCCAAACATGAACATGAACCTATCTACAACATATAATTTTTATAAATAAAACTATTATACACATATATTTACAATATATAACATACCACATAAACTAAACAATATATTAATTGGACCACAACTTAATGATAATACTACTTCACCCAAGATTCTATCAAAAATATAATGAGTCATGAAAGAACAACAAAAAGACTTACATTAAATAATACTTTAAACTAAACCGAGTTAACGTCACCTAATTGACAACTCTAAAAGCTATGACAATTAAATGTTAACCACAAATACTTAACAACAGTCAAGGAATTAAAACATTCCACTTAAAACTAGACATTTGTTGAAACTGTGGGCTTTTGTAGTAGGTCGAGTTGGAGGTGATCGAGGTCGGGGATGGAGAGTCGTCACGAGCAGATTCGAACAAAAACCAAAATAAGAACCGAGACGTGTCGCTATGAACCGAATGCCAATGCAAGCTTCAATATCCAATGAAAATTCGTCCATCCCACAAATCGATGCAGATCAGACCCAATCACGTGCTCATTTAATTCAAAATGATTTCACTGTCGCGTCGGGCGGTGCAAAGCCAACGATGCAGATCTGAGACGAGATGAATGCACAACACGTTGGCCTATAGAGACAAACCAATGCAAACTAATACAGAACTGAAAATGACAAACCCTCAGATATGTAAAACCTGGAAATCAGCTTTTCTGACTGTAAGGAAGCGTTGACAGCTCTTTGAATGCTCAAGTAAACAAATGGCGGATAGGGCTAAGTCCCTGCGGGACGCAGAGGATTGATTGATATGATGATTGAGCAGAAATGGATACTAAAATTTTGACATTCTGATAGTGATGTCACATAGTAGTAAGAAAAAGAGGGGTTATTGGTTTGATATCTATAGTTTTTTGGATCGGTGTTTATAAAATAAATAGTAAAGTTTTGATAGGGATTTTTTTTTTGATATAAAGAAATCACTAATAATTAGTGATTTTGGAATAATCTTTTTTTACATGTAATTAGGATTGCAATTAAATTAGAAATGAAATTAAAAAATAATTTATAATAAAATGTATAAATTTCTAACATAACTGTTTTTGACAAGATACATTAGTTAAAGTGGGCTGGATGTATTCTTTAAAAATAAAAATAAATAATTTACAAATTTTGAGAGTTTTATTGTAAGCAATAGAAGAGGCACTGCCAATGTTAGATGTGATTCTACCAAACATTGACACAAAACAATTACTCGAGGTAAAAACAAGGAAATGGATTGATAAGCACCCACCAAAAGGTGAGTACAAAATATTCTAAAGTAGTTTGTAAATTACAGATAGCATGATTTCTTTCGCCCGCCATTCTTGCAAATTCAAATGACAGAAATAAGAAAAAAGAGGTTGCATTTTAATAATTAAGCAAAGCATTGAAGCACCTCGCTTATTTATTACTCACGAAAACTGGAAGCTACCTGCTTCCCCCTTTTCAATACAATCAATGGCCTCTTGAAATTCCTCGCCATCAAATCACATGTAGATCAGTAAAATAATATCATATTGGTCATGATTTTCTCGTTAAGAAAAAATTAGTTGAACTACCATCAAAATTTATTTTGAAGTGTGGGGACAACTGACCACATCCTTAAGTTTTTATAAGTGGTGCATCTCTATGTTTTTGATCCCCAGGAAAATTGAGAAAATTTAAAAATTAGATTAAAATTACCTCTATGGTTGAAGGGAAGTGAAGGCCCTGACGCATTTCTATAACCATAATGTGAACCTATCGGAATATTTAGGTTCAATGAAGGTCTCGAGTCGGATTTGGGGGAAAATGCATGGCCTACATTTTTTGGCTTCTTAATTCTTAAAAATTCTAAAAAAAAACAAAATAAAAAATAAGTCAAATGTGGTTGCACCTAACATGAAATAAAATATGTAATTAATTAATCTGGAGGTTTATACAGTGAACGAAGCTCGTAGATTCATCTTACATAAAGACAAAATGACATATTTCATTATAAACAATCTGGTTTTGAATGGTGGCAGTTTGGTAGAGATGGTGGTGCAGATTGGTTTAGTAGCATATGACGTCATTGCTTATTAAACGCAGGGAATAGACTTGAAGCGGCTCGCATATGTCTTTTCCAAACATGGAGATAAATGCATATTTTTAGTTTGTTGAAAGTGCAGAGGGGCTTTCTATGTTAATTGAATTCCTTCACTGAAATGGAATGCAGTTTCGCTTGAGTTGAAACATCTGAGATAAAAATAATTGTGGCGATGTTGCTCTTGTGCTGAGTTAAAGAAAAGAAAAGAACTGAACTTGATATGGCAACAATGTTAATATTGTTGGATGAAAAGGCCACTTTTGGAGGTTCGAACCCTGGACATGGTGATAACAAGGATCGCATGAAGCCAATGAAGAAGGCAAAGATCAACAGAATGAATGTTATGTTCAATCTCATTTAAAATGCTGACATGTATGGTCTCAGAAGAAAACTCCCCATTCTCATGCCTTTTGTATGGAAATTGCACATGTTCATGCTCTCTCTCTTTCTCACCTTTGTGCTTGTACTCATGGCAATCACCAGGACGGCCAAACATGAAACATCTATTGCTTTTTATATGAAAAATTCCACCCTTTTTTGTCAAATCAAGTCTCTGTATTAGCATAGTCATCTCAAACTCATCCTCTTGACCTGGCAAAAGAAGACGAGGCCCTTGTTGTTGCTTGTCGACTTCCTCTTCTGTAGTGAATGCATTCCTACAATCTCCCAAGACAGAAAGACAAACGAGAATGAAAGAAGATTTGAGGTTAGTTTGGATGTCTAATTGTTTGGGACCTAGTGAAGAACACATTGCCTCCACAGTGGAATAAGGAGTGGGGTGGAGGTCAAATTGATGTTCTAAGTAGAGGGAGTTGGTAAAAAAGGTTACTGTGTGTCCACAAGATAGTGATGAAAATCACCACTCATTAGTGTTGTTACATGTAACATTAACACTTTTCTTTTAGACAGTTGCTTTTTAGAATAGAGCATTTATTTTATATTCAATATTAATTCACCTCTAAATTCATTTTTTGTTATAGTAATTAAATGGATAAGAGAATAACATGCCTATATCACTGGTAATATTCCCTTCAACGCTCAAATTTAGCCCACACTAGGAGGGAAGATTGACCATCTTCACCCTACACTTCTTATTCTCAGCACATTGCATTAATTTGAAATCACGGCACCTCCAAAATATTTATTTCAACTTGTCTTTAGATAGACTGTTAAGACAATTTGATTTATCCATATAATTAGTATTTTTGTGTAAGCAAATAATAAAATTAGGGATTGCATACTAGTCATGTCAAATGATCTCAAGATTGAATGTCTACTCAAGCCCTATGATGAGGAACATGGACAAGAAGAACCTCTTGAATATCATATATTTTCAATAGCATGGAGCGCCCCTTATTTCCTCTTTATTGCTAGTGGTTTCTTGATAACATCCAGCACCTTGGATCCTAGAAAAATGCACTTTCAAAGCTCTAAAGTGTCACATATAATTCACAAGCTTGTTAGGTGAGATTGGGCTTTAATACTCAGCTAATGTGTTTGTCTCCACATGAGCAAAAAAATTTATATTTTCTATAGGGGTAGCCTTGGAAGGTGATTGCATGACCAAAAAGGAGGATAATAGCTGCTCTCTCAAGATCGAGTGAATTATTTTATTTTGCTTGACATTTGCATTGATAACCATTATTGAAACGTTTTGATAATAGGATGACTTTTAAGCATTTAAATTTTATTGGAGGGATAGGCGATGAGAAATATTATACCACCTAACACTGTTGTCTAAGATATCTCTAATAATTACTAAATTTATTTATGGAATTACAAATAACCTTTTTTTAAATACCCAATTTCACAGTGGTCAGACTAACATGTCAAAAAACTTGCTAAATCAAGAGATGGCCTCTGTTAAAAGTGCCCTCTATATAGCTAATAGTTTCATGCAAGCTAGCTAATTAAGGGCACCTATTAATTAGGGCCCGTAGAATTAATCTTGCCAAAATTCCATCCCTCTCAAAATAATAAATTAAAAGCTTTATTTTTCTTTCTCTCTCTTCTTTTTTTACTTATTATTTATTTATTATTATCAATATTTTATTTTATTAATAATATGTCATTTATGTCTAGTGGGAAATTCCTAAGAATAATAATGGCAAGATGTTTAATTTTCCATAAAAAAGTATTTGATTAAAACTTACACTTGTAAATAGCGTTGGAATAAAGTCACATTCACACTATAAAGTGTCTACTATTGAGATAGCGAAGCCCTATACTTTGCTCCCATACCGTGTCATTTTTTACATCTCCTATCATCACAATCAGCAATTTTGCAGACTGGCTATTTGCCATTGGCTCCACATGACAACCATCTCCATCGCTACATCCATGGCTTGCGGATCCACCACTCTACTCCCAACTAGTCTTACCCAACAATGACCACAATTTTTGAAACCTTTTTGCAATCCTATCAGTAGTTTTATCCATACACTTCATGGTATTTTATTTTGTTAAGAGGTTTTACATTTTTAGTTAAGATATTTTTGTTTATTATTTATTAGGTTTAGGTTTAGGTTTTTTATGAAATTTGGTTTTGTTTTTGTAATAATTTTGTTTAGTGCTAGATTCGTCTCACAAGAGATAAAGAAAAAGAACATGCCATTTTCACCATTGAAATGTTGACACCATGAGTTCATGGTTTTGTAGACTATTGAATTTAACATCTTCCACTCATTTTGTTTATTGTTTATTAGTTTTAGGTTTATGTTTTTTATAAAATTTGGTTTTGTTTTTTGGTAACTTTGTTTAGTGAAGATTTTATATTAGATTAGATTTTACATACTTGTTTAGTATTTATATAAATATATTAAAATATATACTACATTAAAATACATTATATAATATAATATATTATATTATATATTAATTAGCTAGAGGTGATGAAGCCCCCAGATTCATCTCATAAGAGACAAGAAAAATATTATACCATTTAGTAACATGTTTATTGCTAACATACACCTTGACAATTTCCACATCGTGATTGCTTATTTCTGATGTGGCACAAGACCTTATCACAATGAGAGATAAATCTACTATACCCAGAAACTCATATACTTCACCATGGCTAGACCTCGAGGATGCTCAGTGCATTTTCTATTTCTTGAATTTTGAACATACATCAAATTCCAACCACTTTAGATGCAAATATGTAATAATTAAAATGATCCTTGGTAACCTAATGTAGTTGGATTGAAATCCATAAATGGTACATGTTTTGTGAATAGGAAATAGATCGCATCTATAAGCATAGACATATGTGTAAATATGGAAAACTTTTCTTCAAAGATGAAGGTAGCAAGGTATGTTCCATAAAATGCTTCCACCAATTACGAATATCTTGAAATGTGTATAATCATTATTTATAACATAAAAGCATCCATGCTGACACTTGCAATTGTAATTACTATTGTTACATAAATACAATAACCAAGCTGTCTGTGTGTGTGTGTGTGTAATTACTATAGTTTATTCATGAAATTTATATATATATATATATATATATATATATATATATATATATATATATATATATATATATGTACACATGAGATTTATTATAAACATGAAGTTTATCTTTAATTAGAAGTCCTACATTCTCTCTCATAGTTTGATCTGAAATATTGAGACATGCACTCACATATAATATATTTTGTATCACCTAATTAACTAATAACTTACTTATAATTATAATTAACTAATAACTTATTTACAATTATAATGTGAATATTAAATTTGTAACATTTTCTTCTTCCACATCAATTCAAGTGTATTATGGTCCTTCTACATTTATTTGAAAAATCCACCACAACAACAAATCAAAGTATGAAATGCACAAAGTATATATTACATCTATATAAAAAAATATACAACCTTCTAGATCCACTCATAGATGCGTTTATTTTTCTTAAGATATATTTTATATTTCATGTTGATTATTTAAGGATTTGTATAGTGAAAACGTATTTGCATTTTTTTTTTACAATTTATTTACATACAAGAATTGGTGAATATATGATAGGAGTGGGGTGTGGCATGTGGCATGTGGGTGGTGTGTTTATAGGAAAGAGCCACTAAATGTTTAGTTTTTTTTTTGCTTTTTGATTTTTATTTTATATAAATGTTTAGTTTGTTGATGTCCTAAGCCACTCTATCCACTTATATTTGTTTTCAATATTTTTTGGAGGCTACATGTGATCATTTAAGGGTCCAAAATTACCGTTTAATGATGTTTTTCAAAATTTTCTATTTTTAAAAATTATATATTTTTAGGACCGGACGTCAACTTCAGTTGAATTTCATCCCATAGACTAATTTTAGTGTTTAGAGTATTTTGAGATATTTTTAGAGTTGCACGTGCTTCTATTTGAAACTTACTATAAATAGTAACTGCTAACAATAGACTTTTTTTACATTTTAGTTTTCTTTTCAAGTTTTGCATGTCAAATCTAAATTATGAGTTTAAGTTTATTTAAGTATGGTTTGGGTTTGTAATTATTTCAAGTCATTTACTATGAATCAATACAAGTTATTATTTTCAGAAGCTTTGCCTATTGATAATTTATTATCTTGATAGTTTTTAGGTTCATAATCTAGTATCAAAGCAAGTTCAAATCTTGGAGGAGTAAATAATGGTGAAAGGATGAGTAAGTATTGCACATATGAACCAGACTATACAAGAGCTGCAGAGGAAAGTAGAATAATTAACTGAGGTTATCACTAATAAGGTTAGAAGACAATGTGGTGATGAGGTAGACACAGATCATGATCAAGAAGTTTGGTAAAAAGAAGAACAACAAGAGAAACCACCATCGATGGAAGATATGATAGTTTGGGCTTTAGAAGGAAGGAATGAAGGAATAAAGGTTGATGTTTTAAATTATGGAAGCAGTTTAAAATCAAAGTAGTTGATAGATTGGATTAATAACATGGAGAAACTCTTTGAGTGGAAGACTATGAAAGAAGACAAGAAGGTAAAGTTTGCATGCACAAAATTGAAAGGTCATGCAATGATTTGGTGGGATCACTGTAAAAAGAGAGACAAAGAAAAGGTAAAGAGAAGATTAATCTATGGAAAAAGATGGAGAAAAAGCTAAAAGAGAAATTTTTTCTTTTAGATTATGCACAAACCCTATATCAAAGATTACAAAATTTGAGATAAAAAGATCATAGTATACAAGAGTATACATATGAGTTTTATAAGCTTTCCATATGAGTGGAGAATGATGAAATAGAAGAGAATAGTTGCAAGGTATGTAAATGATTTGAAGTTTTATATTCAAGATGAATTAAGTATGCATAGAAGTAGCATGAAAGAGGCTTATCAATTAAATTTGAAGGCAAAATAAAAACAAAATAGATAAAATTTTAGAAGAACCTTTTTTGGTCCAAAAAGAGGTAGATCCACTCTAAATAAGGGATGAGGTGATTTTAATACCACCAGAGGTGAGTATAATACCAATAGAGGTGAATCATCATGTGGTGCACAAAGACAAGATCATAATAGGCAAGGGTTTACATACCAACAAAGAGGAAGAGAGTTTTAGAGAGGATGAGGTTATGGTGGTGCTAGAAGATGGTTTCTAAATCAGCACAAATCTTATGTTTGTTATAGATGTGGAGAAGAAGGGCATAAAGCATTTGATTGTCTATACTATCAAGATCAAAAAATGAAGCAAGAATATCACCCAAGAGTGAATCTAGTCGAGGCTAAGATAAAAGAGTAAAATACTGAAGTTATACCTTTAGATGTTGGAGAGAATCTCATGATGAGAAGAACCATGATCACTCCAAGGAAGGAACAAGTGTAGAATAAAGAGAGTGGTGATGCATGGCTGATATTAAAATTTTTTTGAACAAGATGTACTTCAAGTGGAAAGCTATACAAATTATTTATAGATGGTGGTAGTTGTGAAAATATGATTTCTAAAGAAGTGATAGAGAAACTAAATTTTCAATGTGAAAAGCATCCTAATCCTTGTGCATTCATGGTTTAATAAAATGAATGATGTTAAAGTAGATAAAAGGTGGTTAATCAAGTTTTCTATAGGAAACAATTATAATGATAAAATATGGTGTGATGTTATTCTGATAGATGCATGTAATGTATTATTGGGAAGACCATGACAATTTGATGGGAAAGTAATTCATGGTGGAAAAAGAACACATACACTTTATAGAAACATGGTATAAAGGTAGTTTTGTTACCTCTTAAAGAGGAAGAGAAGGCAGAAAGCATGCTCTCTAATAAAGAATTTATCCAAGATATGAAGGAGGTAGGTTGTTGTTATGTATTAGTAGTAAAAAATGAAGACACATAAATGGTGAAAATACAAATAAAAGTAGCAAGAGTGCTGAAAAAATATGCAGATGTTATGCCTGATGAGTTATCAGATGGTTTACCATCAAAAAGAAATATTTAACATCACATTGATATGATTCTAGGGTCAGTTCTACCCAATCAAGCAACTTATAAGATGAGTCTAGCAGAACATGTAGAATTAAATAAACAAGTTACTGAATTACAAAGAAAGGTGATAAGAGAGATTATGAGTCCATGTCTAATATCAATATTTCTAAATTTAGAGAAAGATGGAGGATGGATAATGTGTATGGATAGTAGAGTAATTAATAAAATTATAATTAAGTATATGTTTCTTGTACCTCTTTAGATGATATGATGGATGTGCTTTTGGGAGTAAAATATTTTACTAAGATTGATATAAGGAATTGTTATTATCATATTTAAATTCATGAAGGAGATTACTAGAAAATTGCATTCAAGACTAAGGTTGGCTTATATGAGTGGATGGTGATGCCATTCAAATTATCTAATGCACCTAGCACATTTATGAGGGTGATGAATACATTGCTATGAGAATATATTTGTAAGTTTGTGGTTATTTATTTTGATGATATTTTCATATTCAGTAAGACTAAAGAAGAATGCTTACAACATTTGAGAATGGTATTGGATTTGTTAAGAAATGAGAAGTTGTATGTAAATTTGAAGAAGTGCAGGTCTAAACAGAATAGTTTTGTATTTTTGAAATTTGTAGTTTCAATAGATGGTGTGAGAATGGATGAAAAAAAAATAAAGGCAATTGTTGAGTGGCCTATTTCAAAAAGCATTCTAGAGGTAAGAAATTTCCATGGTTTAACAACTTTTAATAGAAATTTTATTACAAAATTTAGTAGTATTGTGGCACCAATAACAAATTGAATGAGAGGGAAGGAGTTTGCATGGACCACAATAACCATAGAAAGCTTTGAAATTTTGAAGAAAAAGATTACAGAAAGACCAATTTTAGCATTATTGGATTTTAACAAAGTGTTTGTGGTTGATTGTGATGCTTCATTTATAGGGATTAGTGTTATGCTGAGTCAAGAAGGAAATCCAATAACATATTTTAGCAAGAAATTGAATGAGCTAAGAACAAATAATTGTACTTATGATGTTGAAATTTATGTAATTTTACAAGCATAAAAAAATTAGAGGCATTATCCAGTGCCTAAGGAGATTATACTATTTGCAGATCATGAGGATTTAAAGTATGTGATTACACAAAAGAAGTTGAATAGTAGGCATGCAAAGTGGGTTTCTTTCTTGCAAGGGTATACTTTTATGTTGAAGAATAAATTAGAAAAATAGAATCAAGTCGCTGATGCATTGAGTAGGATAGTAATATTATTAACTACTATGGTGAGTGAAGTAGTTAGATTTGAAGCTATCAAAGAATTATATGATAATGATCCATATTTTGGCAAGGTAGTTGATCAGTGTAGGAATCTATTAACAAGGGTAAAAAATACTATTTATCATGAGTATATTATTCATCAAGGTTATCTCTTCAAAGGAAAATAATTATGCATTCCATTTGGGTCTCTATAAGACAATATAAAAGGAGAATTGCATTGTGATGGTCTGGTTGGACATTTTAGTAAGACGAAGACAATAGCTTTGGTAGAGGAAAATTATTTTTGGCCAAAGATGAAAAGAAATGTGATAAAATATGTTTCAATGTGTAGGATATGTCAGGTGGCTAAAAGACAAGCATAAAATACTGGATTATAAATGCCATTACCGATTTTAAGAGGACCATGGACAGATTTGAGTATGAATTTTGTGTTGAGATTGCCAAACACAGAGAGATAATGATTAATTTTTTATTGTTATAGATAGATTTTCTAAAATAGTTCATTTCATTGCATGTAATACAACCAATGATGCCACTAAAGTTGTAGAATTATTTTTTAAGGATATTGTGAGATTGCATGGTATTCTAAAAACTATTACTTTAAATAGGGACATAAAATTTCTAAGTCATTTTTGGAGGTTTTTGTGAAGGAAGATGGGTATTAAGCTATAATTTAGTATTGCATATCAGCCACAAATATATAGACAGATGGAAGTTGTTAATAGGAGCTTAAGCAATTTTTTGAGATGCATAGTGAGAGAAAAGCCCAAGAAATGGGACCTGGCTTTAGCAAAAGCTGATTTTGTAAATAACAATTTAGTGAATAGATCAACAAAAAAATAATCACTTCAAATTATTTATGGGATAAATCCTATGATTATTTTAGATTTGGTACAATTACAGATTGTAGATTGAATTAGTGATAATGTAAAAGCATTTATATAGCATATATAATAATTGTAAAGAGTAAGAAGAAAGTTTTAGGAAAGTAATGAGAAATATAAAGCAGTAGTAGATGTCAAAATAAGATCAAAGGTATTTAAAAAAGGAGAGTTAGTAATTGTTTACTTTAAGAAATAAATATTTCCAAAATGAACATACAATAAAGTAAAGTACAACAAAATTAAACCATGTAGAATTGTAAAAAAATCAATGATAATACTTATGAGGTGAGTTTGAAATAAAATTTTGATATATTTTCAGTATTTAATGTTTTAGATTTATATGAATTTGATGGAGAAGATGGTGAAGGTGATGAAGATGAAGAAGGAAATTGGGAGTAACAAATCAAGGGAATTATAATATGTATTTGGTAGAGTGGAAAGGATTGTAGCAAGAAGACAACACTTAGATTACGAAATGGGAGCTGAAGAAGATTGACAAGGAAACTGGAAGTAGCATAATCAAGGTAACTCATAGGAGTTGAGTTGTTTTCAACTAGAGGAGAATGATGTAAAAAAATAAGCCAACCTTCCAGAGGCCATAAATTTTGATCCACAACTTCGTTTGAGATCTTACACATGCCAAAATGACCATATCAAAAAATTTGTTTCTCTCCTAAGCCGCTCTATCCACTTAGATTTTTATTTTTGATATTTTTTAGAGGCCATGTGTGATCATTTAAGGGTCCAAAATTACCATTTAATTATTTTTTTGAGAATTTTCTATTTATAAAAATTGTATATTTTTAGGCCCAAACATTAACTTCTATTGAATTTCATTTTATTGGCTAATTTTAGTGTTTAAAGTTTTTTGATAGATTTTTATAGCTGTGCGTGCTTGCATACAAAACTTACTATAAATAGTAGCTGCTATAAATAGATGTTCCTTTTTAGATTTTAGTGTTTTTTTCAAATTTTGCATGTCAACTCTAAATTCTGAGTTGAGGCTTATTTAAGCATAGTTTGAGTTTGTAATTATTTCAAGTCATTCAATGCGAATCAATACAAATTATTTTTAGAAGCTTTACCTATTGATAATTTATTGTCTTGATAGTTTTTGGGTTTATTACCAATATTCTATGTAACTTAGTGATTCCATGTGAATGTTACCTATTGAAATACATAGAAAAAATAAAATTAAAAAAAATTATTGAAAAACATTTTCTTTGCATATGAAAAGTGTCTTGTGAGTGTGAATTTATTAAAAGAAATGATGCATGGACATTTAAAGTGCAATATATTATGAAGGGGATAAATTGAAGCTATACTTAATAATTTATAAAGTTAATATTTATTTTATTCTCAAAATAAAAAAGGGTATTCTACAATATGAATGACTTTGACATACAAAGGCTATACTTGTAATAACAAATGATAGAAATAATACTATTATTTGGCCGAAATGCTTGATAAAAATGATAATATTAGTTGGTAAATGTTTTTGCATTGAAATTTTTCTAATCCTCAATATATATTTAGAGAATAATCTATAGTTAAACCATAAGAGACAATTAATTAATGCAAAAAAGTTATTTCCGCCGTTCCTCCCAAAAAACTAGGTGTCCCATTGAAAATTGAGACTATTCAAAACACTTAAACCAAAGGAAGGGTAAAACTACAGGTTTGTTGGTGTTTAATTGATTGGAAATTATGTTTAAAAATATAAAAAAGAAATTGTAGGATGACGCATTATTTTGACTCCTGTAAATTATTTTTTCTTTTAAAATTGTAAAATTTAATTGATAAAGAATCTTAAGAGAGTGGGTGGTGGGCCCAGTAACCTACATTTCCATTTTAGAATAGTTTGAGTAATGGATTTCATGAAATCCTCATTGAGTTTTTCTCGCCAAAATATACACCAATACTTTTGATACAATAAAATAAATACTCAGGAATTTCATAATTACCTTTTGTTGGAAAACATAGAGAAATGTTTGATCTCCACATGGAGCTCCCATACAAAGGTTCACATGGCTAAGATTCCAAGGGACAACAAAAAATGTTTAAATTTCAAGAGCTCTAGCAAATAATTTATCTCCAAAGTTATCACTAACTAAGTAATATCAGCAAGAGAGTTGCAGAGGCCAAGGATATGGAAATGGCTATCAGGGGTGTACTAGCAATAAACATGCATAATATTTTTTGTTAGGGATTGGCTTAGTTATGTTGCTGCATAATAGTGAGTGTCTAGGTGGAGACGTGGTTATTTTGGGGGCATCTCTAAGCAAAAAACAATGAATAATATCAGAGAATGTTACCTTCATAGTGGGGATTTTCACTCCCAATTGAAGCAATAACTGGTAGATAGGAATTTGGTATGCCCAAATATCAGAGAAAATAATAGTCTAGGTGGCTAACAAAGTGGCTCCTTTATGAAACATGCCTTGTATTTTAAATCTATTTGCAGAGGGTTGTCTCAATGTCAAATTTAGAGGGTCGATGCATTTGGTTGATAGAGAAGATGCAAATGACCAAAGCATTCAAGGTTATGATGTTGGAATTTGTTAATCTAGTTACTTTAGGCGACCATAACCATATCTAAATTATTTGGGAAAGTTTCACATATCCGATAGACTTATGGCTGACTGGAAAGAAAATGTCAAAAGGAATGAAACTAAGTTCTTAAAAGAGCATCGTGGAAGCCATTACAGGGTTGGGTAAGGCATATGGCATTTTATTTTAGCCTTCTGCATGATAGAAACTCCACCTTAAAATTGCCAAGATGGCCATGATAAGTATTAGTTTACATGAATTATAATTCAAGAAGTGTAAAAGTTATAGAGGTGGTTTGTTATTGTGAATTTGGTATTCCGTGGAGATATAATGGAAGGAAACACAAGAACATATGGAAATCATACTATGTAGAATTCACATTAAAAATATAATGAACTCCTTGTTTAAGGCATTTTGGAGATGAGAAAAACAAGTCCTAATATTCAGCGATTGCTTTTGAGTTTTGGGAGGGGAGAAAGAGAAATAAGGTTAATCGAATTTAGTAGAGTGTTGGTTAGCTTTATCGCGAAGGGTTGTAGAGTCCAAGTTTCAAATATACCATTGATAGTCATTGCCAAGGAGTTGGCCGAGTATTTGGAGGGTATTACTAGTAAGGGAAGTGTTTTCCCGTGTGAAATTAAGATGGACAAAAAGAATCGAAAGTCCAAATAATAATGTGGGGATTTTATTTTCAGGGATGGGTTATTTTATTCTTTTATTCTTGTAACAATATAATTCAAGATCCAGATCAGTTAAGTTACCTAACCCAATCTACTATTATAGCTCGAAGGATTCGAAATTAGCTTTCAATCACTCTTTATCAGTTGGTTGTATCGAATAAATATTGATAGAGTTCAAGGAGATGATGTAGTTATGATGTTATCTTGAAAGCAAATATAGGTTATAGTGTAAAGGAAAACAAAGTATAAGTGTACATCAAATGTAATTTTTATTATATATTTAAAATTCTCTGATATTTAAAAATTAATGATATGTCAATCCAAGTTCGCATGTAAAAATATGGCTTCTGAGATTATTTTAGAAATGAATTTAGTTATTTCACCATCAATGCGGGTGCCCAGAGATTAAAAAACCAAAACCACATCATACATATTTTAGATGTTCATGACAAAAATCCTTCACGTCATCTTATAAAATTCCATAAGCAACATGCCCTCATAAGTATTTACCTTAGCACAATTTTAATTTTTTTGATCAGCATCAAAATTGTTCTTCTGTTCTCACATTCATTCTGAAGGATTAGATGTTATTGAATGCTTTAACAAATATAATACATGCAAAGAAGTTTGCGAGTATCCACTTTTGTTTGCGGAGTCTAGAAATGATATGATATTAAAGATACTATAAAAGTCCTTGAAAACATCATCTTTGAAATTTAGTGTGTCAAACATGTATTTGAAGGGTACTATGACAGTTTATAAGGCAATAATTCAAATTTTCTACGTTAAATAATAACAAGTTTACATTCCTTATCATAAGAAACAAGTATAAATATAAACCATAGTTAAACAATTCCTCCCAAGATAGATGTAATATTAAGACATGAAAAACCTTAGTTAAACAATTCCCCCCAAGATAGATGTAATATTAAGACATGAAAAACCTTGGCTTGTCTGTTCGATTGCATGAACTGAAATTATTCCTGAAAATGATTGAATATAGCTCCTCAAAATGATACATTCTTAAAATTAGAATCTTGTAGATTATGATATCTCTCAGTGCATGCCAGTTATTATGCAATTTATTTATATAAAATAGTCTCATTTATAATAGATGAAAGCTTATTCATACTAATAAATTCATGTTTGTATGAAGCCCTTTGATAGCGACATACCACTTATATTTTCACAATCCATTGCTTTGAGAAGTTGCATTGCCATCAGTGTCTGAAGCTTGAATTTAATTGGAGGTATTGCTCTCGGAAAAAGAATCGTGCTTCTATTAACACTGTTCTCAGCCAATTTTGTCATTAATTTTTACCAACACTATCACCACAACGATGCATGTCTTCTAAATACTCGTTTTTTTTTTTTTTTTTTAAAATAGAGAGCTTTCTGATAAATAAATTAACTAAAAACCTCATGCAAGCACAAGAGACATGGGCAGGATGAAACCCCGACAATGCCATTCAAATTATTGAAAAATGAAGAACGCACACACATTTAAAAAAATAGAAGGAAAGACAAGCCAAAATTGAAATTGAAAGAAAGCTATCTACAATGGAAAAGAAGAAATAATAAAACTAAACATGACCATTTAAGGTTTGGGAAAAATATGAGTCCCGATGATGATTTTTTTATTTAAGATGAAGATGGATCTTGAAAATTCCTGAGAAACAACCACACTATTATATTCATTTCATTCAAAAAATTGAGGCTTGGGTAGGATAAAAAATATGAATACAACTACTTGACCATGGATATCCAATGTGCCAATATTACTTACATCCATAAAAGGATGTATGACATCATTTTTTTTTATGAATACAAAGAATATGCTCTGAATGGATGGTTGGAATGTGTGGTGAAATATGAATTTAGAGTTATAAGCTAGGAATAAAGAAATGCAATTCAAAAATCCTACATTAAATTCGATTACAAACACCTCAAAATTGAGTCAAAGGAATAAGGAATTCGAGTGTAAAATAAATGAAATAAAAAATTACCAAATTGATACCTCAAATTCACAATCAAACCCTTCCTCCTTGATGTGTGATTGTCTTTGACAGTGACTTGAGAAAGGTTGATGATAGATAGTGGATGTTGGTTTCTCAATGCGACTCAAGATTTCAGCAGCACTTTGGTTATGGATGCTTGTATTGCTTGACAGTTGATTATTTAAATGGCAAGGTGATGATATTTTTGTTATACAATTTTTAAAGATGGCTTGCATGAAAGTGTATCTCTCAATTTATACATCCATACAGAAGCAATGGAGGGTTATATTCCCCCCATGGGGGATGGAAATCAATGGCTGAAATTAGAGGAGAATATTTTGTAGTTAGGGGTTAGGAATTTTTACTTCATGAAAAATTATAGAAAGGGTAGTACATGGCTCAATGAGGGTGTGGAGCTCAAGATGGTGGATTTGAGTGTTTAAATATAGGTGAGGTTAATTAATGGAGGTTATGTGGGGATTATCTATATATTTAGAGGGTGTTTATAGGAGATTTAAAGGTGGTAGTTGTAGGTAGTTATGGATAAATTTTTAAATACTAGATATTACATAAGTATGATTAGTAAATGTAAGTATGATTAGTAAATGGATGAAATGATAATAAGAATAATTAATTTGTGTAAAGTGTTTTATAAAATTTTAAATTTATGTAAAAACCCTAGATGACAAACTACTAAGTAAAATCAGGGGAATAATATAGATTTATAATAACATTCATTTCTGGAATCAGTGCAATCTAGAAACATACTAAAAATCAAAATGTGTGATAAAAATTAATGACTTAGCTAGAAACTATGTTTGTGGGAGGAATATGGGCCTAAGATTCATTGTGCAAGGAGATCTGGTGACTGGCAACATAGACCAACAACTAGATCTGGGCCTAAACAATAACGTTGTGGGCTAGAAACTAGATACATATATAGGTGGAAGATGACATGACCCAAGATCCTCATGCATGTGGGACTATTGTCACTAATAAACTAATTATAACACCTAATAAATCTAAATAACGTGTAGGGAAAAAATATTAAATGGAATAAAATATTACACTTACACCCCCCTTAAATGTAGTTTAGGTATGTAGTAGAATTTGGTCTAAAAAATAAGGACTAATGAGTTACCCAAGTACAATAAAATATCCCCGAAAAAAGAGATACAAGCTCCCCACAAAAGTAGAGAGAGTATGTCAATCATGTGGGGCTCTGCCTGAAGATTGAAGGAGGTCCATCTGCATATAAAAATGTTTCTTCCCTTTGTAATAGGAAGGACATAAGAAGTGTAGTGAAATATATCCATTCTATGATGGATATGAAAGTACTAGTATGAAAAACTCTAAATATGTTCTAAAATAGAAGTGTACCAAATCCTCCTCCTCTGCCCAAACTTGATATTTCATAGGTTGGCACATTATATTTTAATGCATATACAATCATCACATTTAAGCACGTATACAATCAATACATATATAGAATCAAAAGAAGCTTCGTTCCCCTCCGCGCCTGCCCTTAAAAAAATGTAGAGGTTCAATTTTATATATCATGAGAATATAACCAATGTGTATATCTATAAAAAATTGCACTTTAAAAAAAACACCTTGAAAGGAGCTTTAGCCTAAAAGTTATGGTGGTTTCAAATTTTTGCTCTAATAAGATTTCTCCACTTTGCATAAATTTAGGTTGAATTTTTTTTTTTTTGAAACAACTTCACATAGAAAAGCTTAAGCCCCATAAGGAAAAAGTTAAGAAACCTTTGGTTGTTTGTGATAAGGGTCTTAACTCCCATATGACTAGGGCTAAGACATTGGGACAAAAAACCCAATGAATAGTGCACCAACCTCAGAGCTTAAATTTTGCATCCTTGTGGCCATTGTCAAAGTTAGCAGGGAGGAATTCACCTTGGTAGAAGTTAATGTTTTCAATGTGTGTGCCTTATAATTTATAAAAAATTAAATCAAATAATGTCTATAGTTATTATTATTTTACTTTGATTTGATTATGTATTCCACTATGCAACTTGCAATGTTGTGTGGTTTAAGGCATTTATAATTGAGATGCTTAACTATGATTTCATCATTTTGTAAAAAAATTAATAATATTTAGTAGATGCTCATAACAATAATCAATAACTAAGCTTCAATTTGAGTGTATATTATATTGAGATTTAAAAACTTAAGCTTAATATTCATTTATAAGTTCTTGAATCAACCTTTTTGGGATGCTTAATATGAATCAACCTTTTTAGGATGCTCATGAAGATATTCTATGAATTTTTCTCATCATTTGATTCATTAGTCTCTTATTGAGTGTTGGATTTTGAAATAATAGCCATCATACTCACCTAAATAGGGTAAAAATTAGGCAAGGGATGATCATTAAAAGTTTCAATTGTGATGTTATTGATAATATATGTTGTGTTCCATACATGAGTGGTGGACATGACATTACAATATGGCTCAAATTAACTTTTTCTATCAGTCCTCATCATCCATCATCATCTATAGTCACTCTGTCATCAGCCCTTATTGACCCTCATCATCATCCCTAATCACTTTATCATTGGCTATCATTATCTTTCATACAGTTCATTTAACATGTGAACTACACACCATGTCTTCATTTAGTGCCCTTTAGTGCATAATTCAACGTACTAACTCACTGGTCTACATTTGGAACATGTTCCAACTTTAAAAATAAATTAGCTCGATTGTTTGATCTTAAAGAATTGAGGAAATTGAAGTAATTTCTGAAAGGGATGAAAGAATAAATATGCTTGGTAGTAATCCCCATACATCACAAGTTGTGAGCACTATGGAAGAAAAATAATAAACACTTCCCCATAAGGTAAAATAAAATAGAGACAAATTTGAAAATAAAAATAAAAATCAAATGATCTAGTAGATGGAGCTATTAATTAAAAAAATGCATCAAAATTTTGAGTATGATTTTTTACAGGAGTTATTATATAAAATGTTGGAAACGTTTGTGTCACATTTTTTGTAAGGCTTAATTTTTTTTGTGACACCTATGCAGTCAATGCCTTAGTCAAATCATTATTTCTACTTGTTATTGTAAAAGCTACATAAAAAAATTGAATGATGTAAATTTACGTTATAGGAAAAGAAGTTGATGTAAATATTAACTTGCCTCACCAAAGAAAACCCCACCAAAGTGATTGAAAAAAAATTACCAAATTTATTATGGTTGTCTTTCACATAATTTACATAAGGAAAAATTGTTGCCATAAATAATAATTGGAGATCGCAAAAAATAAATTGACACAAAAAAGTGTTTCAAATTTATGAAATTATACTAATCCTTGTATCTTGAGATCATCTTTTCAAGAATTGCTCTATGTGAAAATTCTAAACAATGGCCATGTTAAATTTTGATTGATATTTATTTAAAGATACAATTCTTTTCAACTTTATACATCTATAAATTATATTATTTTGGACAATTACCTTATATATCAATGTTTTTCTATCAATGTAAAAGTTCATGTATTCACCTCTATGTGTCTTTAGATTGAAGAGTAAGTGGAGAAAGTTGCTCTCTCTTTTTAGGACTTGTAGAGTCTTATCAACAATTTACGGAGTACAATGTGCATCATGAACAAGATTCCACATTATATCCTACCGTAAGGTTATTCTCTTCAAACACCTTGATAGCGGTGGAGAAATTCCCAAAACACTTCTTGTTCCCCCTTTTCGCTTATCCTGTTGGAGTTTTTCAGATTATGGAATTTTTTTATTGAACCTTTCAAATGATATTTTTAAGCAACACAAGGGATGGCTACTAGTGTGTTGGCTCCTTTTTCTATCAACAAACATTAATGGAAAGATGAGTGGGTCGCAGCAGATCCCCCATTGATTGAGCACTTGGCCTAGGACTTTTTTCATCAAAGGAATAATTTACCTCCTCTTTTTAATATTGTTGCATGTATTTGATTTTGCTTTGAGATTATTTTTATCACAATTTTACTTATTTCTAATATTTCAAGGCTTCTTTTATAAATTGTGTATGCCAAAAAATATCTTTTTTATCATAAATCATTCATTATATTTAATATTTAGAAAAAATTAATTAATAAATATATAAATAAATTTCACAAATCTATTTCAATGATATGTTTATTACAGTGATAAAATATATTAAATATATGAAGAGTTTCTAAATTTCCACACCATAAATTTTATTTTGTAGATGGATTTTTTCAATAACTATAAAAAACATCTTTCAACTATTAATTTAAATTTTAAAAAGATGAAATCAATATAATATAAATATTTTCCATATTTTTAAATTTTAATACTAAATTTATAATTTACATTATATTTTGAAAAAATAAAAAATTAGAAAAAAATAATATTTGTTAAATTTTTTATTGATTGAAATACTCATAAACGTTGAAATTACCCTCGCGTCACATTTATCTGCATACATTAATTACTCTAATCTCATTGATAGTTTGATGGGCTGGATTTTAATTAATGGGCTGGGGTGGCTGCCATATTACTCTTGTTTTATGTTTTCATTATTGACAATCAGTGGTGGCAAACCAAGTCAAGAATTTGCAGGGTGAATCCGTTTCTCCAAGTGTCACATACTGGCAGTAGAAGTTTCCCATGGCAGCGATCCCTCAGACTCTCATAACTTTATTGAGTTGAGAATGAGAAAGTGGCAGTCAGCATTGGGAAAGGAGTGAATGTAGGTGTAGTTAAGCCTTCAATGAAAGCAGGGAAGCTTTCTCTAAGCGTCATCCGAATCTTACCCCAAAAAGTAAAGGTGTTGGGGTTTATGTTAATACCCAAATTAAAGGTAAAGGATTCCATCAGGTTTTTATCAGCTCCATAACGATGGGGTTGGGAGGTTAGTTAATTTTTTTCTAAAGGGTTTTTTAATGAAATCGAAAATTACAATAAAATTATTAATAGATTAAGATTTGAAATAATAATTTAAAATTGATTTGTATTGATTGTCTTTCATTAATTACAATCTAAATCATGTTTAAATAAATCAAAAAAAATAAAATTTAAAAAAATATATATATATTTTTAGCAAGTTTAGTGCAGTCTTAAAAATCTATGAAAATACTCTAGACACTAAAATGTGTCTATTGGACGAATTTTAACTGAAGTTGACGTTCGGTCATAAAAATATACAATTTCTAAAAATACAAAAATCTCTCAAAAAATAATTAAATTGCACTTTAGAACTTTTAGATAGTCACTTTTAACCTCGAAAAATATTGAAAACACCTCTAAATAAAAAACAACCAACTTTTCAAAACTATCAATTTAACACGTAAAAGAAATCAAACAAAACTACGAATCAAAAATTATGACCTCTAAAAATATGTTAACCTATTTTTTGGGGGCATCATTTCTCCTCCTCATGGCTGCACCGCCCCATTGCCACACAAAGAATCTATTGTGTAAACAAAATGATAAAACCCTTTTACATCAGGTCGTAAGTTTAGATAATTTTTTACGGGGGGCAAGTATTTTTGTTTTCAGATCCTTAGGTTTTTTTGTTTTCATATTCATTTCTTTGATGTTTAGGTATTTTTGTTTTCCAAATTTGTTTTAGGAGTGTTTTTTTTTTTTCGGTTTACCTTCATCTACAATATGGCTGCTCTTTTCACTAGTTTTATACGGACTCCGAATTTTAGGAAATGTCATTTATTTGGGCCTTAATTGGTGATTTGATGTCAGAATAGAGCTACTTCATATTTTTCTTTCAGCCATTCTTTTCCCCCGTGTGCTCGCTCCTTGTTGTTTACAGGATTCAGCTTCCATTAAATGCATCATACAAACTATTACTAGCATCGACTTTAACTAGAAGCCTGTATAAGTCTTTGTGCCATAAATTTTCATGGATGCCAAAAACACCCTTAGTGAATTATTTTATTAGATAATATGCTATTTTATTTTGTGGGGCTTTCCATACCTTATTTCCTCCTCTGCTTTCTGATGGATGTTTTTTCGTCAACAGTAAACAATTTCATACGATTATGTGAATATGATCTGTACTATTTTAATTATGTCTCCATCTGTGTAGGAAGTTAAAAGATCTCTATTTATGGATGGAATGTGTGCATTTTAAAATTTAATTAAGCACTCTGTTTGATTATGGAATAGGCATACATTTTGTTAGTTTTATGATCAGATTTGAAATAATCAGAAAATGCAACACAATGAACAATGAACACAACAATATACCCTGGGAAAACCCTCCAACTTAAAGGAAAAAACCCAGCAACAATATATCTCTTATATATTGAATAATAAGAATAGCAATCTACTTTTCAAATGAATTATCTTTCTTATCCTCCTTGAACAATGAGAAATCACTCTATATAAATACAAGTGAGAGGAAAGAGACGCATCTCTTCAATTTCCCTGTCGGCCTCCACCAAACAAATTATGTCTTAAATAATACAATAAGTTGGGCTGGAAGTGAGAGCCCAACGCTGCTCCTTCAACATCAACACTCCCTCTCAGCTAGGGAGGATACTTCCAGCTATATAAAACATATCACCTCATAGTGATGTCAACCACAATGGCTACAACAATGTATAGTATGTACAAGTGTTCATCACTTTACATGACGTCTACCATGGTTCTCCTAAAGAGTGGAATCAAGGGATTTCACTTTGAACTTCTCTCATATAGAAGAACTTGTTATCAAGGGATTTCACCTCGAACTTCTCTCATAAAGAAGAACTCGTTATCAAGGGATTTCACCTCGAACTTCTCTCACAGAGAAGAACTCGCTATCAAGGGATTTCACCTCGAACTTCTCTCACAGAGAAGAACTCATTATCAAGGGATTTCACCTCGAACTTCTCTCATAGAGAAGAACTCACTATCAAGGGATTTCACCTTGAACTTCTCTCATAGAGAAGAACTCGCTATCAAGAGATTTCACCTCGAACTTCTCTCATAAAGAAGAACTCGTTATCAAATCTGTGGCGGCTTCTACAATATATATGTTTTGCCTTTCTGCAACACCATTATGTTGAGGATTGTAAGGGACACAGAACTCCCTCTTAATCCCTGCTTCAATGCAAAAGTTATAGAATTCTTCAGAGGTGTACTCCCCTCTGTTGTCAAATCTCATAACTTTGATTCTTTTCCTAGATAAGTTCTCTACCTGAGCTTTAAATTCTTTGAACCTCTCAAGTACTTCTTTAGATTTCATGGCACAACCTTTGCAGTTACCTTCATGCTCTTGGTAGAATTTTGGAAGACCCGTGACCATATTCTCCATGATAGGTAGAGCCCAAAAATGTAGGTGAGCCAATCTTTGATGCCAAAGATCACACAAGCTTGAAGAATCATGTACTAATGCCTGAAGTGGACAAGTGATTTTCCTATAGAGGCTCTCATACCTAACTCCAATTATAGCCACAGTGAGGTAGCTAGAGATAGAAGTAGTTGGTGATTAATTCCAATACTCCCCCCTTAATCACAAGTACTACTATCTATGATGCACAATAGATCTCTTTTCAGCTCTGCAAGACTCTTAATTATTGAATGCCATTCTATGACCATTAATATAACTTCTCGATGGCTATTGCTATCATCTCACAACGTGTTTCATCGTTTACATCCTTCTTCAATATGCAGCTACTCGGCTCTTTTCTAACACCTTGGCTGCTTTCACACTTATGTGGGTTGCTACCACATCAACATACCTTCTATTATTCCCATGAGGTCCTTAGCTTTAGCTCTCTCCAACCTCAATATTTTCTATGCTTTAGAATGGTGGTAGGCTTGCAAGTTGTAGCCTTTACTTTTTCTTTGATGATTCTGCTACTTTTGTTGTAGCTTGACACTTAAACAATCTGCCAACTGCTCTTTTTTTTTTTTTTTTCTTTTTTTTTTTTTTAAATTTAATACAATGATCCACATTGGATCCCCCATGTTCCAAAGATACAGCCATATACTTCTCTTCTCAATAGATCTTCCACTTTCTTTCAATATCACAGCTGGCGACGGCTGTCACAACTAGATACCCTTCTCAAACGGGGCTCTACGGCCGTTTAATGGCTGTACCTATCATTTCACTATCACAACTTGATCTTTTCTTCTAGAAGCAAGAATACCTCAGTTAGAATGCTATGACATTCAGAGACAGCTGACTATAAAACAAGTTTTATTCCTTAATAAAGCAGCGACATCTTTCAGCAAATCCTCCCAAGTATAGATTTGTATTTTTTTCCTTCGCCCAAGACCAGATTTCCACGTCTAACACACTCAACGTAACCACATTTTATTTTACTGGGGGTACTTCAATTGCTCCACAATGACACATTTTTCCATGCTCATGTCTGCTTCTTCTTAGCTTTCTCGCTTAGACAAATTAACACCAACCTGCACGTTGGGGTGCAATTGACTAATGGGAACTGATCGACAAATATTTGAACAAAAAATTAAACAGACTGCCATGAAAGGTTTCGGCTTCCAGATCTGACTCTTGCCTTTTCTCAGTGGACAAGAGTTCTACACCATTCGTTATAGTTATAGTCTAGTTTAAAACAAGTTCCAAGTAATAATAGATCTCGCATTACAGAGGAAACGTGGTTTCCATTTCTTTCGCAACCCAGCTCGAGGTTGGAAGCCCAGTTCCAGATGGTAGTCCAACTCGTGCTAGAAATCCAGCTCGAGTTCCATCTGTAGTACAGAAATCCGAGGCAAAAAAAAAAGTTCCATGCAATAATCGATCTCGCATTAAAGAGGAAACATGGTTTCCATTTCTTTCCCGACTGGAGTATCCAGAATTGTTTGCGGGTAAAAGGGGGGAACAATATCTCTCCAGTGTTTTCACTTGTTTTTCCCGCAAATAGAGCCCCCTCCCCAGAGAAATAGCCTTGCAGGATCGATTCTATTGTCCCTCGTGAACTGTACGGACCTGAGAAGATTGGTACTATGAAGGAACAAACTCGAAGGGCCAATTCCAGAGGATGTAGGCTATAAGCTAGCCAAATTGCAAGTGATGGACATCGCGCAAAATAAGCTTAGTGGCAGCATCCCGAAATCACTAACAAATTGTTCTGCGCTCATTCAGCTTCAAACAATCTAAACCCAGTTAAGCGGAGTGACACCCCACTTAGTTGTTCAGTTCTTCTCTTGATAGAGCTGGCCAGATAGTAGTAGCCACTATCTTCTATTCGGCTCCTGCACTCTCATCACGCCTCTAGCCTGGGTGCTTCCTTTCAATGACACAACTGCTCTTCCTTATTGGCTACGATTTCTCTTTGCACACTGCCTGCTCACGATCTCCTTCAACTCTCTGTGCAAGCTTGTACTAGTTGCTTACATTCTCCTCCCAGTTGGCTCTCCTTGAATGCTCAGCAATCTACTTGAGGTTCTCACAGACTAGGTTTGCTCTCCTGATTTTGCATATTGCTTTTTTTTTTCCCTATCTACTGGCGTCTTATGCTACATGTGGCGGCATCCATTTAGCACTTGGTAAATAGATTTACGTCGCCTTACCACTAAATTTATGAGTATCGCTATACAAAACAACCTCGACTACAAGCTTTCTGTAATACTCATCGCTTTCTCTTCTACCAACAAGGACCGTGCTTCTTTCCTGAGCAGCTTCTAGCTCTTTCTCATGTTGGCAGCAAATTACTATGTCATAGCAGTGCTCTTTCCTCCTAAGGTCTGCCATTTCTCCATGCTCTGCTGAGCTTCTCCAGATGGCTATGTCAAACCTGCGCACTACACCTCCAAGCTGGTTGCACTTTTTCACGATTATCTCCATACATTCTTCCTTTAACTCGACGGTCTTAGATTCTTGTCACAAGTACTTCACACAAACCTGGTTGACTCTTCTTGTCAAAGTTAGAAATGGCATGATATGAGAGTCGCTTTTGCTGGACAAACATACTTCAACTAAAACCACATAGATTTTCCTTGAATGAGCATGGACTTGAACTATTTGACATAAACCAGCTAGGCGCTTCTACTGGACCTTGGTACACAGTCCATGAAAAACATAAACTATACTCACGCTTCAAATGACCATGACATACGGCTCTATTGGAACAGAAAAAAAAAATTAATACATAGAACTTTCTATTCATCTCTCAGCGAATACACATACAAAGATTAAACATCTATAGAAAGCTTCAACTTTCTATCTAGACAAGGTTCTGCTTGTATGTTTCCTTGAACCAGTTGCTGCAATGACAAATCTAATCACGATCTTTTTCAAACTCGCTCTGATACCATGTTAGTTTAATGATCAGATTTGAAATAATCAGAAAATGCAACACAATGAACAATGAACACAACAATATACCCTGGGAAAACCCTCCAACTTAAAGGGAAAAACCCAGCAACAATATATCTCTTATATATTGAATAATAAGAATAGCAATCTATTTTTCAAATGAATTATCTTTCTTATCCTCCTTGAACAATGAGAAATCACTCTATATATATACAAGTGAGAGGAAAGAGACGCATCTCTTCAATTTCCCTGTCGGCCTCCACCAAACAAATTATGTCTTAAATAATACAATAAGTTGGGTTGGAAGTGAGAGCCCGACACTGCTCCTTCAACATCAACACATTTGCTGCAGAGTGCATCGATTTGATTATAGAATAGGCATACATTTGATTATGAAATTCAAGTTTTATCTAGTTTATGTTTTGGCGTAATTTCTATATATTTAACTGTATTAAATTTTTCATATTTTTAAAATATAAATGACATAATTATATGATATTTTAAAAATTCATAACCCTTTATCAACTATGGACATGAAAAAGGAAGAGGTGAGTCTATTTACACGTGCGCCCACACACACATCCTATTTTCTCATTTATAGGAGTGAGTAAAGCACTTTATAAAAAAAGGTAATGCCCAATATTAAGAACTTTAACTTTGTTGTTTCCTATTTCATTTTCACTTTGCTATTTCATATTCACTTTTTTAAGAGCGCACACACATATAATTATTTGTTATAGGAATATTTTATAAATTATATTATTATTTTTTTTTGCAAGATAATAATATTTTATTATAAGTTAAATATTAGTTTTTTCATGAATTATAGTATTATTAATTTTATAAAATAATAAAGATAATAAAAATATATTATAGAATATTATTTTATTGTGTGTAAGGTCACATAAACTTTACAAAGACTCGTAAATATAATAACAGGTGATATAGCTCGAGCTTGAACCATCGATGAAAAATATTTATTAAGAAAATAGACACTTAGCAACAATATATAGATGCGAAGCACTTCATTCTCTTAGGGGAAAGGAGCTCCTGGATGTGGAATTTGCGCATCAATTTCCAGTATGGGCCATATGGGGATAGTGAAACTTTCTGAGGGCTTAGAAGGTGGTTATCGTCTCCCATTGGAGGACGGTTTGCAAATATGTGGTCCTGCGTTTTCAAGACTTGCTCAGCCAGGTGTGAAGATGAAATGACAACGGTTGGGAGAGAACCCAAGTAGAGGGTCATTATTGGGCCATATCTGTGGGCAAGGTTGGAGAAGCATCTGTGAGGAAGACGGGATATAATATGAAGATTGCCTATGATGGGCAATGGTATCGGGCCAGGTTGGAGATTGGATGTTTTTCTTGATTTTCGAAATACCAGGGCTGAAACGAATAGGGCTATAAGCAGGGAAATCCATGTAATAGTCAGGGATTCCATTGTTGCTAATATAAAATGGCCAATGTTAGGGCGTTAGAGAGCTTAGTGTTTGAGTCAATCAGAAATGGTGAGAAAGAACGCTGTATAGAAGGATCCATTTGCTGATAGAAAAAATATAAAAAATAAAAAATCCATTTGCTAGAAGAGAGAAAATAAATAAATAAGAATAATAAAATAAACCCATCCACCCATTTGCTGATATAATTTTTTGACCTGTACGTCCCCTTAACTATCCCGAGTCATAAATGATGTGATATCTTGCCAAGAACATTAAATGATGTGTATCTCTTTCAGATTCGCCAACTCAGAATAGACCGTTGATTTCATTTCTGCCAGTTGTTTGTGAAGGTTTTTTTTTTTTTTTTTTTTTTCTTTTCTTAAAAATTTCTTCAAATTTTATGTTTGACAAGGTCTTTTAACTTTTAAAAAAATCTTTAAAAAAAGACGACATAGCCAGCCCACATCATTAAAAAAATTATCTTGGCCGGCGTACATCATTTAAAAATATATATTATGACATGGTTACCTTGATCCGATCTGGCTCTTGCAAGCCTTAGGGTTACAATTATTGTATCCATTTTTATTTTTTATTTTTATTAATTTATTTATTTTTATGGTTGTTTGAGTTACAATTTTTTTTTTAAAAAAAGATATTATATGACATTTAAACAAATATTATGATATAGTTATTTTTTATAAAATTTTACAGTTATAATTAGTAATTGTTTCAAAGGTGTAAATTATATCGGAAGGAATCGTTTAATTTTCGATTTTAGTTATGGATTGGATGAACGTTGACAAGATATGCATTCAAAGTTCTATGATATGTCACATCGTTCAATACAATTTATAATATACACAAACAGTAGATACAAGATAGGTTATGAGACCTCAATGTATTGTCCCCACATCAATAGTATTGCATTGTTGATATGATCCACACATCAAACATGGAATTCTTGGCGTAATCAAATTAGCTCTCATGATTTCCTCGTCCACCCTTGAGAATAAAAAATGACTATTCAAAGATGCCACTACCCTACAAGCTATAGACCCCTTTGTAATGGGCGATAGTCATACAAATCCAAAAGTTGCACTAAATTTCGGTCTAGTGTTTGATATGGACCCCTTGGTGTATGATATCATCAAAAATACCTTATCATTACCCCTCACCATTGCTACTCATCTCATCTTATAATCCTTCACTATTTGCATGTTCAGTATGGCCTTGTCCTTTCTTCTATGGGTTTGAGTATAGTGTTTTTGTATGTTCTTAAGCACGATATAATTATTTTAGAAGTTAATATATTGGTATCATCGATGAATGAAAGCTACAAGATAGACTTTGGGATCTCAATGTCATGTTAAAGGATCAGTGGCATTGCATCATTGATTCAAGATGCACATGAGACATGGAGCCTTGCTGCAATCAAATCAACTCTCGTGATGTCCTTGTCCACCCTTGACAATAAAAAATGACCAATATGTTTTGTATGACCTTGCAATTTCTTCTAGGGGTTTGATTATGGTGTTTTTTGTATGTTCTTAAAGCTAAGGTAATTACTCCAAGTGTTAATATATTGGCATCATGAACGAATGGAAGCTATAAGATCAACTCTAGGACTTTAACATCTTGTCTGAACATCAGTGGGATTGCATCATTAATTTGAGCTAAACATGAGATGTGGAGCCCTACCACAGCCAAATCAACTCTCATGATGTCCTCATCCATCCTTAACAATAGAAAACATCTATTGAAATATGTCACCACCTTGCTTTGAAATAACTGACATGTATGCTTCATCGTTGTTACATTGACCTATCAATTTATAAAAAAAATTATCATCACGTATGTAGGTATAGATTATATGAGATAATTATTAAATCCATATGTCATAACAAAGAAGAATGCTTGTCTTCTAAATGGTAATGTGTTCATCGATGCTAATATTATATTGTATTAGTATACTATATATAATATTATATAGTTATATAACATCCCTATTGTATAATATCACTTGAAAGACCTTGTCATTATCCCTCATGATCACTATGCAATTGACCTTAAAATATTCCACTATTTACATATTTTATATGGATTTGCTCTTTCTTTTAGGGGTTTGAGTATGGTGTTTTTCATATGTTCTTAATCCTGATGTTAACTGCTCTTACTTGTCAATATATTGGTAACATAGATGAATGGAAGTTACAAGATGGACTCTGGGACGCCAATATCTTATCCCCTATTAACAACAATGTAGAACAAAATTAAGCCATACATCAAACGTAGAGCTATCATAATCAAATCAGCGCTCCAGACATCCTTCACCACCCATAACAATAGAAAATATCTAATCAAATATGTCACCTCCTTACAAGTTATAGACCCCTTTGTTATGGGAGCAATTGCAAGGCATGTATATCCAAATAATTACACTAAATCCAATGTTGGTGTATGATATGGGCTCCTTAGTGTTTGGGTGTAGACGGGTTTTGTTTGAGGTCCTGTGGGTTGAATGCCATAATGGCATATGGGAATAAGTTTATGTCGGACGCATGGGTGGGAAATGTTGAGAGTCAGTGCACACAATAGTGTACTTGGTTACATGGCTTAGACCCATCCTTTGGTGTTATTGAGTGCTAATGTGGGAATTGGTGAGATGATCATCAATATTCCCATTGTTCTTGTGGGGGTGATGATGAATCCATACAATACAAGTTATTTTTAAGGTAAGTGACAAAGAAAAATATTATTATTATAAACTATTTTTATATATCAATATATATAATATTAAAAAAATAAATATAATATTAAATTATCATCGTATATTATATATTATTTAATTATTTAATTTTTTATTCTTCACCCCATCATCATTTACATGTGAATATGCAGACAATATGGAAATGACAAAAGTTGATAAGGGAACATGTGTTGAACTATGTAAACCTTAATGTCTTATCCCAACATTAGTGGCATTGCATCATTGATTTGATCTACACATGAGATGTGGAGACCCATTGCAATCAAATCAGCTCTCATGATGTCCTTGTACAATAGAAAATATTCATTCAAATATGTCACCACCTTGATTTGATATAATTTACACATATCATTCTGTACCATTGTTATGTTGACATGTCAATTTAAAAATTATCATAATCACACGTGTAGATATAAACTATATAAGATAAATGATGTTCATATGTCACTTCAGATAAATATACTCATCTTCCAAATGATAAAATGTTCATTAATACTAATATTGTATTTTATTATAATACTATATAGATATATGCCCCATTGGTGTATAATATTACTTGAAATATAATCATAATTGTAAATAATTACATTTTAAAATTTTATATTATTATTAAATTATAATATACATATAATATAATTATAGTAAATATTATTAAATTATTATAATAGATCAACTATATAATATAGTTCTATAAGGTTTCACCAAAACACTCTTTCAATTTATATTTAATGTTAGTTATGATGACTAGTCTTCTCAGTGGCACGTCACTGTTGTGATAACACTACGTGTAAAAATAAAGATACCACTTGTCAACACAAACACACCACTATTTGGTAGATTTTTTTGATAATGTGGAAACCGTGGGAACTAGTTTTTCTGGAACTGAGACTCGAGAAACATTGGATATGCGTTCTCTCTTCCTTAGTAAACTCTTTTGGGATTTGAAAGCATATAAAAATAGTGCAGTGATCCAGCATATTGTATTGTTTATCTCATTTTAGAAGTTTTCTCTTACCAAAGGTATGTTATGTTGTTCCGAGTTAGTTTTAGAAATGTTGAGGAAGTTTCCCTTGCCTGTCATCAGTTTCATCCTACTTGTGAAAATTTTGACTTTGGCATTAATGATCTCACCAATCCAAATCTTTTGAAATCCAACATTTTGAAAATGTTATTTGCAGTAACTTTAAACTATGGAGCGGTTAAAATAAACCTGTAAATCATTTCACAGTTGAGCGATATGGATTGAAGACTCAACCACTCAGCTAAGCACTAGAGCTTCCCTGCCATTGAGTTTACATCAAGAGGGAGCTATTACGACGTTTCTATGAATCAAAACCTTCTTACAATCAGATTATGGTAAAACAAGAAATTTATGCACTATAAATTGTGGTGCCAAGTCGTTGGATGTGGCACTTGTTATCAAGTACTAAATAATTACTTTCCCACTATTTATTTTTCTATTGGCCTGGGTCTAGGATTAACGGTAAGGCTATTTGAACTGTTCTTACAAGTCGCATGTTATCTATAATGGTTTTAATGTAGATAATATGCACAAACCCAATGACATGCACCAAATCAGGGGAGACTGTTATGGTTACATATTACAATGAAAATAATTGGATAAATTTTGTGCTATCAACTCACATCTTCTTGGGCATGGCTCATCTTCTCGTAGCTATTTTAATAAAACTTTGAATGTCCTAAGAAGTGTCCCAGGCATAAGCTAGTAGATGCATCAGCTAAAAGATGCTATGTTGAATGTGTACATAAATAAGAGGCTAATCAATGATAAAGTTATTTGGTTTGGGTAATAAATAAGGGATTGTGTCATTACTTGATTAACTTAAAAAAATTAACTAAACAGGTAGTATACGTAGCAGAGGTAACATGTGGTAGTTGGTCATTGACAGAATCAACATCTTTCGATACAAAGACCTATCTAAGATAATACTTCTGCCAATATAGCATCTCTGACGTAATTAATAGATTTATTTTTGAAGTAATAAAAAAAATAATTAAAACTTGAATCAAACAGGTAATATTCATAGCAGAGGTTACATGTGGCAGTTGGCAGTTGTCAGAATCAACATCTTTCGATATAAAGATGTATCTAAGATAATGTTTCTGCCAATATAACAATTCTACAATAATTAATTGATCTATTTTTAAATAATAATAAAAATTAATAAATGACATTTAAATAAATATTAAATTTAAGATTAAAATTATTTTATGATAAGCAATTAAATGTCAATTTTTTTCATAAGAATTTCAAGCAATATATAATAATGAATTTTGACTTATTTGATAAAATTTGTGATCTCCACGTGTAATTTTATAAACATATAATTTTTTTCACATTTCTATGTCTTTTCAACAAATAATTTTTATCAAATATCCTCTCATTCTCTACCAAGCCAAAAAAATTGAGCAATTATGGAATGAACTAACCGTTAAAAGATCCTAGCTCTCAAATGAGATTTTTGTTAGTTACGAAATTATTGATGAAAAAAAATAGAACTGGTCTATATCTCAACACAATCCTTTAAAATTCAACCATAGTAATTGATACCATGAAGGAATTAGCAGGAAATACACAGGATCCACAGGATCAATCCAGGAGAAAGAACCCACAACAAATAACCTGCAAATATTTCCAGAGAATAAATAAATTTCTCACACCTAAAAAATAGGTGATAATTCACAAAATTCTCTGAATTCTCTCAATAATCTCTCTTTTTTCTCATATAATGCAAAGTATTTATAATACAAATAGTTTGTTTCGTGTTAACAAACTATTTGTAAGATTACAAAATAGAGAAAACAAACTATTTGTTTTCTCATACTATGAATAAATATATTGTTGAGAGATTCTCAACAATAAAATAAATTAACCGAGGTAAATAAAATTAACCCTCGGTAATAAATAACTTACCCTATTAACCCTGGGTAAGCTTAAATATGCATTATTCCAACACCCTCCCTTAAGCGAAACATAGGGAGAATGACAAACAGAGATGGGTCCCGGCTACTAGGCCTGATAAGGTACCCATGTACAAACCAATTAAAAAAATACATGAAAAATAAAGGAAGGAAGGACTTCATGGAAAATCCCCCCCAAGGACAACTTCCTTCACCCCAAGCATCGCTTGCAACTGAAGATAATGAGGAGAAGCCAAAGGTTTAGTGAAGATGTCGGCAATCTGCTCAACTATAGGCATAAACTCCAAAGAAAGAACTCCATCCTGAATAAGATGTCGAATGAAGTGCATGTGAATCTCAATGTGTTTTGTCTGCTGATGCTCAATAGGATTACGTGAAATATCAATCGCACTTTGGTTGTCACACCAAAGAGTAGTAGGACCCTGCTGTGTGAAGCCAAACTCTCCAAGCAACTGTCGAAGCCAAAGTATCTCCTGACTAGCTTTGACAGCACCTCGATACTCAACCTCAGTAGAGGACAATGCAATAGTAGTCTGCTTTTTGCATGCCCAAGCAACTAGACTTAAACCAAGTGTGAAAGCAAATCCACAAGTGGACTTGCGAGTGTCAACATCACCAGCCCAATCAGAGTCAGTGTATCCAACAAGCTGTGTAGAACTCTGTGGTGTGTAATGTATACCAAAGTGAGTGGTGCCCCAAATGTAGCACAAAATACGCTTGGCTGCTTGCCAATGACTCTCATGAGGCTCATGTGAGAATCAAGAGACAAGGTTCACAGCAAATGTGATGTCAGGACGGGTATGAGTCAGGTATAAAAGACTACCTACAAGTTGTCGATACAAAGTGGAATCAACAAGAGGAGTTGTACAAGTGGTAGACAACACAATACCTGACTGATATGGAGTGGGTGCAGGCTTACAATCAACCATGCCAAATCGATGAAGAAGATCTGTCACATACTTCTGTTGTCCAATAGAAATGCCCTCAGAAGACTGAAAAACTTGAAGACCAAGAAAATAATGTAGAAGTCCTAGATATGTCATATCAAACCTATCTGCCAACTTGTCCTTGATGTCATGTATCAAGGAATCTGAATTGCCAGTGATGATGAGATCATCAACATACAAAACCAAAATGACAAGCTCCTCACCTTGCTTCAGGATGTATACATTGTGATTTGACTCACAATGAATAAAACTAGAACTCAAAAGAAAACTATCCATCTTCTCATACCAAGCTCGAGGATCTTGTTTGAGGCCATAAAGAGAACAACAGAGTCTACAAACCAATGATGAGTCCTGCACAAATCCTGGAGGCTGCTCCATATAGATCTCCTCATGGAGATCACCATGCAAGAAAGCACTCTTCACATCCATCTAAAAAACTGACCAAGAATGTGAAGTAGCAAGAGAGAGTACAAGCCGAATAGAATCCATCTTAGCTACAGGGGCAAAGGTCTCAGAGTAATCAACCCCTTCAACCTGTGAAAAACCCTTAGCTGCTAATCTAGCTTTGTACTTATCTACTGATCCATCTGCAGCATATTTGGTCCTATAGGCCCCATTTACATTTTACAAGTTTTCTTCCCTTAGGAATAGGGACAAGATCCCAAGTATCATTCTTCATCAATGAAGAATACTCATCATACATAGCAACATCCCACTCGGGTATACCAATAGCCTCAGAAAACAACACTGGATCATCTGTACAAGCTTGTCCCAAAAGAGCAACACCAGATGTCTATGAGCGAGTGTGACGAGAATCAGATGGATCACCAATAAAATAACCAGCTGCCTGTAGAGTGCTCTTTGCCCACTTAGGCAAAGGTGGTGAAGAAGATGGTTGTGGTGGCTGAATAAGTGCAACATCATCATCATAACAATAGAAAGTAAATCCTCACTATCCTCAGTAGGAGGGGGAGAAGAAGAAATAGATATACACTCCTGTGGAGTGGCTAGCTCATCAACCTAAACATCCCGTTGAAACAACACATCATGTGTGACAGGATCAAAAAGATGGTAGGCTTTTACACCTTCACAATAGCCAACAAAAATGAGTGGTTGGCTTTTCTTCTCCAATGCTTTACGTTTGTCATCAGGAACAAATGCCCATGCTTGACTCCCAAAGATGCAAAAATTTGAAATATCAGGCTTGATCCCAGACCAAGCGTCTTCGGGTGTCATATTTTGCATAGCTTTGTGAGGCATATGGTTTTGAATGTAATTTACACAATTTATAGCTTCAGCCCAATATTGTGGAGCCAAATTTTTAGAGTGAATCATACAATTAGCCATCTCTTTCAATGTTTGATTCTTCCTCTCTGCTACACCATTTTGTTGAGGAGTGTGTGGTACAGTGAACTGGTGTTGTATCCCATGCTCAATACAAAAATCATAGAAAGCATTACTGTCATATTCCCCCCATTGTCAATGCGTATCTTCTTAAGAGGAAGAGATGATTGTTTTTCAACAAAGGCTTTAAAGGCCTTAAAAGTCTCAAAAACTTCACTTTTCAAATTGAGAAAATATACCCAAGTTTTACGAGTGAAATCATCAATGAATGTGAGTGCATATTTAGCCCCTGAAAAAGAACGAGTTGGAAAAGTCATCAAATCACTATGAACCAACTCTAAGGGTGCATTTGCACGTGTGGCCTTACCAACTGGAAATAGATCCTGGTGCTGTTTACCAACTAGACAACCAGGACACACCCCATCAATACATGAGACCTTAGGAAGGCCTTTTACAAAATGTTTTGTACTCATTTGTTGCATATATCCATAACTCAAATGTCCTAATCTCTCATGCCACAATTTGTTGAGATTATTACCATGTCCTATAAGTGAAGAACTAGAAGACATAAAAGACTCAAACTTATCAAAAGTATAGAGTCTTGCAGTATGGTTTGTTGTACCTGTAGCAACTATCTCACTAGGATCATTACATTCTCATATTACAACATCATGTGAAGTAAACTCCATAGTTTTACCAGTACCAAAATTACATATTTGATATACAGAGAAAAGATTAGAAGAGATTTGGGGTATAAGTAATACATTGTTAAAGCATCCATCTTGTTTATCAACAATACCAAATCTGAAAACTTCAATCTATGAGGAGTTACCCATAACAATATGTGATGTACTGCAATTTGTAAGAGAAGACAATAGATCCTTAGAATGTGTCAGATGGTGAGAAGCACCTGAGTCAAAAATCCACTAATCATGACATGAAGATATAGCCCTGGCTGAAAGTGCTTTCCCTTTTCCTACAGAAGTAGAAGGAGATGGAGACAAAATGGAGATTTTGTGTTGTCTGACTGCTGCCTCTAATGCTTCCATCTTCTTAAAACCTCTACTTTCATCAAGATTAGGACCACCACAAAAATTACATGGACCAAATGTTTTCTTCTTTTTCTTAAAGGACTTTTTGGTCTTAGTAGATTTAGAATGATGAGGTGTTTGGGTGGTGGACTCTGGAGGGTTATTTGAAGGTGCTTGCTTTTTAGACTTAGGTGAAGGTTTTCCTTTAAAATAATTAGCAACTAGAGCATGACTAGGACCAGGTAGAGCATCTAAGGCCATTAATTTAGTTTGCTCCTTAGTCAATCTTTCACAAAAAACTTCAAAGGAAGGCCATTTGAATTCGTCACCTAATGTATCCATCATAGTATAAAAAGCAGAGGAAAAAACACTATATGGTCCTTTCAACTTTGAAAAAATCATGAAAATGCACTCCTGATCACTTTTATCTTTATTACCAGCTTTCAACTATGACCTTATAAATTTGAATTTTGCCAAGAATTCATCTATTGAAGAGAAATCTGATGGGGAGAGAGTACTCAATTCTACATCTAATTTCAAAATTTTAAACTCATTAACTTTGCCAAATAGGTTTTTAAATTTTTCCCATACCTCTTTTGGCGTAGTAGCATCTGTAATGTGAAATTGAAGATTATCTGAGATGTTGAGGTAAATCAATCCAAGAGCCTCATCCTACTTACAACCATAAGCATATTTGTCTTTTTTAGTGGTGAATTTTGCAGGTGTCATTTCAGAAAAAATTCTCCATAAGCCCTTTGATTGAAGGAGTTGTTGCATTTTTGGCTTCCAAACATGGTAATTTGTAGAATTTAGAGGTTCAAACAATCGAGATTCCATTCTCGAGGAATATGATGAAGTTGACAAGAACAATCTAGACATTTGTTTTTCCTCAAAAAACACCCCTCTTGTTACAATTTAATGTCTCCCAATGAAAAAAAAATTAGCCTTGGCCTATACAAAATTAAAAAATGGCTTTATGCAAAAAAAATGTAGGGGGATTTGACCCCAAGACCTCCTCCCTACAAATTTTTAACAAAATATCTCTAGCCGCTTTAGCAAAGTCAAATTTGAACTTTCAAAGCTAGAGACTTGCATTTAAACCACTAAAAATTAAAAAAATAATTTAAAAAAGCCAAAAATGACTCACACGTGTGAGATAACAGCTGAATAATCTTTGGCTTTATCAAAATAAACTCTTTTTCTAGCAAGGTGTGGTGGTCAGGGAAATATCTGAGAAATTTTGTAAACACAGCCAAGGAAAAAACACCTTTTAGCAATGCAGAATGGCTCCACTAGATCTGCCAAAAGGACTGTACGGCCTAGGCCAAATCCATCCTTCTCAGAATGAAATGAAAGCTTTGGATGTCTGCTATCACATGAAATTTTTAGATTTTGATTTTATATAGAATAAGGCGTTCAAAAATGAGAAATCTGTACGGCTATACAGCAGACAAAAAAATAGTTTTTAAATTCCTGTTGTTGGATTCCAAAACATTGTACGACCTGATCCAATTCCATCAAAATTTATATGGATAGAAAGATATAATAGTCAGCTTTCATTAACAGGTCTCAAATTCCAAAAAAGTCAACCGTACGATCTACCACATCATAAAAATGGACAGGTACTGCAGTCTGCCAACAGGGACCAGTCATCAAGTTTTTGAATGAAAGAGCTGTATGTCCTGATCCAAATGAGAAAATTCAAATTAAAATGGATTTTTGACTTGATTTTCTACGCCACTATGAAAAACATCTGATTTTAGAAATCTAGACGGTCATTTAATGGGCATAAAGTACAAAATTTTCCAAAAAAAAGGTGTAAACAAGAACCAAATTTTGAGAGAATAAAAAATATTTGTAACACATCAATAAAATAATATTTTTGAATGTGTTAGCAGATGAAAAATTTTAGAGAAGAGGATCTTCAACTGGAACTCCAAGCTCTGATACCATGATACCATGAAGGAATTAGCAGGAGATACACATGATCCACATGATCAATCCAGGAGAAAGAACCCACAACAAATAACCTGCAAATATTTTTAGAGAATAAATAAATTTCTCACACCTAAAAAATAGGTGATAATTCACAAAATTCTCTAAATTCTCTCAATAATCTCTTTTTTTTCTCATATAATGCAAAGTATTTATAATACAAATAGTTTGTTTCATGTTAACAAACTATTTGTAAGATTACAAAATAGAGAAAACAAACTATTTGTTTTCTCATACTACGAATAAATATATTGTTGAGAGATTCTCAACAATAAAATAAATTAACCAAGGTAAATAAAATTAACCCTTGGTAATAAATAACTTACCCTATTAACCCTAGGTAAGCTTAAATATGTATTATTCCAACAGTAATTAATATTGTAAGTCACTTGATGATCATTCACAACATAAACACTTTAATTATTCCTTGTGACAAAGGATGAAAACATCTTAGACAATGTTATATTTACTTACTTGCTTTTTATTTGTGATATAAAAACTATTCTACTATGATGTGATCTCACTGCATTATTTTTAAATATGTAATTTGTGTAACAAATGAAAATTTATTTCAATAAGGCAAGGGCAATTCTAATCCAAATTTAGGGATTTAGTTTCGCAAGTATGAATAGTCTTAAGCAACCTAGATATCAATAATATGATTAGCAATAACACTATCTATGATCTCAAGGGAACCCCAAATTCTAATATTAATATTAATTATTTTTATATTTATGAATTTTTATTGGAAGACCACTACCACTTTTTTTTTTAAAAAAAAATCCAAACACATATTATTAATAAACTATTAATAAATGTAAATATATATTCAATTTAACATATGAATCCCATTACACACCTATTTTAGATTTGATAGGGTGTCCAATGGAAGATTGATTGTGTTTGTACTGGTGGATATGATTTTCATCATTGTCAACCCATCTAATAGCTATCAAATTCATCCATATCAAACTATTATTACTTTACAGGTTCCTTAAAATGAGGTGGAATCTTACCATTCTTCATTATTGGGGATTTCAAAGGCATTTTACTAAATTTCATAGGAGAAGAAGGCCATGGTAGCTATACATTAGTTATCGTCTATTCTTTTGGCATTGTTTTATTTTACAAAACTCTTTCTTCTATAAATCTGTTATTAATGGTTTCAATCCCTTATTACACTTTTTTTTCAAATCTTCCTTTGGGTTTTTCTATAAGTGAATGTTTATTTTTGGTTCTCTATCATGGATATTATTTTTTGAAAATTTCTTAATAGATTTTAAAAGAAATAATATGATAAAATTGAATAGTTTATTCATCAAATTCAATATGTATATGTACATATGACATCTCTTATATACAAAGAATTTATCTTTACCTATAATCCTTATATTCTCTCTCATTATCTCATTTCTATCTTTGATGAGTTGTCTCAAAATAACTCATATACAATATTCTCATATACACATATATAATATTTTTATATCACCTAATTAACTAATGACTCACTTACAACTATATGTGACTATACACACAAAATGAAGGTAAAGACCAATCCCATCAACCTCTTATCAACCGAAAATACAAGATGGCATCAACCATAGATCATGAATGAGAATATGAACATGGACTTAAACATATGTTCATCCTCTGTATTTGTTACATACAAATTTCATGGATGGCTATATCACCCACGTAGATATGAATTAAAAACACACACCTTTGTTCATCTTCTACACCTATGTAAGTAAGTACACAAATTCACAATTGACTAAAACACCTAAGAAGATACGAATTATTACACCCACATATATTTAAAGTATATAACACATCACATATTAAATAAAAATAAAAATTTTGAGGACTAATTTCTCACTATTATCTTTTGTATCCATTGCTATTGACCACTACCACTTGATTATGAACTGCATAGACAATGTCCACCTTAACTAGATACTAGCATTGAGTTTATCCAGAATAGTGCATATTGGTTTTCCATTATTCTATTTGCATCCCTTTTGTTAGGGATGAACAACATGCACTATTAATATTCCTACCTTTGTTGTGTTACTACTTACTCAATTGATTGGAATTTGAAGCTCATATACATATCTTCTTTAATAATATTACTTCCTTCCCCATGCTTAAAAAAAATGGATGTCAAGATTTCAAAAAAATGTATTCATATAAAAAAGTATAAATTTTATTTTAATAAAACATTAACAACATACAAATAATTTATTCATACATTAAACTATAAATATAAACAATAAACTCACTATTTGACAATATTGATACATAATGAATTATTTAGTCTATAACTAAACGCTATTAATCTATAAATAATTATAAATATTAGCTTTTAAAAAATAAACAATATACTAAATGACCACAACTTAATGATAGTATTACTTGATACTTTATTCTATCAAAATAAAAACATAATTAATATGTAATGACTATAAAATAATATTAAATTAAATAATACTTTTAGTTAAAATTATTTAACATCATCTATCACAAATTGACAACTCTAGAAGCTATGAAAATCAATTGTTAACCCAAAAAAGATTACTTAAAAAAAATAAAAAATGAACTAATCAACATAACAAAACAATTACAAGTAAAGCTCGACTTTTGTTGAAATTGTAGAGTTGTAAAAATTAAAAACATATATGTTATGTTTAAGTTAGAGGCTTATACGGTGGGGTTTCAAGATTCGTTTCACAAAAAATAAAATTTAGAAGATGTTGGTTTGATTCAATCTAAGGCTGACAAGTAGTAAGAAAGTGCCACATAAAATAGTTTCCATATGAATTAAGGATTTGACTACAAAACTAACATCAGGTTTGAACACTTACTATATACTTTGTAATTTCATTTGGTTTGTATTGTTGACATTAATATTAAAAAAATTGTTCTCCTTTTTAATTGTTACATTTTCAATTGTTTTTTTATTTTATTTTAATTTAAAAGATTATTTTTTTTTAAAATAAAATATTGTGAATTGAATAAAAATATAATTAATGATAAAAATAGGCGAACTGCTATAGTAACAACCTACAACAATAGTATATTAACATTTTAAGTTATTTCACTTCTAGTTTTCCTAAATTTCACCTTGCGCATAACTTTCTATATATTTTCTTTTGGTTTCCTGAGTAGTCACAACAGCAGAGAATTATATTTTGTAGAGGCTCACCATAGGCTCTTTGACTATCTTTTCCTATAGAAATCATAACAAAAAAGAATTTACAGCTCATATTAAGAGTTCTTGCAGGAAATGTTAACATGTAATTAAATAATTTTTTAATGTAGAGACATGAACAACTGCATTTAAATAATTTTATAGTGGTTTTTCCTGTGCCCTTGTAATTCTTCCCACAGATAAATGAGGAACATCGTTCTGAGTTGATAGGGCATATGGAAAGTTGATCCAGCACTTGGAAGGTGACATGCTCGATGCTCCCGCCCATGTTTCCCACCATCTAAAGTTATAAATTCTACTCTCTGTTTAATGTAATATTATTTAACAATAATATCTATAATATTATTATAATTTAATATTATAGATTATAGATTAATATTTTATATAATATAATTAAAAATATATTATATGTATGAAATAATATATTTTAATTATAATATAAAAATATATAATATTAAATTATAAATTAAATTTTAATATTAAAATATTAAAATTTCTAATATAATAAAACATATAATAAAATCTAATAAGATAATTATATATCTTATATATAAATATAAATATTTAAATGTATGTTAAAATTTAAAAAAAAAACATACACACAGACACACACAAGAAATAATATATTTTAATTGTAATATAATATAAAAATATATAATATTATATAAAAAATGTATAATCCTTTTATATATAAAAAAAATTATAAAATTAATGAATTGTACATATAATATAATAATAATTTAAAAACTATAATATATATTACAAATATATTTTATATTAGATAGATATTAAATATAATATTAATAGAATAATATATTAAATATTATAACTATCTCACACACACATATAATATAATAAGAGTATTATATTATATTTATAATTAATATATAAATATAAATTCCAAAATATTAATGTTTTATTTTTATATTATATTAACTATGCACAATTATGGTATTTTATTATATTAGAATGAATATTTGTTGATAAGGGAATTCGAAAGTCTATAATTGACAATCGATGCTTAAATTTCAATTAATCCTTGCTTAACGATCACTCTTAAATAGGAGGGAATGTAGTGGGTTAAATTTTGTTTAAAATGGGAATATAGCTCATAAAAGAAAAGAAAACACTTGGTAAGTACAATATAATGTGAGAATTTTTATATTAATTATTGCATGATTGAATTTTAAATTTATTAATATAATCTAAATTTTTGTACCGTAGTCGATTTCTTCTATGTTAATAATAAATTGTTATTGGTGTAGAAAATGACAAAGTTAGTCTATCACAATATAATACATAAAAGAGAAATATATTCTACAAAAGAAAAGAAAATACATACTAGATATAATCGTAAAAAAATAAACAATTCCTCATACTTTTCTTGCACCTTTGAGACAAATGCTAGTTATATACCAAGTGCTGGTAGGTTGAGCTGGAGGTGATCGGGCTCATGGATGGAGGGTCATTAGGATGTAGATGTGGAATCCAATGAGAAGGAGACTCAAACAAAAGCAAAAATCAAAACCGAGCTATCACTATATGAAGCAAAGACCAATACAAACTTCAATATTCACAACTACTCACATATAATATATTTTGTATCATCTAATTAATTGGTGATTCATATACAACTATAATGCGAGTACTAAATTCTTCATATCTTCATCTACATAGATAGAGGTGTTTTAAGGTCCTACATTTCTTTGAAAAATCCACAACAAAAAAAATTCAATGTATGAAATATGCAAAGTTTATATTACATCTATATAAAAGATATACAACCACTTTCTAGATCCATTTATAGGTGCCTTTTTTTTTTTTTAATTACATTTTGTATTTAATTTTGATTATTTAATTATTTATGTACTAAAAATATATATACATTAATTTTTTAAAATTTATAGGGAAAAATAGGTAAATATATGATAAATGTGAGGTATGGCATGTGACATGTGGCTAATGTGTTTATAAATAACTGAGACTTATTATTTAATATTATTTTTTATTTTATATAAATATTATTTTATATTACAATGTTCATATACTAGATTTATATGTAATAGTTTGAAGATAATTATTTATAATTTTTAATCACATATGACTTACTTTTAAAAAAAATTTGATATGCTTTCTCACCGAGTATTGATGTCTTCATATGTAGCTTGTTTATCTCCACTAAGAAAAAAACATAAAATCTAAGAAAAGACTAGTAAAGAAAAATATATTTTGGAAGTAGTATTATAGTGAATATAGACCAAAACTAATGTGTTAAAGAGAGATTTGAAACATCTGGATAGTTGAGTTAAATCAAATGCTATTAATAATGTTTGATAGTAAGAATTATATGGGATCATTGACTAATTTTATTTGGATACAAAAACCCTTTCAAAAAATTTATTGTGATTTCAATTTTTTTTTTCACTTGAATCTTCTATTATATATGTTGATAAAAAAAAATTGTTGTTTTTTCTAATCCCTCATCTTTGAACAAGGTAGTCAAAGAGTCAAATTTGAAGTTGTTAGTTTAATAGCTATATATGTTTAGGTGTTATTTTTTATTGAAACAATTTGTACTAATAACAAATGTGATACAAATTATCTTCTTATTGATTTTAATTTTCATCTCACTACAATTGTTTACTCTTTACTAAACCAAAAAAATTAATAATTATGGATGGAACTAACTACAATGAAACCTAATTCTAAGATGAGATTTCGATTGGTTAGGAAATTATTGATGAAAAAGACATCATTTTTGTTCTATACCTCAACATAGTCCTTTAAAATTCAACCATAGTAATTAACATTGTAAGGCACTTGATGATCATTCACAACATGAACACTTTAGTTATTCCTTTCAACAAAGGATGAAAACATCTTAGACGAAGTATTTTTACTTGATTGCTTTGTATTTGCGATATAAACCCTATTATACTATGATGTGATCTTACTACATTATTTTAGGATATGTATTTTTTGTGACAAATATATTTCAATAAGGGGCAGTTCTAATTCAAGTCTAGAGATATAAATTCCTAAATATGAATAGTTTTAAACCACCTAGATATCAGTAATATGATGAGTGATAACACCGTCTATGGCCTCAAGTAAAACCTAAATTCTAGTATTAATATTAAATATTTTTTATATTTATGCATCTTAATTGGCTAAACACTACCACTTTTTCATGCAAACACATATTATTAATAAACTATTAATAAATATAAATGTATATTACACTTAACATATGAATATCACCGCATATCTATTTCATATTTGATAGGATATTTAATGGCTCGGGACTAGTTGTGCTTGTAATGGTGGATATGATTTCCATTATTCTCAACCCATCTAATAACTACAAAATTCATTCATATCAAACCATTATTATTTTATGGGTTCATTAGAATGAGGTGGAATCCTACCATTATTCATTATTAGGGATTTAAAGTGCATTTTACTAAATTTCATGGCATCACAAGTCTGTGACAAATATATACATTAGTTATGGTCTATTCTTTTGGTATTATTTTATTTTACAAAACTCTTTCTTCTATAAGTCCATTATTAATGGATTCAATCCCTTCTTACACCATCTTTCTTTATAAATCTTCCCTTGGGTTATCCTATAAGTGTAAGTTTATTTTTTATTCTCTATCATAGATCTTATTTTTTGAAAATTTGGTATTAGATTTTAAAAGAAATAATATGATAAACTTACATAGTTTATTCATCAAATTCAATAAGTATATGTACATATGAGATCTCCTAAATACAAGAAGTTTATCTCTTACTATAATCCCTATATTCTCTCTCATAATCTCATCTATATCTTGGATGAGTTGTCTCAAAATAAATCATATACAATATTATCGTACACACACATATAATATATATTTTATATCACCTAATTAACTAATGACTCACAACTATATGTGAATATACACACAAAATGAAGGTAAAGAGCAAACCCATCAACCTCTTATCAATCAAAAACATAGGATGACATCAACCATAGATCATGGATAAGAACATAAACACAAACATGGACCCAAACATATGTTCATCCTATGCATTTGTCATATATGTCTTTCATGAATGGATATATCATCGATGTAGGTATGAACAAAAAATAGACACCTTTATTCATCCTCCACACCTATATAATTAAGTAAATAAATTAATAATGCACTACAACACCTAAGATGTAAGGAATTGTTACACCCACATATATTTGTAATATATAACACACCACACACTAACTAAAATGAAAATTTTGGGGACTAAGTCCTCATTATTATCTTTTATATCCATTGCCATTGATTATTTTCACTTGATCATAGACTGCATAGGTAATCTCCATCTCAAATGAATACTACACTTGGCTTTATATGAAATAACACATATTGACTTTTCATTATTCTATTTGTATCTGCTTTGTTAGTAATGTACAACATGCACTATTAGTCCTCCTTATTTTGTTGTGTTACTACTTACTCAACTAATTATAATTTTAAGATCATATACATATCATCTTTAATAACATTACCCCGTTCCCCCCTCACCCTCCACATGATGCAAAAACATGGATATCGAGTTTTCCAAAAAATGTGTTCATATAAGAGAATATGAATTTCAATTTATATAAACGTTGACAACATACAAATAGTTTATTTATACATTATATTATAGCTACGAGCACTAAACTCAAAATTTGACACTGTCAACATAATTAATTATTTAAACTATAAGTAAATGCTATTGATCTATAAATAGTTATAGAGTCTAACTTTTCAATAATAAACAATATACTAAATGACCACAACCTAATGATAGTATTACTTGACATGATTGTTAAAAAATAAAAACATAAGTCATATGAAATGACTATAAAATAATATTACATTAAATAATTCTTATAATTAAAAGTATTTAACATCACCTATGGCAAATTAACAACTCTAGAAACTATGAAAATTAAATGTTAACCAGAAAAAAATATTGAAAAAAATTAAACTAATCAACATGACTAAAAAATTACACCTAAAGCTTGACTTTTGTTCAAATTACAATGTTGTGGAAATTAAAAACATATATGTTATGTTTATATACCAGGTGATCAGGGTCATGGGTAGAGAGTCCAGTAGGAAGCAGACTCAAACAAAAGCCAAAATCAAAACCAACCTTTCTCTATATGAACCAAAGGCCAATGCAAGCTTCAATATTCACAACTACTCATGTATAATATTCACACACATATAATATATTTTGTATCCTCTGATTAACTAATGACTCAAGCACAACTATAATGTGAGTATTAAATTCTTAATATCTTCTTCTACATAAATGAAGGTGTTTTTGGATCCTTTTACATCTGTTTGAAAAATCCAAAACAAAATAAACTTACAGTATGAAATGTATAAAGTCTATATTAAAATATATATATATATATATATATATATATATATATATATATATATATATATATATATATATATATATATATATATATACAACAACTTTCTAGATCCATTCATAGGTGCTTGTGCTTTTTAAAGGTATATTATGTATTGAATGTTGATGATTTAAGAATTTATGTAGTAAGTGTATATTTGCATTAATTTTTTTGAAATTATAAGAATAGGTGAATGTAAGATAAATGTGAGGTGTGGCATGTGGCATGTAGGTGGTGCATTTATAGATAAGTGCCACATATTATTTTGTATTATTTTTTATTTTATATAAATATTATTTCATATTGCAATGTACCTATACCATATTTGCATGGAATAGTTTGAAGATATTTATTTATAATTTTTAATCACATATGGATGATTTAATCATATTGTATATTTTTTCTCACTTAGTATTATTGTTTTCATAAGAAACTTGTTTATCCCCACTAGAGAAAAACATAAAATCCAAGGGAGTAATAGTAAGGAAAAATATGTTTTGGAAGTATTATTGTAGTGAATCTAGATCAAAAATATTGTGTTAAAGAGTGATTTGAAACATTTGGATAGTTGAATTAAATTAAATACTATTAAAAACGTCTAACACTAAGAATTTTATGGGATCATTGACTAATTTTATTCGGATATATAAACCCGTCCAAAAAATCTTTTGTGATTTCAATTTCCTTTTTTTATCTTGAATATTCTACTATGTATGTTGATTAAAAAAATAAGATTTCAGTACTAATCCCTCATCTTCAAACAAGGTAGTCAAAGAGTCAAATTTAAATTTATTAGTGTAAATCTATAATAATTATCCATGTCTGACCCTCATAGCTATTTTAGATGATGCATCTGTCAAAATATACACTCAAATAATTACCTATATTTTAGATGACTACCATGAATTCTTATTTTTTATAGGTATACATTTCCATTAAATAACATTAATGTAATCTATTTTTACATTTGAAATCAACTTTTATTGAGGAAACATTTATATTTTTCATTTAATTAGTTCTTAGAATAATTTTATTCATATTCATCTCTAAATAATATTATGCATGTATTTACCTTTTACATGCACTTGGATGTTTACTATGTGTATAAAAAATATGTAATCATTGAATTTTATGTTATCATTATCTGATTTTAGTACTTAAAATCATTCATAGTTTCCTCGATGTTTTTTCATTCAATACACTATTATTCGACATCAAATATCCATTCAAATTATATGTGAATATGTTAGTAAAATATCTGAGATTAAGATCAATACATTTACCTTGTTATTTGAGGATGGAGGAAAACAACAAAGCCATTTCTTCTTCTATAGATTCCAATCACTCCTCCAAACATCTTGGGTTTCACATTTGGAAAAATAAAATAAAAATAATAGCAATACCTATTTAAAATACTAATTAATATCATTTTTGTTTTACAAGAGTACAACTACCACAATGTTTCTATTTATGGTCTATTACTAAAATTGGAATCATTAGTATTTAGTATGGTAGTTGCAGCCTCCATAAAATAAGCTATAATAACTAGAGTGGTGCCTAATTTAATACACATAAGATTACCATAGCACTTGGAAAGAGTATGTAAATGTTAGTGGGGATTCAAACCCAGGGCCAACAAACTACCCAATTGGAAACACTTGTGGTCCTCAAAATAGCTTTTGCCTTTCCTCAATTCAACAAAGAAAGAGAAATGAGCACTATTGTTATGAATAAGATGGATGAACTATTAGTGTTACTATAAATTATAAAGAGAAATATTTATAACCATATCTATTTTTATATGTCATATTTCATCTCTTGATTATATTATATAGGAGGCATATTTCTTTGAAGAAGATTTTATATTTTTCATCTAATTACTTTCAGAGTCATCTAATTTGGCTTATGTACTTAAATCAATGAGAATTATTTTTTAATAAGTTTTGGACTCATCTAAATTGACACATGGATCATTTAATACATTTTTAGAGGAGTTGCTAGATATTTGACCCCTATTTTTATTGACATGACACATGCTTCAATAATATATTAATAATTGAAATAGTTCATTGGAAGATATAAATTGCATTGATATATGTGACATGTCAAAAAACTTTTCATGTGTATTTTCCTAGGCATATGTGATTCTATCAATTGAAATAAACTGTCATTTCTTCTCACCATTACGAACCAACTCACCTTTAAATATACGATTGCTTTCATGTTTCGTATGGATTTTCCTTCCCTATTACTTCTCTATTTCTCAAGTTCACTATGAAACAAAATGTCTCATCCCTACAAAACTCATTGTTATAGTGTATGAAGGAACTTACCACCCCATTTTACACTATCACCTCCACTAGAAATATCAAATTATTATTTATTAATGATTTGTGTAAGAGAGGTGAGATCAGGCTAGAGGTAATGGGTTTTGAGTGAGGTATGATTATTGATTTACACTTTTTCACTTTACAAAACCCTGCTTTACCAAAACATAAAATTACATCCCTTCTAGTGTAATTCGTACCTTTGGGGCAACTACTAGTAATAAGATGCCTTTATTATCATATTCTCACTTACTTTTTTAAAGGATTTAAATACTAGGAAGAGTACCTATTGGTGCATGAAAGGGTAATATTTAAGAATAAATATAATATAAACTTGTTAATAGATTTTTGTGGGGTACTTGAAAATGTTTATAGTGACTCTCCTCAAATAAGTGTCATGATATAATTTTATTCCCTCTAATTAAAATTTATGAACTGGCATGTGTTTCATTATTCAAAAGTTTAATTTTTATGGATGATTTATTATATCTAATGGGATTGAGACATGTGACTATATTTGATTGGTTTACAATTTTGAATTGAAAGACTATGATTAAATCATATACTAATAAACATACACATATCACTTTAAATTTTAAGTTTGAAATAAAAAGGGGCTCCATGGGATTACTAGGTTATGTAACTTAATCTAATATTGTTAATGAGATTATGCTATATAATATATATCTCATGTGATAAAGTGAAATTTAATATCTATAATGTTAGAAAATAAAAATAATATATGTGGAAACTAACTATAGTTTAATGGAGCACAATGTGATGCACTAACATAGTGGCTTTATGTGTTTTAAGGAGAGAAGAGCTTTAAGTGGATCCATGATCGTTGAAGTTCATTTAATAATTTTTATGTTTCCACATCTATGCATATTAAAGAAGTGTGTGACCAATTTTTCAAAATAGTAAAGTGTGAATAATAAAAACATTTAAATGAATTTATTCACTATAAAGATACATGAGATCATTGTTTTTCCACATTGAATCTATTGTCAATTTCATATATAAATTTCATTTTTAAAAATTATCTTTAGCTTAATTTTTTGATGGAAAATATGAACCATGTAAATTTTATTATCATTGTAGATTTCACATTTAATTCTCTACAATCTACTTTAGTTTAGGTTTTGATTTAATAGGCGATGTAATAATTATTTATCAAAAATTAGGTTTATTTTATCCCCTTATACATATCTAGGTTTAAATCTCAAATTAATTCATCTTTCTTGAAATCCTTTGAGTTAATTATAACCATTGACAGTATTAAACTACGAGATCAAAAGGCAGACATTTGAAAATATGCATTCAAGAAGTCACAAAACCCAAATAACTTTGATTATGTTAGGATATATGATTGTGTTTACATTCTAATCTCAATATACCTTCGCAGTCCTCTAGTTCTACATTTATTGCACTATTTTATGTATTCAATCATATAGTGACATATGGAAAAAAATTATTGGTCATAGGTTAATGGAGTTCACATAGTGGATTTGCCTTATGAATGACTTTATTCACTATGTGGATGTGTGAGATTATTATTTCTTTATTTATGTTCTTCAATGCTCATTATGGATATGTGGAAAACATTGAATAAAACATCCTTACCAAAGCCATAATATTTTTTGTTTTTTTATTTTATTAATGGCCAATCAAATCATAATGGATGTCCTCTTCAGATTGGCTCCCCTCAATGGAGTACATGGAGTATCTTTCACAAATTTTGAGTCAATTGAGGTTCAAAAACATGTTAGTATTCTAATATGATTCATGTTTTTTATTGGGTTTTATTCCTTATGAGAAATAGACAAATTCATGATTAAAAACCATTTACTAATTGTGAACAAAATCTACAATTAAAAAACATTTAAAAAAACTGTGAGTAAACATAAAAAAGTGGTGATCATTAATTGGATACATCATGCAAATGCATTGGTTAATATGATTTGTTTTAAGACAAGATGTATGGTAGGTTAATGGATTCATGAAGACACAATGCTCTTCACATGGCCACAACAAGTGTCATAAGAAGATAAAAGTAAAATAAATAAACCCACAAATTCATAGATAGTGCTTAAAGTGATTTGAAGAGCTAAAGTGACCATATCAACTCTGTTAACCTATCACTAACAAGGGCGCTACGCGTCGAGTCCCTATGGAAGCTTAAAATAGTTTTAAAATTTGTTTTAAATATTGATCATAGAATGAACATTTTTATCAAGAAAACTACTTTAAAATAGTTATGACATCATCAAACTACTACGAACTAAATGAACCAACAAATTTAGTGTATGAAACCCCTTGGTGGAAACCCACAAGAAGTTTATGTTTATTATTTAAAGTATTGGATCTCTATAAATTATAAAAAGTTGATTTTAGAAGCATGGGTGATCAAAACAAATTGGCACCTATATTTATCAACCTAAATGGAGGCCTTGTGCTTAAATCTCCTCTTTGATGGAAAATGTAATACATAAATATTGACGGTTCTAAATGTTTTTTGAGAGCTATTTTTACTGGTTTGAGTATCATATTTTTATATAATCATCTGAAGCATTCTAAATATTGAACATTTAAATATATAATACATTGTGACATGTGTAAATGTACATGGAAAATACATCAATGTTTCTAATAAGCCACAATTATAAGGAGACATGCATTTCATAAATCATTAACAATTATAATGATGATCCAGAGTACCATAATGCTTTTATTTTGGTGGAATCTTGTGCCCACAAGTGGGTTTACAAGTATTTTATTATATAGAAAATAGTAAATACAAAAGGGTGCCTAAATGTCGTTAACCCTTAACATAAAATCATAGAGAGATGAACTTCAATATATTTCTATAAAATATATTAATAAAACTATGTCATTCATCTAGACGCTCCATAATCCTTAGTGCTTTTTTATCTTAATAGACCAATTTTTTATGTTGTAGCTGTCAAATCAAGGGAAAATAGAGGCAAAAATTGTTTACCATTTTTTGCATAATATACTATAAATAGAATTGTATATTTGGATTGAATCTTAAGGATAATTGAATTTGCAAAAATAGTTGTTCCTCCTCTAAAGCTATTAGGCTTTCTTCATTGATTTTAATTGGCATTTGGTTCAATATCTTCTCGTTAAAGCCCATAATGCTAGATGTCCCTAGCACTCTACCATGGCCTAATTTATTTGAATCCACATTGGGGGTGTAAGCAATTCTATTTGTGTCACTAGTTAAATTAGGCTTAAAATAATCTTCAATATCTATGTTAATCTCTTAGCTTCTATTTCTTTCTATCTTTTACCACACTATATTGAAATAATAAATTCTCCAATAGTTAAGAGTTCTGACATGGGATATTTAAAAGAAACATCAAGTAAATGTTGATCTTGTTTATTTCTACAATTCAAATGCTTCATAGTAGTCCATCTGTATAAGTGGCTTAAACTATAACATCTTTAAAAATGATTTGTATATGATCTGAAAAGCCAATATTGATCTCTCCCCCAAGGATTGATTATATCTGTACATATAACATCATAATCATTTTTCTACATTACAAAATTACCATAATTTTGTGTATGTTACTTTATGTTTTCTACCAAACTATTGTAGCAGTAATTAGAATTTTGAGTGTTTTGTTTATAAAATACTTCCAAAGCTCAAGTCATCTAAACTATAGATATAGAGATATATAAATTGTGAGAATACCATTGAACATATCTATAATGAAAAATGTTTTAAAGTAGGTTGATGCAGATTATTGTGTTGGAAAAAGCCCTACAACACTATTGGTTGTGTAAGAGAGTGAGAATCATAAAAACTACAGGCCCAGTTGGGTAGCTAATAGACAATGCAAGATAGAAATAGAATAGGGGAGAAAATAAATAACCACTAAATCCTGCATCTATTAAAATCTATAAAAAAATATTTTTACAGAATTAGAAAATATAGCTTCTATTGTTAAAATAAAAACATACTAAAAACAATAAAACTTTCCTTACTGCTGCTCCTTCTTCCTTTCTACAGACTGTGTTCACTCTCTTACAGGGTGTTGCTCTATTTTCCTTACTGGTACTCTATTTTCCCCTTTCCTATGAACTACTACTCATTCTCTCTATTTTCCCCTATTTGCTACTACAAATTCTATACACTGTTGCTACATTTTTAATTCTCTTCTCCTTCTATTACATACTCTATAGGTTGTTATTGTGTTCAAATATCTATATTCTACACATTCTCCTTTTTATTTTTTATCCTTATGATTAAATTATCCTCTCTAATTAGCAAATTAAAATTTGAATTTGAATTTTTTTGCATTTAATGATAACAACTATCACGGTTCATAGGTGGCTATATATTTTGAGTTTCAAAGCAACTGGGTTAGGTAGGAATGAAAAATAATATTTTAACACTCCCCATTATTTTTGACCTTCCTACCATGGTCAATTAGAATCTTTTCAGTCTCCAAAAACTCTTTATAACTTCATTTTAACTTACAAAATGCTTATGTATCCTTTTTATGCATGTCCAGAGGTTTGTTACTAAAGTCCATAGCTGTACTAATGGAGTCCATAGTTTTTGTGATGGAGTTCATAGTTTTTTTTGTAGGAGTCCATAGCTGGACTGTTTGACTCTATATATTTTTGTAGTAGTCTGTATATGGACTATTTGAGTCCATAGATTTTCTATAGGAGTCTATAGTTCTACTGATGGAGTTCATAGATTTGTTGTAGGAGTCCATAGTTGGACTGACATAGTCCATATATTTTTTGTAGGAGTCCATAGCTAGACTATTTGAGTCCATAAATGGACTATTTGAGTTTGTATATTTGTTGTAGCACTTCGTAGCAGCACTGATGGATTCTATAAATGTGTTGCAAGAGTCTGTAGATGGACTGATGGAGTATGTAGCTAGATTATTTGAGTTCATAGCTCTACTATAAGACTCCAGATCTACCATAACACTATGTAGGCCTAATGTTACTACATTTATGACCCCTAACCTTCCTCTTAGGTACATGAAAGTGTCCTTAAGTAATGGCTTAATAAAGATATCAGCGAGTTACTGATTAGACTTACAAAAACTAAGCTCTATGATATTATTTTCAACTAACACATAAATAAAGTGATATCTGATTGCAATGTTTTTTTCCTACCATGAAATACAAGGTTTTTTGACAATGATATAAATGATACATTGTCATAATAGATAGTAAAATCTCCTTATGGCTCCTCATGCAAATTATAAAGTATCCTTTTTAGCCATATACCCTATCATGCTACTACATTGGCTGTTATATACTCCACTTTAGCTGTAGAAAGTAACACTATTAGTTATTTCTTTGAAGCCCAAGATATGGATCCTAGCCAAAGATGAAATACATATCCCAAAGTGCTCTTTTGATCATCAAGGTTGCTTGCACAATCACTATCCATGTAACCAACAAACTAAAACTCATATGTTGTTGCATACAAAACACTATAATCCCTTGTTCCATTCATGTACTTGAATATCCTCTACATTGCTTGCCAATGTGTCCCTTTTAGCATCTCCATGAATATTGATATATGTCTTACTGCATACATGATATTTGACCTTGTTGTAGTCAAGTACATTAAGCTTCCCACTAGGATCTTATAGCATGTGGGGTCTACATTGTTGTTTTAATCATCTTTGCATAACTTAAGGCTTGTATCAATTGAAGTGAATACAAGCTTGTTGTCCAGCATCTTGAACCTTTCCAAACCTCTTTTGAATACTTATATTGGCATATGAATATGCCTTCATCCATTTTTTTTACTTTTATCCTGAGAAATTACTTCAAGAAGCCCAAATCAGTCATTTTAAACTCAATTTTCATGGTTATTTTGAAATCTTCAATGGATTAATTTGCATTACTAGTGAATATTATATCATCCACATATAATACAATAATCAACATACCTTCCTTTCATGATTAAATGTATAATGTGGACTCACTTTCACTCTTGCTAAAATTGTTACTCAAAAAATATGAGTCTATACAACTGTACCATGCTCTTGGGGCTTGCTTAAGCCCATACAATGTCTTTTTCAGCGTATACACTTTGTTCTCATGTTTGAGAATCTCATATCCAAGTAGATGTCACATGTAGACCTATTATTCAAGCACTCCATTGAGTAATACTCTCTTCACATCTAATTGATGCACCTTCTACTTTTTTTGGGAAGCAATGGATATGATTATCCTTATGGTTTCCATCCTTTCCACAAGTGCAAATGTTTCATTGTAATCATGTCTAGGCTTTTGCTTGTAGCCCTTCACCACTAGCCTTGTCTTATGCCTCTCTATCTTACCTTCAAGAATAGTTTTTGTCTTGTATACCCACTTAATTCCTATGACCTATTTTCCTTTTGGTAGGTCAACTAACTCCCATGCATCATTTTTCTCTATGGTGTGAATTTCTTCGTCCATAGCCTCACACCACTTGCTATCCTTAACTATTTTTTCAAAGTAGATTACATCAGTTGATTGAAAGAGTGTATAATTCATGGTTTCATTCTCATTTTACTCATACCTTGAATTCTCATAAACTTCTTGGAATCTTCTTCTCCTTACTTGATGTTGACTTGAGTTGGAGGAGGAGGATTATATAGTTGGTATGCCTTTGATTATGAGATCTTTGTTGATGGGATTATATAGTTGGTATGCCTTTGATTGGTCATTATACCTTATGAAAATACACTTCTCACCTTTGTCATCCCATTTAATTCTTCTTTACTTGGGCATGTGTGCATATGCTACACAACTAAACACTCTAAGGTGTTCAACACTTATCTTTTGATTGCTCTATGTTGCTTGAGAGATTATATCCCTTATACTCTTTGTTGGACAAATGTTTAATAAGTACATGGTTATTGCTACATCCTCAGCTCAAAAATCATTAGGCAAACCTTTTGCCTTTAATATGTTCCTTGCCATCTCTTAGATGGTCTTGTTCTTCCTCTAGACCACACCATTTTGTTGCAGTGTATACTTGGTTGTGTATACCTTTATCATGCTCCTTGCCATCTCTTGGATGGTCCTGTTATTTGATGATGTTTGTAAAGATGTTTGTTTCTCTTTCTTGGTAAAAAAGAATAAATATTTAACTTGGGGTTACCAAAGGGTTAGTTTTTATTCCTTATGTAGAAAATCCATTTATCTATCATGATTTTAAGACATCAAATATTCTGCCAGTTAATGTTAATGTTTCTAAAAATATTCCAAATAGAAATTTTTACAATTTATAGTTATAATGAGATGCAATTTCCTAATGTGATATTTGAGGCCTAGTTTTAAAATATTTATTAAACAAATTTTAGGATACAAAATTACCCTAATCCCACCTAAACCATATACCAATGAAGTTTCCTTCTTATTTTTATACATTTATGATGAATAATTATACAACAAATCTTTTAGACTAAAAGGTGACCAGACTTATGTTTCCACTCATGTCATGATTTGTATGATTATAGAATGAAAATATTTTAAATCAATTTGCACATTATACATACTCTTTTTTTCATCTTATCCATAGTATTATTCTATTTTATGTCGCATGTTAGCATAACTGTAGTTTTCAATATACCCCTTTTAGTTGCTTAGCATGACAAAATATTAGTGAAAGTTTGAATACTATTCTTCTACCCAATGATCTATTTGCCTCTTCATAAATAGGTAATTTGATAGTTATAAGTGGCATGTACAAATTAAGTGTAGTATCATTTGAAATGCTTACTGGTAGGCGATATATGGATAAGAGTAGGCCTCACAAAGAATGAAACTTGGCTGAGTGGGCTCGTCCACTTATTAATGACAAAGTGATACTATTATAGATAATTAATCGTAGACTAGAGGGAGAGTATTCTATGATGGGAGATCAAAAAGCTACTAACTTGGCCTATCGTTGTCTTAGCCAAAATCCTAAATCTAGGTTACTCATGAGGGATGTTGTTGAAACATTTGAACCTCTTGAGATCACGAATGATATGGAAAAAATTTCATTAACATACATTATGGTAGTGGTTTGAATGCTTATGAGATTCATAATTATTCAGTAGAAAATTATAACTTGTGAAATTATTCTTAAGATTTATTGTAATGATTAACTCGTATTTATAATGTTTTGGAATAGTAGTCCTCATACATTGAATACTGTTTAGAAAAATTTAGATAGGGAATTATAAATGTATGAAGGAAAAGTTCTTCTATTTTTATCTTGAATCATTATGATCTACCTCTTGTATGAAACAACTTAATTGGAATCTATTGTTTCCATCCTTCCACATACATTCTACTTTCTTGATTAGCTCTTCTTAGGCATGGCTTATTGTATTTCATGTAAGAAGAAACTTCTAAACCTTACTATCATAACAAACAATGTGCCATAGATGATACTTTTAATTAGATTATTGGCATATTATTTCCTTGGATACAGTCAGCTTCTATGCATTACCTACTTCCTGTAAGATAATATTTTTACTATAACCACCTAATCACTATGGCTAGTATTCTGTAGATTCTAGCATTTGAAGATCAAAATAAAACTCAAAAAATTAAATGCTTTGAAAAAACTAATTTTTATTCAATTTCATACTCTTTAAATTTGGTTACAAACTGCCTCACCTAAATAGAGTACTAAAACACTTTCAAGAGACTTTTAGAATGAACACACAACAACATTAAAGTCGGTGAAAGAAAATACAAGGAAAGAATGAAAACTAATTTAAAACTTATATAAAGAATTATGAAGATTTATCTTTTAAAGCTTGTTTTAAAAATAAAAGTGATCAAGATAAATTAAATCCTTCTAACACTACAACTTAATTTCTACCAAGAACTGATTCAAAATCTATAATGCCTAAATGTTGTCTTAAACATTTAAAAGTATTTTTAGCTAATGCCTTTGTAAATATGTTTACCAACTAGTCTTCAGATCTACAAAAAACCTAAGTGGATTTATTTATTATTCACTAACTCTCTAATGAAGTTATACCTTGTGTTAATATGATTGCTTTTCTTGTGAAAAACATGATTCATTGATAGTGGAATTGTTGATTTGTTGTCACAAAATACTAGTGTAGAATTATCCTACTTATGCAATAGATCTATCAACACTCTCCACATCCAAACTACTTGACATGCTGCTGATGTAACTACAACATACTCTACTTTTGTTGATGAAATTGTCACTATAGGTTATTTCTTGAAGCCCAAGAAACTATGCCTGTACCAAAATTAAAAACATATCAAGAAATACTCTTTCTATCATCTATGCTACCTTCCAAATCATTTTCACTATCAGTGCGAGTTTTTCACAACTCCATAAATCTTGAAAGCAAACTAACTTCATACATAATATTTCACCTTGTAGTTGTGAGGTACATCAAACTTATAAAAAGTATTTTAGACATAGTTGGATCAACATTAAATCCTATCTTTTTCACTAAGTTTTATACTTGTTGCAATTAGAGTTGGTACAAGATTACAATTCACCATCTTGAATCGTCTCAACACATCATTGGCATACTTAGATTGAGAAAAAAAAATATCATTATCTCATTGAACAACTTTAAAAGCCCAAAAAGTATTTCATCAATCTTAAATCTATCATTTAAAATTATTTCTTTATCATTGATTTGAGCATGTCTACAGACAAATTTTTAGTAAAGGGTAAGTCATTAACATATAAATATACAATCAAAATCTAGCCTTGTTTGTTGATTTTTGTGTATAATGCAGATTCACAACTACTTCTATTGAATTTATTGTTTGTCAATTATGTGTCAATATGACTATACCATGCTCTTGGTGCTTATTTCATCTCATAAATACATTTATTCAATCTGCATACATTGTCTTCATGTCCATGCACCTCATAACTTGGTGTTTATTCTACATATATTTCTAAAAAACTATTTAGAAAAGATAGTTTGACATCTATTTGGTAAACCTTCCAATTGTTTTATGCTGCTATGGTTAAAACCATTATGACTATATCAAGTCTTACAACTAGTGTAAATATATCATTATAATCGATTCCATGTGGTTGAGCAAAAACTATTTCTACTAACTTTGCTTTATACTTATCAACTTCTCCTTATGCATTAAACTTAGTCCTATATACCCATTTAACTCTTATGATGTCTTTACGTTCAAGTAGATCAACTAGCTCCCATGTTTCATTAATTTTAATAAAATCCATCTCCTTATTCATAGCCTTGATCCAATGATCTTCCTTAACTGCTTCTTAAAAATATAGAGGATCATGAGAGAATAAAGTAAAATTTGAATGTAAGTCTAAATTCTCTTTTTATCGACCATAAATTTCTTTCAAACTTCTTATTTTCTTACCTATATACCTTTATCTTAATCAGGAAATTGTAGGATCTGATTCATTACTTCATTATGAAATGAGATGTGTATGCACTGATGATTCATCTAGAATAATATTATTTGGTGTTCTTAGCTATCATAAATTAGTTCCTTGTAGCTTTCTTGTTGGATTACTTATTGTTTGTGAACTTGGCTAGCCACCTTGCACACCTTTTTCTACTAATTCTTCTTCTTGAGGTATTTCTGCTCCAACTATAATTTTTCTTTCAATACTTCCATCCCAAGCTTCATCTTCTTTTAATTCAACATCTCTGTTGATGATTACCTTTTTGGTAATGGTATTGTACAACTTGTAAACTTTTGACTACTCATTATAACCAATAAAAATATATTTTTCACTGCTATCATCTAGCTTTCTTCTTATATCTTCTGATATATGTGCATATGCCACACATCTAAAAACTCTTAAGTGAGATACACTATGCTCTCTACCACTCCATGTTTCCTATGGAATTTTGTCCTTAACAGTCTTTATAGGACATATGTTTGGAATATAAACTACACATGTTGCTATTTTTGTCTAATATTCATTGGGTAATTGTTTGACCTTCAACATACTCCTATCCATATCCATGATTATTTTATTATTCCTCTATGCAACATCATTATATTGTTGTGTGTATCTTGTAGTAAACTACTTCTTAATTTTTTGATACTTTCAAAAATTTAAAAACTCGTTTAAAGTGTATTCATCACCTCTATCTAACCTGTGATGTATAAACCAATCCATTTTTCAACCATTACTTTGAACTACTTGAATATTCCAAAGGATTTAGACTTTTGATTGAGAAAATATAACCAAGTTTTTATGCTAAAATCATCAATGAATTTTAGAAAATATAAAATTCCTCCTAATGATGGATGCTGCATAGGTCCACATATATCAGTGTGAAAAAATTCTAATGGTGCTTTTGATTTGTAAGACAATCCTATCTGAAAACATTTCATCTTGTTTTTCCAATATACAACTCTCACTTGAAATTGATGGGTGCTCAATTGATGGTAATCCTCTCATCATCTGGTTCTTGTATAAAAAACTCAAACCTCAAAAATGAAGATTTTCATACCTTAGATTCCATAACCATGTTGAATCTAAATGATTTGCCTTTTAATTTGCCTTGAGATCTTTCTGGCTTGACTTTCACTCTTGATTCGAAGTGGGAACACTTAGTTCCTAGTCATCTCAATTTTTTTAATCAACCTATCACTTGGAAATCTATCTATTATAGTGCACATAATATCTTTGAATGATACTTTATAACCTCTTTATACAAGTTGCCTAACACTCATGAGATTATGTTTCAAACCTTGCATAAAATAAACATATGGACTAGACTTTCTTTCACCTTGTTTTGTGAAAATTATAATCACTGCATTTCCATGGTACTATGGTCTTACCACACAACCTATAAGCATCTAAACAAGGCAAAACCATTTCAACTAGTGTTTGGTGCAAAATTTATACTATCGATAGAATTTATCATCCCATCATTGTGCATTGAATGCATTGATCACTTGGATGACCAAGAAGAGCTATAGGCAAGACTAGAGGACTTGGAGCGTTTAGATGAGAAGCATGCTCAAGGAAGGTGGAGTCAACAAATCAAAAAAGTGTGCCAAAAGAGTTGGCATGATAAACACATTAGGCACAAATAAATAACTCAAGGGGAATTAGTATTACTCTATCACTCCAAGTATCTTAAGCACCCAAGAAAACTATAGATGATTTTGATGGGTCCCTACATCATCCATCACATATTGGATACTGACACATGTAATATGTGTACGCTCATTGATGAAATGTTCCTCAGACATTTTAATGGCAATCACTTACAGTTATATAAGAAATAAAGTGGTTCATATGCCACAAGAACATTGACTTATTGGTTACAAGTTAGATTGAGTGTAATGACCATACATAGTCTTGGTGCAAGCCCAGACCATAAGTAAGCTATGGTTTGGTTCTTTTGTAAATTAGTAATAAGTAGTGTGAGATGTTTGTAGAGATATTTAGGTTCTACCACTCCACACATAAATCCAATAAAGTGAGTTGAGAACTTGTACCAACAAATGCATGAGGCCAAACACCTAAGTTGTGGATGCATGAAGTTTATAAATTAGGTACTTAAAAAAAGAAACATTCATGCAAGAGGCATGTAATGACATGGTGAGAAGATACCATGTGTTGGAGGGCCATCACAAGGAATTTGTATGGGGTAGGATGAGCCAACGCAAGATGACACACATAAATTCAACCAAGGAGAGAAAAGCATGCTTTATATAAAAGCGTAGCTAGAAAAGAACATGGGACCTAGGAGGCTGAATTGCACACATATGAGGTGTTGTGCCTAGGTTACCACAAGAAAGGAAAAGGTCACACCATGTGACAAGTGTATAAAAAATTTGTTTAAGAAATCTAGAATCCACCCATGAGTTGGTAGGAAATCACTGATTTGAACCACTAGTCACATCACTGAAATATTGTTGGAATTAATAAATGAGGTGGTGGTAACATGACACCATGCATGAAATGCAGGGATGACAAAGGATCTTGGATGATTTTGAAGATTTGTTTCATTTCCTCTAAAAGATGTATAACTCTCATCATAAAATCCTGCAATAAAGGCAGTAGGTCAACAAAGAGGGTATAAAGGCACAGTCACATAAATGAGCTAGTTTACACACTATTGCAAAATTGGAGATTATACAAACTTAAAGAGAGCCAAAAAGAAAAACTAGGTTGTCAAAAAAGACATGACATATAAAAATTGGGCATGAACTAAGGCATAGTGAGAAGGAAGTGCATCCATAAGAATGAGTGAAGGAAAGTACATCTGCAAAAGAAGGTAACAATCAAAAAGATAGTCTTGAATGAACTACCTAAGGTCCGGCATTAGGGGGTTTAGAAAATTGGCTCTCCTAAGATTTAATTCTAGTCGCTTCAGAATGGTGAGGAAGTAGAAGAATGGGAACTCTACAAAAGAATAGATAGAATCTAAGAAAGTCTAATTCAAGGAGATAAAGGCCACGAAGACCATAACACCTACTATCGAAGGTGTAAGCATCATCATGATCAACCTAGAGGTGCTCACCAAAATGTCTTATCAATACATGCAGTTTCCCCTGAGGTATTGGTAGGAGAAAATATTTTCTACTTTACACACAATTACCAGCTCAAGGAGTTAAACCATTGTAATTCTAGTTATCTCCAGGTTCTAGCATGGGATTAGATGGTAGATACTAGGTACAAGATGTCACAAGAGGATGCATTGTTTGATGTCTTGATTAGATACAAGCTAATGGATTTAGGCACAACTCAGCTCTATAAGTTGCCCTATTTTGGGAAGCTAGAAGAACTCATGTAGTTTATCCTTTTGCATGTCCATGAGGACCATATCTAATTTGCAAATAGGTTCATGAAAATCTTAGTGTAACTCATTAAGAGGATAATTCGGCTCCTAGATTCTGTGAGGGACATTTATCAAATGATGAATGATGAAGAAGAAGTGGAGTGCATCACCCAGTTATTAAAATACTACAAAGGGGGTTTTGCCTTCCCCATCAAAGATTGTATTAACCCTGGGATGAGATCAACATCATGCCTAGTCAATGCCAAGTTGTATCCAAGAGGGTAGTAGACTGATGTGTCCAAGACCTACTTATGTGTCGCATACCATATGGTGTAAAGGATCTAGTTCAATATAGCCAAATTCATAACAAATGAATTTGTGAAAAATGCCACCAAGTGCCACACCTCCAAGGGAGCTTTTAGGAATGGATCCATCCTCATCCTTACCATCATTGAGGAGGTAAGAGTTCCAAATGGGGAGGGAAATAATTAATGGATTTTTCTAGAACATCATGGATCCCCGATGCAAAAGTATCAAGATTTCACCTACCCTACCTCTGCCAGCACAAAGTATAAATCATAGGAAATGAGTGGTGTACTTGATACATAGAATCCTTTGGGCTTGAATGGTGCATTCCTTAAGGGTTATCGAAGAGTTTGTTCAAAATGATGACTTTCACCATGATGAACCACTATTATGTAGTGTACCTAGAACTAAAAGATGGCAAAAGGTTTAGGTGGATAAAACTACCTTATTCCTTCTTAGAAAAATACTTTAGCAAGGCATTACAATGAATCCATAATGCACAGTAGATAGAAATCTTAGTTGGAGAACTAGACATGGAGAGGTGCAGACTCAGGAGCTATTTTATTAGTACCAATGTGAAAGCCACCAAAGATGAGGAGGATGAATTGGATAAACCTGACATCACTCCCATCCTCAAATTATCAATAACTAGCTACATCCATAGGCTCTACTATGAGATGAAGCTAAGGAAGAAGGTAGCTCAATCATCCAGTGTAAAAAGTAGCACCGACCCTCTGATTCGAATAAGAGATTAGGGGACCTCAACACCTGATGCAAGTAAATAACCCCCTAAGAAAAAAAGGGGGAAACCTTGCAGGAAATTTAGATGTGCCTGTAAAGGAAGATTAGATCATAAGGAGAAGCATCTACCTCAGAGATGCCAAAAAGGGGAAAGAAGACCAAGGTGAATGAGTAAAATCCCTCCTCTTTTATGCCTACAATAGTTATCTCTGAACAAGAGCTAGAGGATTTAGAGGAAGGAGAATGGGGGATAGGAATATATATTATGAAGGAGGGATCATCTAAGGAATGGACCACCTCTCCACACTCTCAACCTGAGCCAAAGAAGAAGAAGCTCAAGCTAAAAACCCTTGGCTAGGTATAACTTTGGAAGGCACAGGCATAGGAGTTGAAAGAATAGGAGGAGATGGCTAGGGCAGGGGTGGCTAAGGAGGTTATTGAGATGATGGAGGTCAAGGTGATGAAAGGAGTGGAGCACTTGATGAAGGTAAAGGAAAGCAACCATGAATAAAAAGGGGTTGAGACTACCCCACCAACACATCAATAGATGAAGAGCTAAGGCACAAATGGAAGGCCATGGGCCTGAATCAACAATAAATTGAGGTAACACTAAAATTAGATCAAAATCATAGAAAGAAGATAGAGAGTCATATGTCTTAGGTTGACATTAATAAAATCTAGGCTGTTGAGATCAGAGCCAATGAATAAAAGTGCACCATGTAAAGGAAGGCTAAAAAGGAGAAAGCTACCATTCAAATGGAGCATAGAAAGAAAGAAATAGAAGAGGTGCCTAGTACCTCCACCAGGATAGCAGAGGAAGTTACATAGCAAACATGCCCATTGCCTGAAGGGGCATCTAGGAATGTAGAAGGCAATACCAGCCCTGAACAATAACAAATAGAAAAAAGAGATGGTGAAGAGAAAGAAGAAATTGGAAATGAAGAAGAACGCAACATAGACTCTAGCTGGGAAGAAGATGTGGCATAAAAAGAGAGTAATACGCTTTGGAATAGGGGTGAGAATAAGAGAGAAGTAAGGAAGATGACTACTATCTAAAAGAATACATGCCTCGAAAGGCAACAACTAGAATGATGTGCCACCAGGTATCTTGGGTGCTTGATGGCTTCATGGATGAACCTAAGTTTGAAGTTTTGACAAAATCAATTAGAAATATTGTATAGCTAGAGAGAGCGTACTCTTACAAACTCCTCAATCCCAGAGACATAAACCCTGTGTGCTCTGCTAATGCCCTGATCAAGATGGCATCTTCTGTGGCTCGTAAGAACATCATCAATGATGTTCAAGCCTAAAACTGAAAGAAAATAGTGAAGGATGCTTACAAATAACTCTAAGAAACTAAGTCCAAGCTCCAACAGATTTCCAAATGCATCAAAGAGGTAGAACCTTCCCTCTTGGACAACATAAGCTCTGAAGGAATGAATGAAATAGACCAAGTTTGTGCCTTGGTTGAACAAATGATCCTAAGGATGAAGCTAGTGTAGGAAGAACTAGAAGACCCTTGTGATTACCTTAGAATAGATTTGAGTGAGAAGCTTGAAAGGATTAAAGAGCTATGTGGCTAGATAAAGGTGCAAATAGAAGATGTGGATGCAATATTTAATAAATTCATCAACCCATCTAAATTTATTGATGCATGCCTGAAGAAAACAAAGGATGAAAAAAAGGCCTTAGTCTAACAAGCCATTACGATCAATAAAAGTGAGCACCCATAAATTATGATAAAAGTAAAAAACCTGAGCTCTTATTTAAAAACATAGGAAAAAGAATTAGAGGTGGTCTTATGCACCTTCTATACAAGTGCAAGTGGGCAAGTTGAAATTTTGAAAGGTGTAGTCAAAAGTGCCAAAGAAAATCTCAAGGCCTATAGAAGGGAACTAAAAGGTGAGGATGTGCTCGCTCTTGAGGCAGTATCCACCTCAATAGATGATGCCATTGAAGATATGAAGATTATAGTCTAGGGCTTTGAGACATTCTGAGAAGGACTAGAAAAAGATGCACTTGAGTTTTATGTGCCTAGAGGCTAATCAACTAGTCCAAGATGAATTAGGATTTTTTATTGGGTAGATTGGCACCCTTTGTCCCTAAGTAGTGTCCTCATGCCAACATGACAAAACCAAATGTGAGGCAATATTGTGTATTAATTTCACAAGTTTTGTCTTGGTTATACAATTTGGAGGAATCTCACAAATACTTCCACTAGTCATCCAAGCAGTTGCTTCTCACCCAAATTTTGGATGGATGAATCTCAAAGTATGAACATGATGATAGAGTCATAAATCCAATAGTTGAATAGAATCACAAGCCTTAAGGCTCACTTACCCAATCCTACACATGACTGCTCAGGGCTAAAAGAGCATGGAGGTATAAATGGTGGATTAAATAGGTGAGCTGCCATCACCTAACCATCCATCGGCACATGCCTACCCAGTTAGCTAGAAGGGTGGCCAGCACCTATAAAAAAAAGTGACCTCTAAGAGCAAAGTGTGGTAGAGAGACATCAATGATGATAAGGAGGTGACAGTGAAGACTAGCACATATGTAATACAAACTAAGATGGCTTATGTTTATTGTTGGTAGACCCAGCCTTGACTAGTTGACACTCACCTATGCGATGCTGGATATGAAGGTGTCATGATAGGATGAGGTCCAAATTGATCTTGTAACTATCACTTTGAAATACAAATGAAACCAATCATTTATAGGGAATATGTGTTAAATACCTCCTCTGGTATAATCTTTAAGAATTAAATATAGTTCTAATATACATATATATATATATATATATATATATATATATATATATATGTTTTATGTTAGTATAAATGGTAATTAGATAAGTCACGTGAGGATCTGTGGAGCCAATGCTAGTTGACCATCGTGATGCATGGTAATCCATAATTAGGAATGACCCAGCTTGTGCTTAGCACTAAGCGAACCCGACCCTATCAAAAGAAAGGAGCCAAGTAGCTGAAGAAAAGATGAGGTCACCTGGACATCTTGACCCAGTTAGTGCCTAAATCAACTATCACATTATTTCCATCTGGTCCAAGTGAGGTGCACTAGCAAATGAATATAGAAAATGTCACTATTTCATGATGAAATGGACATCTAATTCATTATGTTCTTGTTTGATATGAAGGAATTATTGAATTCTAGTCTTGAGAAGCTTGTTCATATGGAAGGCCTTTATAAATTTAGCCATTAATTTCTTGAAGGAATGAATATACTTCTTAAGGAGGTGGTAATACAAATCAAGAGCTATTCCTTATAATATTTTAATGAAATTCTTGACAACAACCCCATCCTAGGTTAAGATAATCCCTGACAGTCATGACATAAGCCTTTACATGTGTAGTGGGATCTTTTTAAGGTCTAGTAGGGGATGTGGAAGAAGGACTACTTGTATGTTGAGATCAACAATTTTGTTAAGATACTCAGCATAGGTCCCCATGCTATTAAATTCAATTTTTGATGTGGCCCAACTGGAGTAGAACGCTGGGATCACATAGGGGTTTCTTGGATAATCAAAAGGATGAATGGAAGAGGATTCATAGGGTGAAGTGGAATAATCCAAAAAATAGTTATCCAGTTGAGTAGACTTGGATAACATATGTAAGTATGGAGAAATATTATTAGATGTAGAATGATTGGTGATTTATTGAGGTGTGTATGTGGTTTGTACATAGCCTAAAGGAATGTAGGGTGGAACATGGTTAGTCTTAAAAGGAGTTTTGGTGGGAGGAATGTAACTTAAAGGGGTAAAGAGTGGTGAATTATTGGTCACCACTTTGGTTTGTGAGGGTAGAGTGTGGGTGAATACACCTCCAAATGGGGTTTGGATAGGATCTTAATAAGGTGGAATAATTTTAGATGTATTTGAGTTAGGTAATCCATGAGTAAATATGTCCTCAAGGTGTTGGTTAGAGGCATATCTTGGTGTGGGTGTATGATTTTGTTACGATGGGAACATGTAAGCTTCTTGTTACAATAATTAATGAACTATTATTTAGACAAAGATAAAAGAAGAATGAACATAGATAGGAGGATTGGAGTTTATTCCTTGATTTAGAGACTCCTAGTTTTTTTCTAAATCATTAATGTTACCCACCAATGTATTGATGAGTTCATTTGAGCCCTTTATGGCATTAATTTTGGGAGCCTCCAATACAAGAAGGGTATAGGCAATATATTGGTTAGTGTGAATAGATTTATTATGGCTAGAAGCCTTAGAGGTAGCGGTTAAGATTTGTACTGGTGGGTGAGAGGCATTTTGACTCCTACCATGGTGATGTGTAGTTGCTTACATGTAGTTAACCTTGTCCTCTAAAAAAAGGATCCTACCTAGATATTTGTCATATCTAAAAAAATAATTCTACATATGGGTTTTGTAAGCTAATTGATGGTCTAGTTGCCATATGGGTTGTGGCCACACTCCTACTGAGATTCTTAACATTAAAATCATGATGATTACTATCAATTTTAGATACATCCTGCACCTCATGAATAGTATTTCACTCTTGGTTTGAGTATTGGTTTGATAATAATGTAAGATTGATGATCTACATTGATGTTAAAATTATGGTTGTTCCAACATACCAAATAAACCTCACCGAAGTTAAGCTAGCTCATATAGCCTTCTAGGCCAAGAGATATGCCTAAGTCTTGTCCAAACATATTATGGTGGTATAAATATACCTCTAGAATAAATGGAAGGAGGGGAGAATATGGAGAAGTTGGAAAGAACAAGGAGAATAAAAATATAAACACAAAAGATGATTTTTTTCACATCATGATCACCAGTTTGCATGCGCATGAATAACACAAGCTAAAATGTGCACTCGACTTCTTGAGGTCTATTCAAGATATCCAAAGTAATGGATAGATGATGGGTATAAATATAAATTAGAATGATTGTTTTTTTGTATGGGATTTGGGATTATAAGAGGCAAGGGATGCTCATGATGGAAATAAAATAATTATGTTGCATCATGTTACTCGTTAAGAGCATCTAACTGAGTGAAAATAGAAATACAAGGTCCTTCGGTACTGATAATGACAAGGAGGTGAAGCTCTTGATAAATAATAGGAATTCTAAAGTGGGAATGGTTTGGTTGAATTAATTGGGGATTTTGGTCGACTATGGCAGGATTACTATGCCATGTTAGTGGTATACAAAAATGTGAATGATATATGATGAAGTTAGACCCAAGGACAAGAAAAGGGATGGAGATGAGAATCTAGGCCTAAATCACATTATATTGATGGCCTTAAATTTAGAGGAGGACTATGATTTTTGGATCATGGATTTGATCTTACTCCTCTAGGGCACTAAGAGTTCTAACAATGATATGGGTGATAGGTGCATAATGAAAAACCTAAATTATAAGCTTGACATTGATATTTGAGTGGGTGTTGATAGTAGGACTTGGTAATCTATGGGAGAAATACTAGCTCTATGGAGGTATGGATGTTCACAGAGTGTTATCTAAAAGGCTAAGTGAAATAATGTATAACTGTAAGAGCTTGTTGTAAAAGTTGTATGTGGTTGAACTTATTGTTTTATTACAAACAAGGTTTTAAGAATGCCCATGCTCACTCATATGAGGATTTTGTTATTAACTTGTTTTTATTTTTTGGTAGTGTTTTAACTGAAAACAAAGTGAACTAATTGATAAAATTAAATTTCTAAAAAAAAATTTGATTCAATTTTTAATTCATGTAATACTAAAAGTCAAAATATAGACTAAGAAAGCAAATGCTAATTTTCTACCTTTTCTAGGTGCAAACTAAATGAAAGTATTTTTGTGTTTTCAGATTTTAGGTGAATGAATTTATTATAAAAATTGAGACGTTATAGTATGAAATTAAATAAAAAATCATATCTAAATCTTAAGTAACAATAGTACTAAGTATCTAAATATTCCTTTGCATATGCAAGCTAGAACTAGTTTTTTGGTGTTTATAGGTGAATTCACACTAAGTTTGAATGATTTATATCAAACTAAAATGAGTATCTATGTTATGATTTGATTATTTAACAAAATAAAATATAATTTTTAATTTACCAAAATAGGAAAACCAACACCAAAATGCTATCCTTTTACACCCCTATATTTAGCTATAGTTTTATGCTTACTATTTTGCGTGTTTGTGCATGAATAAGAGCTTGTTTTGAATTGAAAATTGATTGTTTTTGAAGATTAATTTGTTTGGTTTTGTTTTCTAACATCTACCTAGGTTTTTAATTAAAATCTATATGTTTTTAAATAATCTATTGTATGGTTGTAAATAATAAGGAAACTAACTAATATTTTTGATGAAAAGATAGAAAGAGAGAAGAATTATTTTTCCTATCTATTTATATTTTCAAAATAGATATCTAATATACTTAAAGAATTGAAACTAAACTAATCTAATTAATTGTAAAAAATAATAAAATTAAAACTGTAAACCCCCACCCTGATCAAGATGTAGACGAGCTAGAACCAAGAGATGTATTTATGATATGGTCCTCAGCATGCTAGCTCCTCCACTTAGAAAAATGCTTTCATAAACTCTATAGACAAGGAGAATGATAAAATAATATTAGAAAAGGAAGAATTTGAGAGGAACACAACTCCAAAAAAAAAAGAATAACTGATTGTGGTTGGTTAGTGCACCGATTGCAAAGATTTGGTTACAAATTCAATGACCCTTCTTGATTGAAATTGTGTAGTCTAACACATAAATTATTATAGGAAAAACTCAAAACAATGGTAAGTAGGTTGTGGTTGTATAAAAATTTAAAAAATTCAACCTAAAATGCAAGTTTTTGGATTTAAAATTTGTCTAAAAATAAAATACGTGTAGAAAAGGAATAGAAATTGCAAGGGTGAGTTTAACTAGGAGTAGAACTTATGTGAGACTTAAAAATGATTAAAAATAGTAGGAAAAGTGAGTTGGGGAAAAGTGGAGGCAAACTCAAGTTGAAAAGAATAAGAAACATAAAAATAAGCATGCAAAACATGTGAAATCTTGAGTTTCAAAGGATAAATTTGGAACACAGACCAAATGTGATAGAACTACCCATGTTTGTAAGATGGTCCTTGTGATATAATCACTACATAAGATGATGGAACTGCTCTATTGGTGATAGTTATTTTATGATGATTGTTGAAACTGACACAGTATATCCATCACCTGAGAGGAAGTTCCATGATAGATTATGGTGGTTTTGTCATCGAGAGGGGCATTGGCATATCCTATAGAAGGTTTTTCAAACAAGCTAAAAGAGGCCACCCAAATCAAACAAAAAGAGAGGTTGAGGGTTCTAAGAGAGAGATAGGGTGGGAAAAGGACTAGTATGTTAGAGAGAATGTACTTCGAGCATAAATTAGATCACTACATCATCATTAGACATCATATTGAGAATGTCACACCATGCATATTTTGGGAGCATATAGTTTCTTGCATTTTTAGTTATTATAATTAAATGCCACATAAAATACATTATTTTTTGGGGTTTGATAAATCTGTAGTAAAAAATATATAAGATTTCTTTGAAGTATGCACCGATGATGCTACGTATTTTAAATAAATACAAAAAAAAAGGTTGACAATCACATGTATTTTGAGCAAGTTTTGTTTCTTAGTAGAGAAGTTGGTCTCATGCACCATTAACTCTTTTTTATCTATTTTCAAAACTCTAAAATCTCCAAGTTTCAATGTCCTTGCAACTCTTTATTGAGCTGCCATTTGATAACTCAATATGTCATCATTTCAATTAATCTCATTTGGAATTGAATTTTATTTTAATTTCATTTGGTTTTTATTTTGGTGTAATTTCAATTCATTTCGTTGCATTCAATTTTTCATTTATTTTTGATTTGCATACATTGGTATAATATTAAAGTGTCATGGTTATATGTTGTCTTGGAAATTCGTAACACTTTATCAACCATGGACATGGAGACAAAGAGGTGGGTCTATTTATGCACACACAAATATCCTATTTTCTTATTTGGAGTAAAAGCACAGGGGGGTAGAGAACCTTAAAAAGGCAATGTCCAACACTTAACACAAGCTTTATCTTTGTCATTTCATATTTCATATTCTTTAACTTATGTAAATTATTTTCAATGTGGATATCCCATGAACCACATTATTATTAGCTTTGTAAAATAACAACAATACCATATTGTATAGGGTTAAACATCATCATTCCCATGAACCACATCATTATTAACTTTTCACAATAACATCAAGACCTTGTTGTACATGTTCAAACATCATCTTTTTGGACCCAGCTTTTTTTAACAAATAGACATACTATACTATCTTTTATATTATTCTTTTCAATCGCAATTACTAAAGCTATATCATAGAATATTATTTTAATGTAGGGCCATTGTGATTCATGCTTAAAAGGGTTATTACACAACTCACAAGTTTAGATAAAGATCTTGCAATTTGAGTTGTTGGGATGGCGGCAATTTTATTTTGTGTAAGGACATGCCAACCTTGTAAATACTCATAAATGTAATAACAAGTGTTGTGGCCCAATCTAGAACCATTGAAACCTACGTAAATACTAAGAATCTACTACAATCTCTTAATGTATGGAAGCCGTTATAATAAATAAACGATTCATATTTGACACTATCACTATTACCAAAGTTACAATACTTTTATTCATCTCAAAGCAATGAAACATGAACTATACTAATGCATTCATTCAAAGAGAAACATAAAAACCACACATCACAACAATAGTGGCCATGCAGTTAGAGATTCCACAAAATTTAAATTTTAAAATAAAACAAACTTGGATTTCTCTAAATAATAATATAACTCTAAACAAGTCTCATAATTCTTTCACTCCAAACAGAAGGTACCAATGCCACATCATGGCTCTTGTTTCATTTATAAACAAATTTTTAATATAAAAAATAAATTACATTTATAATTTTCCAACATTATGGAAAACTTTTTAAGACTAATGGGTGTGGAGTTGGAAAAAAACATTCATGTAGAGCTGGAACAATCAACTACATATTTCAACAACAGCACCTCTGGGTTATATATGTGTGTGTGGGGAATGATAGGCAGTGCAAATAAAATGTAATATTGTTTTATCAGCGTTACAATGATACATAGAGGTGATGTTGCCAGTTCACAAAATTTACCCTAAATTAGTATTAGGAATTTTTGTCATAGAGATCCAGTGGATGGCGGGGAATTGGAATGGCATGAAGATGCACTGCCCTTTGCATGGTAATACTGTATACTTCTGACATATCCAAAATTTGTGGAGAGACACCTTCAGGAAGACTCCAATTGAAGCAGTGTAGTAACCGTGCAAGTCCAAGATGAATCATGGACAGAGCTAAATTTGTTCCAGGGCATCCTCTCCTGCCTGAACCAATGGTATCACATCAAAATCTTGAACTTTCACATCAATTTTGTTTCCCAAAAATCTTTCTGGCTTGAATTTATTGGCTTCTTCCCAGGCAATTGGATCCCTTGCAATGGCCCAATCATTTACAATAACTTGAGTCTTTTCAGGTATTTGATATCCGTCTATTGTGGAACATTCCACAGACTGATGTGGAAGCAGCAGAGGAGCTGATGGGTAAAGTCGCAGTGTTTCTTTTACCACTGATTGAAGATATTGAAGATGAGGCAGATCATATTCTTCTACCATACGATCTAATCCTATTACAGAATCAAGCTCTTCTTGACACCTCTTCATTGCTGAGTAATTTGAAAGCAATTCTGACCTTGCCCATTCCAACGTACCTCCTGAAGTATCTGTAGCTGCAGTCAACATGTCCTGAAAACAAAATTCTGATGTAAACCCATAAAAAATTACACTGCCAATGGAGTGGATGAGAGTTGAGCAACCTTAAAATTCAAAGGATAGCTCTCCTATGTTATCAGAAACCAGAAATCTGAAATGTAAATGTAAATGCAACTGCGATGTAAGTGAAAAAAAAATTGGCTAATCTTTACATATAAGAAGAGTGTTTAAATATATACAAATCACATATATTTAGATAATTAAATTGTGAAAAAAATATGTGTATTATTATTTTTATGAAATAATTATTAAATTAAATATATTAAAAATATATTATTTTATTTATAAATTTTATATAAAATTAAAAAGAAAAAATAAAGATTGAAACGGTTAAGAAACAATGTTTCCAAAAAATTACTGATTTTTTATTTTTAAATTAAAAAAGAAAAGAAGATATCAAATTTCTGATAAAATAGAAAGGGTTGTAGTTCTGATTGGTGAGGATGATGGTTGTTTATATCCATTTATCAGGGTACAAATCCTTCTAGATACTTGATACGGAGAGTCAAACCGTTTAGACTAGGATCGTACCTCTTATTCGTGACTCCTTCTTTGAAGGAGCTCACTGATTTAGATGTACGTTTATTCATCATTATAATCTATTATATATTTATTTCTGAAATATAAACTGAAATGCTGACATTTTATATAATTTAATGACTCTATGTGAAAATTACATGTTAAAACACTCACCTCCCCAAAAAAACTGATAACAGAATTTTATTTTCTTTCTTTTTTAAAAAAAACCCTGAACAATATATAATTTTCAAAAAAAATATAAACGAAAAAAACAGAAACAGGAGTAAATAAACAGAGCCTTATCAGTCAATTTCTTCTCCCGAAAATCCACTGCATTAAACAGAAATAAACAGGCAAGAAATTAACAAGCAAGAGGATGCCAAACACAAAAACGTTAATCATAATTTCATTGGATATATATTATTATCTTGTAAAAGAGCATCTGACCAATCGTTTGTGGTAAAACGTGTTGCAAGGGATTTGGTCGGGAGTGGGGCTCTCCGTGAAACGGTGTCGATCTCTTCTACGTTCGCCAACTAAGTATCATGGCCGGCCCAATATCATTTAAAAAAGAATTATGACGTAGTTAACTTGATTCATTTGGATTTGGGTCTTGCAAGACTGGTTGGTTATAATTAATTGATTTTTTAAAAATATTATGGAGTTGTCTTTAAGATTTTATGGGTATAATAAATCGATCCATTTTTAAGTAATAAAAGTTGTATAACGATTAATCACTATTATATTTGTTGGAATATAATTATGTAGATGTTTTTAAAGTAGTATATGATTTGTTAATTAAAATTGTTTTAATAATAAGAAAGATATATAATAAAACGAAACATTAATTGAATTCATGTAATAATTGGAATATAGAATTATGAATATTTTAAGTAAAGTGTAAGAAGAGTCATGATATGGCTTTAGTATTATTGCTTAGAAGAATGCTTAGATTGAAAGAGTTTTGAGACTTGTTTAATAATGTTTTGAAACAAGTTTACCTCCATACGCAAACGAATTAGAGTATAAGCCATATTGTATTGAGTTTGATATCTGTAAAATCCATACAACTTAGGTTAGAATGATGGTGTCAAATATGAATTGATCATCCATTATAATGGCTTCCACACATTAAGAAAGTGTAGGGGGTCTATTTATTACATTTTTTGAGAGTTTGGAAAGAAAGTGTTTGAACTTGTGCAATACAATATTGTTATTATTTTAGAAAATTGATAATAATGGGGTTCATAAAATATCCACATAGCAAACAATTTGCACAAGTTAAAAATATGAAATATGAAATGGAAAGAATAAATCTTGTGCTAACATCGGCACTACCTTTTTATAACATACTACTCGCTCATATTTTGATAAATTCATTTAATCGTATATATATCATATAACCTATTACTAATTTTTACAATACATATATGATTTTAGTAATTTAAATGTTAAAAACCAATCAATTTAACCAACCATATATATAGACGTGAAAAAAAAGAAACCTCATTATTATTAACATTTTTTTTTTTAACTATTAAACATATATTAATTAAAATATTAAAAACCAATTAACTTAGAGAAACATATACATAGACATGGAAGAAACATAGTTAACATTTTTTTACTTTAATTTTTTTTCAAACACATTTATCATTTACAAAGACTTATTTTTCAAACATATAAGGTTTATTTATTCTTAGTACATGTTCATCCCATTCCGATCTACTCATTTTGTTGAGAAATCTCTCTTGATTATTAATGTGATGGAAAAGTGACAGGGAATATTGACAATGTGTTTAGATATTAGGGGGCTACAAAGTTAAAATCAATGTGATCTTTTATTTTTTATTTTTAAATTATAGTAATTCTTAGATATTAAGAATATGGAATAATGTGAAGGATGATTTCGAACTCTTGTTATATAGAGAGAGAGGATGGGAGAAATTAAGAATAAATCATACAAATTAGTTTATATAATTATGAAGTGATCTTATTTAATCATAAATTTATTAATTCTTTTTAAGGTAGAGAATTATAAGATTCACTTTCCAATTACATGATTTTTTTCCAACCAATCAAATTGTTTGAAATATATTAAAATATAATTACAATTTTTTTATAAGTTTGAATCTTAAATAATAACATATTCTTAAAAGTGTTATCTGAAAATATTCATCTAAATTTAATACCATTAATAAAAATAATATACATACTTTTAAATTGTCAAATCCTAATTATAACACATTCCATTATATTTAATATAACTGTAAATATTTTCAATTTAATATCTATAAAAAAAATGAAAAATATGAACTCATTAATACCAAATACACCTTCCAATCTCCAAAGACTGGGTGTCACAATAAACAAATATACATGTTTTTATTTCTATGTGATTCTTAACTTTTCCCCAAAGAAATAATGCCTTTAACCATTGTATACATAAACTTGATATACAACCATGTTACCACCATTAATATTGTGACTTCGCCATTCAAGAAGATAAACATGATTTATAATTTCCATCATGACAAGTGGAGGTTGATTCCTCAAGTGACACTACTTCCCACGAGTTTAAAAGGTTCTCCCAAATCAAAAAAAATTAGTTACCGATAAAAATTATATATATATATATATATATATATATATATATATATATATATATATATATATATATATATATATAAACTCTTAATAAATATTTTCGTGTCAAATTTATCATAATATTTATGTGAAACTATGGTAAGTATCATGTGAAACCATTACATAGTGTGTGTTTACAAAGTATGATAGTATTTATGTGAAACTTATCCTTCGACACATAGTATTTACCTGGATTTATGTGAAACTATTACGGAAATAATTATTTATCATAGTATGTTTTATTTATTAAAAATCTTCAATTATTAATATTTGTTTTGTAGGTAACATTGTATCAGTTTTCCAATTAATTTTGCATTGGAAAATATGTATATCCAACTTTCTAATATTTTTTAAGTGGTAAATGTAATTTCAAAAATTTAAGATTTAAAAATTATTATTTATCTCACTTTTTATTAGTTGTTATGATATGATGCTACTATTTTTCTAGGAAAATAGGTGAATTTCAATTATGAAAAATGCAAAAAAATTATATTATCCATTCCATTGTAAGAATTAAATATGAACTATAATTTTAAAATATGGAGGAGGGACAATAACAATGACAGTTTGAATCTAGTTGACATAGGATGGGTTTACTGTGGCTCTTTAAAAAACCAACACCACCACCACAAGTAAGGCACTGACACCATAAGTGCCATGTTCCATGATATTGTGAAAAAGTAGGACCTAAAGTGCCAACTAACAATGTTGAATCTAGGTCACAAAACATATTTTTCCTCTAAGGATACTATCATCAGTAGGATTTACAAGCACCCGTTTGAAATGCCATTGGCTTCTAGTCCAATACTAAAATTAGAGTTTTTCCAATGATATCCCAAAAAAGGAAGGTTGAGTTACCGTAGTTTCTCTTAAAAATAGTTTGTCCTTTATTCATTTTGGTTGTGTATACAGCGACTTACATATGAAACTATATTTAAAATAATAATTTTAAATTGTATATAGTATATTTTTACAATTCACTACATTCAAATCATTAGAGTTTATTTTCGAGATATTTTTTATATAATTATTTAAGTCACACCGATAATTTTTGGACAAATTGATTCAAGTACCGTTAATCAAAATTATAGCGAAGTCCATCGACACCTAATGTTTCTAGGAAAATTATTCATGCTTTTTCGTACCTTATATTCATCGAGGCAATAACAAACTCTATGAGACCGCCATGTCATCAATTTTGTACGGAAACAAGATAAAAATTAAATTTAAAATAAAATTATTGTGGACTTGTGAGTTACCTAAGCTTTGTTGGATGGCCCACTTATGGTCCAAATAAGCAAGCATGCTAAACAACGCTTTTTGGACTCATGACAATTTCTCATTATCTGCGATATAAACTATAAACTGCAAACCACTTTAATATATGCCAAAAAGTCTAGGTAAGAAATTGGGTCTATGGCATTCATATTTTTAAGCTCATCATAATGCCACTGTGGGAATTTAAAGACTGAATGCTTCGATGATGTATATTGATCAACAGCGGTCATATATATATACAAAGAGGAAACGACTAACAGAACCGTAAGCCTGTAACCATTTTGCCACCTAATCTGCCAATTGACACATCTAACTAACGCTATAACAGATAAGCTGTAATCGATGCTATAACTAAGCGCCGAACTACTAGTTACATTAATAAAACAATGTAATATACCAAATTTTGCCAACATTTTCTCTTTTATTACGTTTTTTTTATAAACATCATATTTTCTAATAGTGGTCCACTCTTTATTACAAATAATGTAAAATGATTTACACTCTCCGTGTAGCCTGCTCATTTTTTGAGGTAACATTTTATCTTGTGGATTCAAGGTTTTGGTGTCACCTTGGTTTTTCCTTGCAGGATTACCAAAACCCTAGAAGTAGATTTACACTCTCTGTGTACCCTGCTCACTTTCTGAGGTAGCATTCCATCTTGTGGATTCAAGGTCTTGGTGTCACCTTGGTTTTTCCTTGCAGGATTACCAAAAACCTGGGAGTGATAGGAACACGTCTCCTTGCTAACACCTTCGATGGTTCCCTGGATTACGAGGATTACCACAAACCCATATAGTTTTACACTACAGATTGACCATGAACCTAGAGGTTTTTACTGCACTTTGGTGGTTTCTCAAATTACCACAAACCCTTTTCCAAGAACCAAGTGCTACTTTAGTGCTTTTGCTCCCCACAATATTCTTTTTTATGTGGTACCAAACTAAAAAATAATGCTTAGTACTTTATTGAAAAACAAATTGCAAAACATAAACCAACACACCAAAAATTGTCACCATAGCAATAATGCGACCCCATCGTAGGTGACTCATAAAAAGATGCCTGTTGTCCTCCAGCCTTTGTGTGTCCTCCATCCTACAATTGAGTGTTGCTACATGTCTCACAACATGAGAGTTAAAGTGAAGGCTACCTCATCAGAGGACTCTTCACTTTCATCAGTATCTGTTGGATGTTCTACTTGAGCAATATTAGCTTCATTGTGCTTGAGTTTCCCTTTGAGAACATATTTTGCTCGAACATAACAGTCCCATGTTGTATGACCTTTCTTCTTGCAATACTGACATTTTAGCTCACTTTTGTCAATATTGAATTTTTTATGAAAGTTTCAAGAATATAATGCATTCTCGAGTTGCGAAATATCTTCATCTTCTACAGGTATCTTTTTGTCTTCCGCTAGTAGTGCTGCAATCATATCATCGAGAGATTGTGATGGTATTTGGCTAAGAGTAAATACAATATTACTATATTTAGATGGTGGACTATTCAATAGAATAGCTTTTGCATCTTGATCTTCGACATTAGTTTTTACCTCAGCAAGTTGCCTAATAAGAGATTTCATATTGTTTACATGGTTGGACATAGTAATTTCATCATCCATTTTGAATCTATATAACCCCAATTTTAGTGAAAATTGAGCATTTACCGCTTTTGGACCAAACAAGGTGTTGAGTGTATTCCAAATTTCTTTGGATGATTTTTCTAAATCCATATGATGGAACTCGGAATCGGAAAGTTCAAGACCAATAATAGCTTTCACTTTGTCATCTCTTGTTTTCCACTCCAATAATTTTATTGCATCAGTGGGTTGTTTCTCATCTCCATTTACGATTCCCCACAAATATTTATGCATCAATTGCATTTGTATTTTAACCTTCCATGTATGAAAGTTTAAACCAGAGTATTTCTCTATGGGAATTTTAATTTCCATCTTGAAACATATATCTGAAAAACTAGTGAGTTTTGAAATTTTGTATTAGAAAGGTGTACCTTTTAGGATTGTGATCCGATCTTTGGATGTTATAATGTACACTTTCCAGGATTGGTATGTTTGAATTCACTCTCTTCGTTTTTGTTGTGTCCTTGGCTGAACTCTACTAGATTGAATTCTACCAGATTGATATGCTCCTAGTGCTTTAGATAGAAGGAAATCTTAATGCTTTTGACCAGCTTCTCTCCACGTCTGATTCTTTTTAGCCGTAAGCTCAAGCTGCTATCATGCTTAGGACGTTGATTCTTCTGCTATTATGCCATCAAACTTCAACGTTCTTCCACCTCTACAGGCATCAACCAATTCTTGGCCATATTATCTCTTTAGCTATGATTTACACGCTTCACTCTTGTTGCAATATTTAGGCTTCTGCTGCATACTTCCACCAAACTTCACTCACTTCTATGGTCACCACTAAGTCAGCTTCCTCTACCATGTGTCGATCACTTCTTGGGCATCGATTAGCACTTCAGATCTAGCAACTCAGACTTCCTTACGACGGACTGTTTTGTGTCATATCTCTCATTAGGCGACTTCCTTTCTTGGCATTTGGTATGCGCTCTGATACCAATGTAGGCATTTAAAGACTGAATGCTTCGATGATGTATATTGATCAATAATGGTCATATATATATACACAGAGGAAACGGTTAATAGAACCATAAAACTGTAACGACTTTTCTACTTAATCTGCCAACTGACAGTTCTAACTAACGCTATAACAGTTAAGCACTAATCAACGCTATAACTGAGCACTGAACTACTAATTACATTAATAAAACAATGTAATATACCAAATTTTACCAACATTAAACTTGCCAAAACCGCTATTGGAAAAGTAAAGCCCCAAAATTGTTGGTTTCTAATGTGGCACGCAATTTCTGTCTCGTGACATGTCAATTGCTACGTAATGGTTATCATGGGTTGCACTGCTAAAATAGCAAGGCAACTTTAAAATTGTCATGCAACACACTCTCCACAACAGTCTCTCTAATGTATCGAATGTATTTGCATTAAATGTCTAAGTTGGAGACACATGGATGCCAATGCTTTATACTAAAAAAATTATAGACCCAATCCCAAATGTAAAGTGGATAGATAAAATTTAAGGTAGGACACGTGAGCTACATTTCAAATATTGACGAAAAAAGCTTCGAAAACTTTTAATGTTTCCATAAGCTAATGGCCATTGCATTGTGAACTTGTGACTTAGACATTTTATGTATTTGTGCATGTGCACACATATGCCATGCTTAATCATATCCAATGTGTTTATCTCTTTAATTTCCAACATAGGTGTGTTCATGCATACATATAATTTATATTATAGTAGATGCATTATCGAAGGAATTCATTATCACTCCTCCATAGATTCAATTTCATGTAAATAAAAAATAAGAAGTTTGCAAAAAACAATCACCAAATCTACCTCTCTACAAACTATATTTCTTTAATTCAATTCTCTACAATATCCTTGTGTTAGTTGTCACATAGTAATATCATTCATGCTAATAAATATTAAGTGACATGATGCATTTTTTCAATTGTCATCATATATATAAATTCATTTTGTTTTATTGTTGATTTATCTAATTGGACATATAAATTCATGTTAAAACTAAACGTATTCATGCTTATATATTTGTGTATCTTTTTTTTTCATTAATCTAAATGTAAAATAAACTATATGGTTACAAACTAGGCCTAATTCTAAATGTGTTCAAAAAAATAGTATTCATTTTTTGAGGTAGTTATGATGGGTCGCACCATTGACATCTATTTTTTTGTCAGTTTTCAAGATCTATTTACTTGTAAAATTAATATAAATTAACTATTCGTCGAAAAATTATAAAAAATATAGGTTACAAACTAGATGATCTTATCTAAACTTTTATCAAATGGTTTTAAATAATACTAAAAAAATGAGTGGCCGCACGGTTAGCTATTTACTATGTTTTCCTGAAAAGTAAGAGTTCTCATTCTAATTTTAGATGTTTGACCTAGTTATACTTAACCAATCTTTTTTAAAAAAATAGTGTTTTACAAACTAGATTCAAAATGCTACGATTCATGTTCTTACATCATCCTCGAATTTTTAATATAACCATCTCAAATTACCTACATAAATTTAGACATCTCAATTTTCAAAAAATACATATCCACAAGTAAATATTTTTATCCACCAACTTTATACACTTACCCAAACATGAACATGAACCTATCTACAACATATAATTTTTATAAATAAAACTATTATACACATATATTTACAATATATAACATACCACATAAACTAAACAATATATTAATTGGACCACAACTTAATGATAATACTACTTCACCCAAGATTCTATCAAAAATATAATGAGTCATGAAAGAACAACAAAAAGACTTACATTAAATAATACTTTAAACTAAACCGAGTTAACGTCACCTAATTGACAACTCTAAAAGCTATGACAATTAAATGTTAACCACAAATACTTAACAACAGTCAAGGAATTAAAACATTCCACTTAAAACTAGACATTTGTTGAAACTGTGGGCTTTTGTAGTAGGTCGAGTTGGAGGTGATCGAGGTCGGGGATGGAGAGTCGTCACGAGCAGATTCGAACAAAAACCAAAATAAGAACCGAGACGTGTCGCTATGAACCGAATGCCAATGCAAGCTTCAATATCCAATGAAAATTCGTCCATCCCACAAATCGATGCAGATCAGACCCAATCACGTGCTCATTTAATTCAAAATGATTTCACTGTCGCGTCGGGCGGTGCAAAGCCAACGATGCAGATCTGAGACGAGATGAATGCACAACACGTTGGCCTATAGAGACAAACCAATGCAAACTAATACAGAACTGAAAATGACAAACCCTCAGATATGTAAAACCTGGAAATCAGCTTTTCTGACTGTAAGGAAGCGTTGACAGCTCTTTGAATGCTCAAGTAAACAAATGGCGGATAGGGCTAAGTCCCTGCGGGACGCAGAGGATTGATTGATATGATGATTGAGCAGAAATGGATACTAAAATTTTGACATTCTGATAGTGATGTCACATAGTAGTAAGAAAAAGAGGGGTTATTGGTTTGATATCTATAGTTTTTTGGATCGGTGTTTATAAAATAAATAGTAAAGTTTTGATAGGGATTTTTTTTTTGATATAAAGAAATCACTAATAATTAGTGATTTTGGAATAATCTTTTTTTACATGTAATTAGGATTGCAATTAAATTAGAAATGAAATTAAAAAATAATTTATAATAAAATGTATAAATTTCTAACATAACTGTTTTTGACAAGATACATTAGTTAAAGTGGGCTGGATGTATTCTTTAAAAATAAAAATAAATAATTTACAAATTTTGAGAGTTTTATTGTAAGCAATAGAAGAGGCACTGCCAATGTTAGATGTGATTCTACCAAACATTGACACAAAACAATTACTCGAGGTAAAAACAAGGAAATGGATTGATAAGCACCCACCAAAAGGTGAGTACAAAATATTCTAAAGTAGTTTGTAAATTACAGATAGCATGATTTCTTTCGCCCGCCATTCTTGCAAATTCAAATGACAGAAATAAGAAAAAAGAGGTTGCATTTTAATAATTAAGCAAAGCATTGAAGCACCTCGCTTATTTATTACTCACGAAAACTGGAAGCTACCTGCTTCCCCCTTTTCAATACAATCAATGGCCTCTTGAAATTCCTCGCCATCAAATCACATGTAGATCAGTAAAATAATATCATATTGGTCATGATTTTCTCGTTAAGAAAAAATTAGTTGAACTACCATCAAAATTTATTTTGAAGTGTGGGGACAACTGACCACATCCTTAAGTTTTTATAAGTGGTGCATCTCTATGTTTTTGATCCCCAGGAAAATTGAGAAAATTTAAAAATTAGATTAAAATTACCTCTATGGTTGAAGGGAAGTGAAGGCCCTGACGCATTTCTATAACCATAATGTGAACCTATCGGAATATTTAGGTTCAATGAAGGTCTCGAGTCGGATTTGGGGGAAAATGCATGGCCTACATTTTTTGGCTTCTTAATTCTTAAAAATTCTAAAAAAAAACAAAATAAAAAATAAGTCAAATGTGGTTGCACCTAACATGAAATAAAATATGTAATTAATTAATCTGGAGGTTTATACAGTGAACGAAGCTCGTAGATTCATCTTACATAAAGACAAAATGACATATTTCATTATAAACAATCTGGTTTTGAATGGTGGCAGTTTGGTAGAGATGGTGGTGCAGATTGGTTTAGTAGCATATGACGTCATTGCTTATTAAACGCAGGGAATAGACTTGAAGCGGCTCGCATATGTCTTTTCCAAACATGGAGATAAATGCATATTTTTAGTTTGTTGAAAGTGCAGAGGGGCTTTCTATGTTAATTGAATTCCTTCACTGAAATGGAATGCAGTTTCGCTTGAGTTGAAACATCTGAGATAAAAATAATTGTGGCGATGTTGCTCTTGTGCTGAGTTAAAGAAAAGAAAAGAACTGAACTTGATATGGCAACAATGTTAATATTGTTGGATGAAAAGGCCACTTTTGGAGGTTCGAACCCTGGACATGGTGATAACAAGGATCGCATGAAGCCAATGAAGAAGGCAAAGATCAACAGAATGAATGTTATGTTCAATCTCATTTAAAATGCTGACATGTATGGTCTCAGAAGAAAACTCCCCATTCTCATGCCTTTTGTATGGAAATTGCACATGTTCATGCTCTCTCTCTTTCTCACCTTTGTGCTTGTACTCATGGCAATCACCAGGACGGCCAAACATGAAACATCTATTGCTTTTTATATGAAAAATTCCACCCTTTTTTGTCAAATCAAGTCTCTGTATTAGCATAGTCATCTCAAACTCATCCTCTTGACCTGGCAAAAGAAGACGAGGCCCTTGTTGTTGCTTGTCGACTTCCTCTTCTGTAGTGAATGCATTCCTACAATCTCCCAAGACAGAAAGACAAACGAGAATGAAAGAAGATTTGAGGTTAGTTTGGATGTCTAATTGTTTGGGACCTAGTGAAGAACACATTGCCTCCACAGTGGAATAAGGAGTGGGGTGGAGGTCAAATTGATGTTCTAAGTAGAGGGAGTTGGTAAAAAAGGTTACTGTGTGTCCACAAGATAGTGATGAAAATCACCACTCATTAGTGTTGTTACATGTAACATTAACACTTTTCTTTTAGACAGTTACTTTTTAGAATAGAGCATTTATTTTATATTCAATATTAATTCACCTCTAAATTCATTTTTTGTTATAGTAATTAAATGGATAAGAGAATAACATGCCTATATCACTGGTAATATTCCCTTCAACGCTCAAATTTAGCCCACACTAGGAGGGAAGATTGACCATCTTCACCCTACACTTCTTATTCTCAGCACATTGCATTAATTTGAAATCACGGCACCTCCAAAATATTTATTTCAACTTGTCTTTAGATAGACTGTTAAGACAATTTGATTTATCCATATAATTAGTATTTTTGTGTAAGCAAATAATAAAATTAGGGATTGCATACTAGTCATGTCAAATGATCTCAAGATTGAATGTCTACTCAAGCCCTATGATGAGGAACATGGACAAGAAGAACCTCTTGAATATCATATATTTTCAATAGCATGGAGCGCCCCTTATTTCCTCTTTATTGCTAGTGGTTTCTTGATAACATCCAGCACCTTGGATCCTAGAAAAATGCACTTTCAAAGCTCTAAAGTGTCACATATAATTCACAAGCTTGTTAGGTGAGATTGGGCTTTAATACTCAGCTAATGTGTTTGGCTCCACATGAGCAAAAAAATTTATATTTTCTATAGGGGTAGCCTTGGAAGGTGATTGCATGACCAAAAAGGAGGATAATAGCTGCTCTCTCAAGATCGAGTGAATTATTTTATTTTGCTTGACATTTGCATTGATAACCATTATTGAAACGTTTTGATAATAGGATGACTTTTAAGCATTTAAATTTTATTGGAGGGATAGGCGATGAGAAATATTATACCACCTAACACTGTTGTCTAAGATATCTCTAATAATTACTAAATTTATTTATGGAATTACAAATAACCTTTTTTTAAATACCCAATTTCACAGTGGTCAGACTAACATGTCAAAAAACTTGCTAAATCAAGAGATGGCCTCTGTTAAAAGTGCCCTCTATATAGCTAATAGTTTCATGCAAGCTAGCTAATTAAGGGCACCTATTAATTAGGGCCCGTAGAATTAATCTTGCCAAAATTCCATCCCTCTCAAAATAATAAATTAAAAGCTTTATTTTTCTTTCTCTCTCTTCTTTTTTTACTTATTATTTATTTATTATTATCAATATTTTATTTTATTAATAATATGTCATTTATGTCTAGTGGGAAATTCCTAAGAATAATAATGGCAAGATGTTTAATTTTCCATAAAAAAGTATTTGATTAAAACTTACACTTGTAAATAGCGTTGGAATAAAGTCACATTCACACTATAAAGTGTCTACTATTGAGATAGCGAAGCCCTATACTTTGCTCCCATACCGTGTCATTTTTTACATCTCCTATCATCACAATCAGCAATTTTGCAGACTGGCTATTTGCCATTGGCTCCACATGACAACCATCTCCATCGCTACATCCATGGCTTGCGGATCCACCACTCTACTCCCAACTAGTCTTACCCAACAATGACCACAATTTTTGAAACCTTTTTGCAATCCTATCAGTAGTTTTATCCATACACTTCATGGTATTTTATTTTGTTAAGAGGTTTTACATTTTTAGTTAAGATATTTTTGTTTATTATTTATTAGGTTTAGGTTTAGGTTTTTTATGAAATTTGGTTTTGTTTTTGTAATAATTTTGTTTAGTGCTAGATTCGTCTCACAAGAGATAAAGAAAAAGAACATGCCATTTTCACCATTGAAATGTTGACACCATGAGTTCATGGTTTTGTAGACTATTGAATTTAACATCTTCCACTCATTTTGTTTATTGTTTATTAGTTTTAGGTTTATGTTTTTTATAAAATTTGGTTTTGTTTTTTGGTAACTTTGTTTAGTGAAGATTTTATATTAGATTAGATTTTACATACTTGTTTAGTATTTATATAAATATATTAAAATATATACTACATTAAAATACATTATATAATATAATATATTATATTATATATTAATTAGCTAGAGGTGATGAAGCCCCCAGATTCATCTCATAAGAGACAAGAAAAATATTATACCATTTAGTAACATGTTTATTGCTAACATACACCTTGACAATTTCCACATCGTGATTGCTTATTTCTGATGTGGCACAAGACCTTATCACAATGAGAGATAAATCTACTATACCCAGAAACTCATATACTTCACCATGGCTAGACCTCGAGGATGCTCAGTGCATTTTCTATTTCTTGAATTTTGAACATACATCAAATTCCAACCACTTTAGATGCAAATATGTAATAATTAAAATGATCCTTGGTAACCTAATGTAGTTGGATTGAAATCCATAAATGGTACATGTTTTGTGAATAGGAAATAGATCGCATCTATAAGCATAGACATATGTGTAAATATGGAAAACTTTTCTTCAAAGATGAAGGTAGCAAGGTATGTTCCATAAAATGCTTCCACCAATTACGAATATCTTGAAATGTGTATAATCATTATTTATAACATAAAAGCATCCATGCTGACACTTGCAATTGTAATTACTATTGTTACATAAATACAATAACCAAGCTGTCTGTGTGTGTGTGTGTGTGTGTAATTACTATAGTTTATTCATGAAATTTAATATATATATATATATATATATATATATATATATATATGTACACATGAGATTTATTATAAACATGAAGTTTATCTTTAATTAGAAGTCCTACATTCTCTCTCATAGTTTGATCTGAAATATTGAGACATGCACTCACATATAATATATTTTGTATCACCTAATTAACTAATAACTTACTTATAATTATAATTAACTAATAACTTATTTACAATTATAATGTGAATATTAAATTTGTAACATTTTCTTCTTCCACATCAATTCAAGTGTATTATGGTCCTTCTACATTTATTTGAAAAATCCACCACAACAACAAATCAAAGTATGAAATGCACAAAGTATATATTACATCTATATAAAAAAATATACAACCTTCTAGATCCACTCATAGATGCGTTTATTTTTCTTAAGATATATTTTATATTTCATGTTGATTATTTAAGGATTTGTATAGTGAAAACGTATTTGCATTTTTTTTTTACAATTTATTTACATACAAGAATTGGTGAATATATGATAGGAGTGGGGTGTGGCATGTGGCATGTGGGTGGTGTGTTTATAGGAAAGAGCCACTAAATGTTTAGTTTTTTTTTTGCTTTTTGATTTTTATTTTATATAAATGTTTAGTTTGTTGATGTCCTAAGCCACTCTATCCACTTATATTTGTTTTCAATATTTTTTGGAGGCTACATGTGATCATTTAAGGGTCCAAAATTACCGTTTAATGATGTTTTTCAAAATTTTCTATTTTTAAAAATTATATATTTTTAGGACCGGACGTCAACTTCAGTTGAATTTCATCCCATAGACTAATTTTAGTGTTTAGAGTATTTTGAAATATTTTTAGAGTTGCACGTGCTTCTATTTGAAACTTACTATAAATAGTAACTGCTAACAATAGACTTTTTTTACATTTTAGTTTTCTTTTCAAGTTTTGCATGTCAAATCTAAATTATGAGTTTAAGTTTATTTAAGTATGGTTTGGGTTTGTAATTATTTCAAGTCATTTACTATGAATCAATACAAGTTATTATTTTCAGAAGCTTTGCCTATTGATAATTTATTATCTTGATAGTTTTTAGGTTCATAATCTAGTATCAAAGCAAGTTCAAATCTTGGAGGAGTAAATAATGGTGAAAGGATGAGTAAGTATTGCACATATGAACCAGACTATACAAGAGCTGCAGAGGAAAGTAGAATAATTAACTGAGGTTATCACTAATAAGGTTAGAAGACAATGTGGTGATGAGGTAGACACAGATCATGATCAAGAAGTTTGGTAAAAAGAAGAACAACAAGAGAAACCACCATCGATGGAAGATATGATAGTTTGGGCTTTAGAAGGAAGGAATGAAGGAATAAAGGTTGATGTTTTAAATTATGGAAGCAGTTTAAAATCAAAGTAGTTGATAGATTGGATTAATAACATGGAGAAACTCTTTGAGTGGAAGACTATGAAAGAAGACAAGAAGGTAAAGTTTGCATGCACAAAATTGAAAGGTCATGCAATGATTTGGTGGGATCACTGTAAAAAGAGAGACAAAGAAAAGGTAAAGAGAAGATTAATCTATGGAAAAAGATGGAGAAAAAGCTAAAAGAGAAATTTTTTCTTTTAGATTATGCACAAACCCTATATCAAAGATTACAAAATTTGAGATAAAAAGATCATAGTATACAAGAGTATACATATGAGTTTTATAAGCTTTCCATATGAGTGGAGAATGATGAAATAGAAGAGAATAGTTGCAAGGTATGTAAATGATTTGAAGTTTTATATTCAAGATGAATTAAGTATGCATAGAAGTAGCATGAAAGAGGCTTATCAATTAAATTTGAAGGCAAAATAAAAACAAAATAGATAAAATTTTAGAAGAACCTTTTTTGGTCCAAAAAGAGGTAGATCCACTCTAAATAAGGGATGAGGTGATTTTAATACCACCAGAGGTGAGTATAATACCAATAGAGGTGAATCATCATGTGGTGCACAAAGACAAGATCATAATAGGCAAGGGTTTACATACCAACAAAGAGGAAGAGAGTTTTAGAGAGGATGAGGTTATGGTGGTGCTAGAAGATGGTTTCTAAATCAGCACAAATCTTATGTTTGTTATAGATGTGGAGAAGAAGGGCATAAAGCATTTGATTGTCTATACTATCAAGATCAAAAAATGAAGCAAGAATATCACCCAAGAGTGAATCTAGTCGAGGCTAAGATAAAAGAGTAAAATACTGAAGTTATACCTTTAGATGTTGGAGAGAATCTCATGATGAGAAGAACCATGATCACTCCAAGGAAGGAACAAGTGTAGAATAAAGAGAGTGGTGATGCATGGCTGATATTAAAATTTTTTTGAACAAGATGTACTTCAAGTGGAAAGCTATACAAATTATTTATAGATGGTGGTAGTTGTGAAAATATGATTTCTAAAGAAGTGATAGAGAAACTAAATTTTCAATGTGAAAAGCATCCTAATCCTTGTGCATTCATGGTTTAATAAAATGAATGATGTTAAAGTAGATAAAAGGTGGTTAATCAAGTTTTCTATAGGAAACAATTATAATGATAAAATATGGTGTGATGTTATTCTGATAGATGCATGTAATGTATTATTGGGAAGACCATGACAATTTGATGGGAAAGTAATTCATGGTGGAAAAAGAACACATACACTTTATAGAAACATGGTATAAAGGTAGTTTTGTTACCTCTTAAAGAGGAAGAGAAGGCAGAAAGCATGCTCTCTAATAAAGAATTTATCCAAGATATGAAGGAGGTAGGTTGTTGTTATGTATTAGTAGTAAAAAATGAAGACACATAAATGGTGAAAATACAAATAAAAGTAGCAAGAGTGCTGAAAAAATATGCAGATGTTATGCCTGATGAGTTATCAGATGGTTTACCATCAAAAAGAAATATTTAACATCACATTGATATGATTCTAGGGTCAGTTCTACCCAATCAAGCAACTTATAAGATGAGTCTAGCAGAACATGTAGAATTAAATAAACAAGTTACTGAATTACAAAGAAAGGTGATAAGAGAGATTATGAGTCCATGTCTAATATCAATATTTCTAAATTTAGAGAAAGATGGAGGATGGATAATGTGTATGGATAGTAGAGTAATTAATAAAATTATAATTAAGTATATGTTTCTTGTACCTCTTTAGATGATATGATGGATGTGCTTTTGGGAGTAAAATATTTTACTAAGATTGATATAAGGAATTGTTATTATCATATTTAAATTCATGAAGGAGATTACTAGAAAATTGCATTCAAGACTAAGGTTGGCTTATATGAGTGGATGGTGATGCCATTCAAATTATCTAATGCACCTAGCACATTTATGAGGGTGATGAATACATTGCTATGAGAATATATTTGTAAGTTTGTGGTTATTTATTTTGATGATATTTTCATATTCAGTAAGACTAAAGAAGAATGCTTACAACATTTGAGAATGGTATTGGATTTGTTAAGAAATGAGAAGTTGTATGTAAATTTGAAGAAGTGCAGGTCTAAACAGAATAGTTTTGTATTTTTGAAATTTGTAGTTTCAATAGATGGTGTGAGAATGGATGAAAAAAAAATAAAGGCAATTGTTGAGTGGCCTATTTCAAAAAGCATTCTAGAGGTAAGAAATTTCCATGGTTTAACAACTTTTAATAGAAATTTTATTACAAAATTTAGTAGTATTGTGGCACCAATAACAAATTGAATGAGAGGGAAGGAGTTTGCATGGACCACAATAACCATAGAAAGCTTTGAAATTTTGAAGAAAAAGATTACAGAAAGACCAATTTTAGCATTATTGGATTTTAACAAAGTGTTTGTGGTTGATTGTGATGCTTCATTTATAGGGATTAGTGTTATGCTGAGTCAAGAAGGAAATCCAATAACATATTTTAGCAAGAAATTGAATGAGCTAAGAACAAATAATTGTACTTATGATGTTGAAATTTATGTAATTTTACAAGCATAAAAAAATTAGAGGCATTATCCAGTGCCTAAGGAGATTATACTATTTGCAGATCATGAGGATTTAAAGTATGTGATTACACAAAAGAAGTTGAATAGTAGGCATGCAAAGTGGGTTTCTTTCTTGCAAGGGTATACTTTTATGTTGAAGAATAAATTAGAAAAATAGAATCAAGTCGCTGATGCATTGAGTAGGATAGTAATATTATTAACTACTATGGTGAGTGAAGTAGTTAGATTTGAAGCTATCAAAGAATTATATGATAATGATCCATATTTTGGCAAGGTAGTTGATCAGTGTAGGAATCTATTAACAAGGGTAAAAAATACTATTTATCATGAGTATATTATTCATCAAGGTTATCTCTTCAAAGGAAAATAATTATGCATTCCATTTGGGTCTCTATAAGACAATATAAAAGGAGAATTGCATTGTGATGGTCTGGTTGGACATTTTAGTAAGACGAAGACAATAGCTTTGGTAGAGGAAAATTATTTTTGGCCAAAGATGAAAAGAAATGTGATAAAATATGTTTCAATGTGTAGGATATGTCAGGTGGCTAAAAGACAAGCATAAAATACTGGATTATAAATGCCATTACCGATTTTAAGAGGACCATGGACAGATTTGAGTATGAATTTTGTGTTGAGATTGCCAAACACAGAGAGATAATGATTAATTTTTTATTGTTATAGATAGATTTTCTAAAATAGTTCATTTCATTGCATGTAATACAACCAATGATGCCACTAAAGTTGTAGAATTATTTTTTAAGGATATTGTGAGATTGCATGGTATTCTAAAAACTATTACTTTAAATAGGGACATAAAATTTCTAAGTCATTTTTGGAGGTTTTTGTGAAGGAAGATGGGTATTAAGCTATAATTTAGTATTGCATATCAGCCACAAATATATAGACAGATGGAAGTTGTTAATAGGAGCTTAAGCAATTTTTTGAGATGCATAGTGAGAGAAAAGCCCAAGAAATGGGACCTGGCTTTAGCAAAAGCTGATTTTGTAAATAACAATTTAGTGAATAGATCAACAAAAAAATAATCACTTCAAATTATTTATGGGATAAATCCTATGATTATTTTAGATTTGGTACAATTACAGATTGTAGATTGAATTAGTGATAATGTAAAAGCATTTATATAGCATATATAATAATTGTAAAGAGTAAGAAGAAAGTTTTAGGAAAGTAATGAGAAATATAAAGCAGTAGTAGATGTCAAAATAAGATCAAAGGTATTTAAAAAAGGAGAGTTAGTAATTGTTTACTTTAAGAAATAAATATTTCCAAAATGAACATACAATAAAGTAAAGTACAACAAAATTAAACCATGTAGAATTGTAAAAAAATCAATGATAATACTTATGAGGTGAGTTTGAAATAAAATTTTGATATATTTTCAGTATTTAATGTTTTAGATTTATATGAATTTGATGGAGAAGATGGTGAAGGTGATGAAGATGAAGAAGGAAATTGGGAGTAACAAATCAAGGGAATTATAATATGTATTTGGTAGAGTGGAAAGGATTGTAGCAAGAAGACAACACTTAGATTACGAAATGGGAGCTGAAGAAGATTGACAAGGAAACTGGAAGTAGCATAATCAAGGTAACTCATAGGAGTTGAGTTGTTTTCAACTAGAGGAGAATGATGTAAAAAAATAAGCCAACCTTCCAGAGGCCATAAATTTTGATCCACAACTTCGTTTGAGATCTTACACATGCCAAAATGACCATATCAAAAAATTTGTTTCTCTCCTAAGCCGCTCTATCCACTTAGATTTTTATTTTTGATATTTTTTAGAGGCCATGTGTGATCATTTAAGGGTCCAAAATTACCATTTAATTATTTTTTTGAGAATTTTCTATTTATAAAAATTGTATATTTTTAGGCCCAAACATTAACTTCTATTGAATTTCATTTTATTGGCTAATTTTAGTGTTTAAAGTTTTTTGATAGATTTTTATAGCTGTGCGTGCTTGCATACAAAACTTACTATAAATAGTAGCTGCTATAAATAGATGTTCCTTTTTAGATTTTAGTGTTTTTTTCAAATTTTGCATGTCAACTCTAAATTCTGAGTTGAGGCTTATTTAAGCATAGTTTGAGTTTGTAATTATTTCAAGTCATTCAATGCGAATCAATACAAATTATTTTTAGAAGCTTTACCTATTGATAATTTATTGTCTTGATAGTTTTTGGGTTTATTACCAATATTCTATGTAACTTAGTGATTCCATGTGAATGTTACCTATTGAAATACATAGAAAAAATAAAATTAAAAAAAATTATTGAAAAACATTTTCTTTGCATATGAAAAGTGTCTTGTGAGTGTGAATTTATTAAAAGAAATGATGCATGGACATTTAAAGTGCAATATATTATGAAGGGGATAAATTGAAGCTATACTTAATAATTTATAAAGTTAATATTTATTTTATTCTCAAAATAAAAAAGGGTATTCTACAATATGAATGACTTTGACATACAAAGGCTATACTTGTAATAACAAATGATAGAAATAATACTATTATTTGGCCGAAATGCTTGATAAAAATGATAATATTAGTTGGTAAATGTTTTTGCATTGAAATTTTTCTAATCCTCAATATATATTTAGAGAATAATCTATAGTTAAACCATAAGAGACAATTAATTAATGCAAAAAAGTTATTTCCGCCGTTCCTCCCAAAAAACTAGGTGTCCCATTGAAAATTGAGACTATTCAAAACACTTAAACCAAAGGAAGGGTAAAACTACAGGTTTGTTGGTGTTTAATTGATTGGAAATTATGTTTAAAAATATAAAAAAGAAATTGTAGGATGACGCATTATTTTGACTCCTGTAAATTATTTTTTCTTTTAAAATTGTAAAATTTAATTGATAAAGAATCTTAAGAGAGTGGGTGGTGGGCCCAGTAACCTACATTTCCATTTTAGAATAGTTTGAGTAATGGATTTCATGAAATCCTCATTGAGTTTTTCTCGCCAAAATATACACCAATACTTTTGATACAATAAAATAAATACTCAGGAATTTCATAATTACCTTTTGTTGGAAAACATAGAGAAATGTTTGATCTCCACATGGAGCTCCCATACAAAGGTTCACATGGCTAAGATTCCAAGGGACAACAAAAAATGTTTAAATTTCAAGAGCTCTAGCAAATAATTTATCTCCAAAGTTATCACTAACTAAGTAATATCAGCAAGAGAGTTGCAGAGGCCAAGGATATGGAAATGGCTATCAGGGGTGTACTAGCAATAAACATGCATAATATTTTTTGTTAGGGATTGGCTTAGTTATGTTGCTGCATAATAGTGAGTGTCTAGGTGGAGACGTGGTTATTTTGGGGGCATCTCTAAGCAAAAAACAATGAATAATATCAGAGAATGTTACCTTCATAGTGGGGATTTTCACTCCCAATTGAAGCAATAACTGGTAGATAGGAATTTGGTATGCCCAAATATCAGAGAAAATAATAGTCTAGGTGGCTAACAAAGTGGCTCCTTTATGAAACATGCCTTGTATTTTAAATCTATTTGCAGAGGGTTGTCTCAATGTCAAATTTAGAGGGTCGATGCATTTGGTTGATAGAGAAGATGCAAATGACCAAAGCATTCAAGGTTATGATGTTGGAATTTGTTAATCTAGTTACTTTAGGCGACCATAACCATATCTAAATTATTTGGGAAAGTTTCACATATCCGATAGACTTATGGCTGACTGGAAAGAAAATGTCAAAAGGAATGAAACTAAGTTCTTAAAAGAGCATCGTGGAAGCCATTACAGGGTTGGGTAAGGCATATGGCATTTTATTTTAGCCTTCTGCATGATAGAAACTCCACCTTAAAATTGCCAAGATGGCCATGATAAGTATTAGTTTACATGAATTATAATTCAAGAAGTGTAAAAGTTATAGAGGTGGTTTGTTATTGTGAATTTGGTATTCCGTGGAGATATAATGGAAGGAAACACAAGAACATATGGAAATCATACTATGTAGAATTCACATTAAAAATATAATGAACTCCTTGTTTAAGGCATTTTGGAGATGAGAAAAACAAGTCCTAATATTCAGCGATTGCTTTTGAGTTTTGGGAGGGGAGAAAGAGAAATAAGGTTAATCGAATTTAGTAGAGTGTTGGTTAGCTTTATCGCGAAGGGTTGTAGAGTCCAAGTTTCAAATATACCATTGATAGTCATTGCCAAGGAGTTGGCCGAGTATTTGGAGGGTATTACTAGTAAGGGAAGTGTTTTCCCGTGTGAAATTAAGATGGACAAAAAGAATCGAAAGTCCAAATAATAATGTGGGGATTTTATTTTCAGGGATGGGTTATTTTATTCTTTTATTCTTGTAACAATATAATTCAAGATCCAGATCAGTTAAGTTACCTAACCCAATCTACTATTATAGCTCGAAGGATTCGAAATTAGCTTTCAATCACTCTTTATCAGTTGGTTGTATCGAATAAATATTGATAGAGTTCAAGGAGATGATGTAGTTATGATGTTATCTTGAAAGCAAATATAGGTTATAGTGTAAAGGAAAACAAAGTATAAGTGTACATCAAATGTAATTTTTATTATATATTTAAAATTCTCTGATATTTAAAAATTAATGATATGTCAATCCAAGTTCGCATGTAAAAATATGGCTTCTGAGATTATTTTAGAAATGAATTTAGTTATTTCACCATCAATGCGGGTGCCCAGAGATTAAAAAACCAAAACCACATCATACATATTTTAGATGTTCATGACAAAAATCCTTCACGTCATCTTATAAAATTCCATAAGCAACATGCCCTCATAAGTATTTACCTTAGCACAATTTTAATTTTTTTGATCAGCATCAAAATTGTTCTTCTGTTCTCACATTCATTCTGAAGGATTAGATGTTATTGAATGCTTTAACAAATATAATACATGCAAAGAAGTTTGCGAGTATCCACTTTTGTTTGCGGAGTCTAGAAATGATATGATATTAAAGATACTATAAAAGTCCTTGAAAACATCATCTTTGAAATTTAGTGTGTCAAACATGTATTTGAAGGGTACTATGACAGTTTATAAGGCAATAATTCAAATTTTCTACGTTAAATAATAACAAGTTTACATTCCTTATCATAAGAAACAAGTATAAATATAAACCATAGTTAAACAATTCCTCCCAAGATAGATGTAATATTAAGACATGAAAAACCTTAGTTAAACAATTCCCCCCAAGATAGATGTAATATTAAGACATGAAAAACCTTGGCTTGTCTGTTCGATTGCATGAACTGAAATTATTCCTGAAAATGATTGAATATAGCTCCTCAAAATGATACATTCTTAAAATTAGAATCTTGTAGATTATGATATCTCTCAGTGCATGCCAGTTATTATGCAATTTATTTATATAAAATAGTCTCATTTATAATAGATGAAAGCTTATTCATACTAATAAATTCATGTTTGTATGAAGCCCTTTGATAGCGACATACCACTTATATTTTCACAATCCATTGCTTTGAGAAGTTGCATTGCCATCAGTGTCTGAAGCTTGAATTTAATTGGAGGTATTGCTCTCGGAAAAAGAATCGTGCTTCTATTAACACTGTTCTCAGCCAATTTTGTCATTAATTTTTACCAACACTATCACCACAACGATGCATGTCTTCTAAATACTCGTTTTTTTTTTTTTTTTTTAAAATAGAGAGCTTTCTGATAAATAAATTAACTAAAAACCTCATGCAAGCACAAGAGACATGGGCAGGATGAAACCCCGACAATGCCATTCAAATTATTGAAAAATGAAGAACGCACACACATTTAAAAAAATAGAAGGAAAGACAAGCCAAAATTGAAATTGAAAGAAAGCTATCTACAATGGAAAAGAAGAAATAATAAAACTAAACATGACCATTTAAGGTTTGGGAAAAATATGAGTCCCGATGATGATTTTTTTATTTAAGATGAAGATGGATCTTGAAAATTCCTGAGAAACAACCACACTATTATATTCATTTCATTCAAAAAATTGAGGCTTGGGTAGGATAAAAAATATGAATACAACTACTTGACCATGGATATCCAATGTGCCAATATTACTTACATCCATAAAAGGATGTATGACATCATTTTTTTTTATGAATACAAAGAATATGCTCTGAATGGATGGTTGGAATGTGTGGTGAAATATGAATTTAGAGTTATAAGCTAGGAATAAAGAAATGCAATTCAAAAATCCTACATTAAATTCGATTACAAACACCTCAAAATTGAGTCAAAGGAATAAGGAATTCGAGTGTAAAATAAATGAAATAAAAAATTACCAAATTGATACCTCAAATTCACAATCAAACCCTTCCTCCTTGATGTGTGATTGTCTTTGACAGTGACTTGAGAAAGGTTGATGATAGATAGTGGATGTTGGTTTCTCAATGCGACTCAAGATTTCAGCAGCACTTTGGTTATGGATGCTTGTATTGCTTGACAGTTGATTATTTAAATGGCAAGGTGATGATATTTTTGTTATACAATTTTTAAAGATGGCTTGCATGAAAGTGTATCTCTCAATTTATACATCCATACAGAAGCAATGGAGGGTTATATTCCCCCCATGGGGGATGGAAATCAATGGCTGAAATTAGAGGAGAATATTTTGTAGTTAGGGGTTAGGAATTTTTACTTCATGAAAAATTATAGAAAGGGTAGTACATGGCTCAATGAGGGTGTGGAGCTCAAGATGGTGGATTTGAGTGTTTAAATATAGGTGAGGTTAATTAATGGAGGTTATGTGGGGATTATCTATATATTTAGAGGGTGTTTATAGGAGATTTAAAGGTGGTAGTTGTAGGTAGTTATGGATAAATTTTTAAATACTAGATATTACATAAGTATGATTAGTAAATGTAAGTATGATTAGTAAATGGATGAAATGATAATAAGAATAATTAATTTGTGTAAAGTGTTTTATAAAATTTTAAATTTATGTAAAAACCCTAGATGACAAACTACTAAGTAAAATCAGGGGAATAATATAGATTTATAATAACATTCATTTCTGGAATCAGTGCAATCTAGAAACATACTAAAAATCAAAATGTGTGATAAAAATTAATGACTTAGCTAGAAACTATGTTTGTGGGAGGAATATGGGCCTAAGATTCATTGTGCAAGGAGATCTGGTGACTGGCAACATAGACCAACAACTAGATCTGGGCCTAAACAATAACGTTGTGGGCTAGAAACTAGATACATATATAGGTGGAAGATGACATGACCCAAGATCCTCATGCATGTGGGACTATTGTCACTAATAAACTAATTATAACACCTAATAAATCTAAATAACGTGTAGGGAAAAAATATTAAATGGAATAAAATATTACACTTACACCCCCCTTAAATGTAGTTTAGGTATGTAGTAGAATTTGGTCTAAAAAATAAGGACTAATGAGTTACCCAAGTACAATAAAATATCCCCGAAAAAAGAGATACAAGCTCCCCACAAAAGTAGAGAGAGTATGTCAATCATGTGGGGCTCTGCCTGAAGATTGAAGGAGGTCCATCTGCATATAAAAATGTTTCTTCCCTTTGTAATAGGAAGGACATAAGAAGTGTAGTGAAATATATCCATTCTATGATGGATATGAAAGTACTAGTATGAAAAACTCTAAATATGTTCTAAAATAGAAGTGTACCAAATCCTCCTCCTCTGCCCAAACTTGATATTTCATAGGTTGGCACATTATATTTTAATGCATATACAATCATCACATTTAAGCACGTATACAATCAATACATATATAGAATCAAAAGAAGCTTCGTTCCCCTCCGCGCCTGCCCTTAAAAAAATGTAGAGGTTCAATTTTATATATCATGAGAATATAACCAATGTGTATATCTATAAAAAATTGCACTTTAAAAAAAACACCTTGAAAGGAGCTTTAGCCTAAAAGTTATGGTGGTTTCAAATTTTTGCTCTAATAAGATTTCTCCACTTTGCATAAATTTAGGTTGAATTTTTTTTTTTTTGAAACAACTTCACATAGAAAAGCTTAAGCCCCATAAGGAAAAAGTTAAGAAACCTTTGGTTGTTTGTGATAAGGGTCTTAACTCCCATATGACTAGGGCTAAGACATTGGGACAAAAAACCCAATGAATAGTGCACCAACCTCAGAGCTTAAATTTTGCATCCTTGTGGCCATTGTCAAAGTTAGCAGGGAGGAATTCACCTTGGTAGAAGTTAATGTTTTCAATGTGTGTGCCTTATAATTTATAAAAAATTAAATCAAATAATGTCTATAGTTATTATTATTTTACTTTGATTTGATTATGTATTCCACTATGCAACTTGCAATGTTGTGTGGTTTAAGGCATTTATAATTGAGATGCTTAACTATGATTTCATCATTTTGTAAAAAAATTAATAATATTTAGTAGATGCTCATAACAATAATCAATAACTAAGCTTCAATTTGAGTGTATATTATATTGAGATTTAAAAACTTAAGCTTAATATTCATTTATAAGTTCTTGAATCAACCTTTTTGGGATGCTTAATATGAATCAACCTTTTTAGGATGCTCATGAAGATATTCTATGAATTTTTCTCATCATTTGATTCATTAGTCTCTTATTGAGTGTTGGATTTTGAAATAATAGCCATCATACTCACCTAAATAGGGTAAAAATTAGGCAAGGGATGATCATTAAAAGTTTCAATTGTGATGTTATTGATAATATATGTTGTGTTCCATACATGAGTGGTGGACATGACATTACAATATGGCTCAAATTAACTTTTTCTATCAGTCCTCATCATCCATCATCATCTATAGTCACTCTGTCATCAGCCCTTATTGACCCTCATCATCATCCCTAATCACTTTATCATTGGCTATCATTATCTTTCATACAGTTCATTTAACATGTGAACTACACACCATGTCTTCATTTAGTGCCCTTTAGTGCATAATTCAACGTACTAACTCACTGGTCTACATTTGGAACATGTTCCAACTTTAAAAATAAATTAGCTCGATTGTTTGATCTTAAAGAATTGAGGAAATTGAAGTAATTTCTGAAAGGGATGAAAGAATAAATATGCTTGGTAGTAATCCCCATACATCACAAGTTGTGAGCACTATGGAAGAAAAATAATAAACACTTCCCCATAAGGTAAAATAAAATAGAGACAAATTTGAAAATAAAAATAAAAATCAAATGATCTAGTAGATGGAGCTATTAATTAAAAAAATGCATCAAAATTTTGAGTATGATTTTTTACAGGAGTTATTATATAAAATGTTGGAAACGTTTGTGTCACATTTTTTGTAAGGCTTAATTTTTTTTGTGACACCTATGCAGTCAATGCCTTAGTCAAATCATTATTTCTACTTGTTATTGTAAAAGCTACATAAAAAAATTGAATGATGTAAATTTACGTTATAGGAAAAGAAGTTGATGTAAATATTAACTTGCCTCACCAAAGAAAACCCCACCAAAGTGATTGAAAAAAAATTACCAAATTTATTATGGTTGTCTTTCACATAATTTACATAAGGAAAAATTGTTGCCATAAATAATAATTGGAGATCGCAAAAAATAAATTGACACAAAAAAGTGTTTCAAATTTATGAAATTATACTAATCCTTGTATCTTGAGATCATCTTTTCAAGAATTGCTCTATGTGAAAATTCTAAACAATGGCCATGTTAAATTTTGATTGATATTTATTTAAAGATACAATTCTTTTCAACTTTATACATCTATAAATTATATTATTTTGGACAATTACCTTATATATCAATGTTTTTCTATCAATGTAAAAGTTCATGTATTCACCTCTATGTGTCTTTAGATTGAAGAGTAAGTGGAGAAAGTTGCTCTCTCTTTTTAGGACTTGTAGAGTCTTATCAACAATTTACGGAGTACAATGTGCATCATGAACAAGATTCCACATTATATCCTACCGTAAGGTTATTCTCTTCAAACACCTTGATAGCGGTGGAGAAATTCCCAAAACACTTCTTGTTCCCCCTTTTCGCTTATCCTGTTGGAGTTTTTCAGATTATGGAATTTTTTTATTGAACCTTTCAAATGATATTTTTAAGCAACACAAGGGATGGCTACTAGTGTGTTGGCTCCTTTTTCTATCAACAAACATTAATGGAAAGATGAGTGGGTCGCAGCAGATCCCCCATTGATTGAGCACTTGGCCTAGGACTTTTTTCATCAAAGGAATAATTTACCTCCTCTTTTTAATATTGTTGCATGTATTTGATTTTGCTTTGAGATTATTTTTATCACAATTTTACTTATTTCTAATATTTCAAGGCTTCTTTTATAAATTGTGTATGCCAAAAAATATCTTTTTTATCATAAATCATTCATTATATTTAATATTTAGAAAAAATTAATTAATAAATATATAAATAAATTTCACAAATCTATTTCAATGATATGTTTATTACAGTGATAAAATATATTAAATATATGAAGAGTTTCTAAATTTCCACACCATAAATTTTATTTTGTAGATGGATTTTTTCAATAACTATAAAAAACATCTTTCAACTATTAATTTAAATTTTAAAAAGATGAAATCAATATAATATAAATATTTTCCATATTTTTAAATTTTAATACTAAATTTATAATTTACATTATATTTTGAAAAAATAAAAAATTAGAAAAAAATAATATTTGTTAAATTTTTTATTGATTGAAATACTCATAAACGTTGAAATTACCCTCGCGTCACATTTATCTGCATACATTAATTACTCTAATCTCATTGATAGTTTGATGGGCTGGATTTTAATTAATGGGCTGGGGTGGCTGCCATATTACTCTTGTTTTATGTTTTCATTATTGACAATCAGTGGTGGCAAACCAAGTCAAGAATTTGCAGGGTGAATCCGTTTCTCCAAGTGTCACATACTGGCAGTAGAAGTTTCCCATGGCAGCGATCCCTCAGACTCTCATAACTTTATTGAGTTGAGAATGAGAAAGTGGCAGTCAGCATTGGGAAAGGAGTGAATGTAGGTGTAGTTAAGCCTTCAATGAAAGCAGGGAAGCTTTCTCTAAGCGTCATCCGAATCTTACCCCAAAAAGTAAAGGTGTTGGGGTTTATGTTAATACCCAAATTAAAGGTAAAGGATTCCATCAGGTTTTTATCAGCTCCATAACGATGGGGTTGGGAGGTTAGTTAATTTTTTTCTAAAGGGTTTTTTAATGAAATCGAAAATTACAATAAAATTATTAATAGATTAAGATTTGAAATAATAATTTAAAATTGATTTGTATTGATTGTCTTTCATTAATTACAATCTAAATCATGTTTAAATAAATCAAAAAAAATAAAATTTAAAAAAATATATATATATTTTTAGCAAGTTTAGTGCAGTCTTAAAAATCTATGAAAATACTCTAGACACTAAAATGTGTCTATTGGACGAATTTTAACTGAAGTTGACGTTCGGTCATAAAAATATACAATTTCTAAAAATACAAAAATCTCTCAAAAAATAATTAAATTGCACTTTAGAACTTTTAGATAGTCACTTTTAACCTCGAAAAATATTGAAAACACCTCTAAATAAAAAACAACCAACTTTTCAAAACTATCAATTTAACACGTAAAAGAAATCAAACAAAACTACGAATCAAAAATTATGACCTCTAAAAATATGTTAACCTATTTTTTGGGGGCATCATTTCTCCTCCTCATGGCTGCACCGCCCCATTGCCACACAAAGAATCTATTGTGTAAACAAAATGATAAAACCCTTTTACATCAGGTCGTAAGTTTAGATAATTTTTTACGGGGGGCAAGTATTTTTGTTTTCAGATCCTTAGGTTTTTTTGTTTTCATATTCATTTCTTTGATGTTTAGGTATTTTTGTTTTCCAAATTTGTTTTAGGAGTGTTTTTTTTTTTTCGGTTTACCTTCATCTACAATATGGCTGCTCTTTTCACTAGTTTTATACGGACTCCGAATTTTAGGAAATGTCATTTATTTGGGCCTTAATTGGTGATTTGATGTCAGAATAGAGCTACTTCATATTTTTCTTTCAGCCATTCTTTTCCCCCGTGTGCTCGCTCCTTGTTGTTTACAGGATTCAGCTTCCATTAAATGCATCATACAAACTATTACTAGCATCGACTTTAACTAGAAGCCTGTATAAGTCTTTGTGCCATAAATTTTCATGGATGCCAAAAACACCCTTAGTGAATTATTTTATTAGATAATATGCTATTTTATTTTGTGGGGCTTTCCATACCTTATTTCCTCCTCTGCTTTCTGATGGATGTTTTTTCGTCAACAGTAAACAATTTCATACGATTATGTGAATATGATCTGTACTATTTTAATTATGTCTCCATCTGTGTAGGAAGTTAAAAGATCTCTATTTATGGATGGAATGTGTGCATTTTAAAATTTAATTAAGCACTCTGTTTGATTATGGAATAGGCATACATTTTGTTAGTTTTATGATCAGATTTGAAATAATCAGAAAATGCAACACAATGAACAATGAACACAACAATATACCCTGGGAAAACCCTCCAACTTAAAGGAAAAAACCCAGCAACAATATATCTCTTATATATTGAATAATAAGAATAGCAATCTACTTTTCAAATGAATTATCTTTCTTATCCTCCTTGAACAATGAGAAATCACTCTATATAAATACAAGTGAGAGGAAAGAGACGCATCTCTTCAATTTCCCTGTCGGCCTCCACCAAACAAATTATGTCTTAAATAATACAATAAGTTGGGCTGGAAGTGAGAGCCCAACGCTGCTCCTTCAACATCAACACTCCCTCTCAGCTAGGGAGGATACTTCCAGCTATATAAAACATATCACCTCATAGTGATGTCAACCACAATGGCTACAACAATGTATAGTATGTACAAGTGTTCATCACTTTACATGACGTCTACCATGGTTCTCCTAAAGAGTGGAATCAAGGGATTTCACTTTGAACTTCTCTCATATAGAAGAACTTGTTATCAAGGGATTTCACCTCGAACTTCTCTCATAAAGAAGAACTCGTTATCAAGGGATTTCACCTCGAACTTCTCTCACAGAGAAGAACTCGCTATCAAGGGATTTCACCTCGAACTTCTCTCACAGAGAAGAACTCATTATCAAGGGATTTCACCTCGAACTTCTCTCATAGAGAAGAACTCACTATCAAGGGATTTCACCTTGAACTTCTCTCATAGAGAAGAACTCGCTATCAAGAGATTTCACCTCGAACTTCTCTCATAAAGAAGAACTCGTTATCAAATCTGTGGCGGCTTCTACAATATATATGTTTTGCCTTTCTGCAACACCATTATGTTGAGGATTGTAAGGGACACAGAACTCCCTCTTAATCCCTGCTTCAATGCAAAAGTTATAGAATTCTTCAGAGGTGTACTCCCCTCTGTTGTCAAATCTCATAACTTTGATTCTTTTCCTAGATAAGTTCTCTACCTGAGCTTTAAATTCTTTGAACCTCTCAAGTACTTCTTTAGATTTCATGGCACAACCTTTGCAGTTACCTTCATGCTCTTGGTAGAATTTTGGAAGACCCGTGACCATATTCTCCATGATAGGTAGAGCCCAAAAATGTAGGTGAGCCAATCTTTGATGCCAAAGATCACACAAGCTTGAAGAATCATGTACTAATGCCTGAAGTGGACAAGTGATTTTCCTATAGAGGCTCTCATACCTAACTCCAATTATAGCCACAGTGAGGTAGCTAGAGATAGAAGTAGTTGGTGATTAATTCCAATACTCCCCCCTTAATCACAAGTACTACTATCTATGATGCACAATAGATCTCTTTTCAGCTCTGCAAGACTCTTAATTATTGAATGCCATTCTATGACCATTAATATAACTTCTCGATGGCTATTGCTATCATCTCACAACGTGTTTCATCGTTTACATCCTTCTTCAATATGCAGCTACTCGGCTCTTTTCTAACACCTTGGCTGCTTTCACACTTATGTGGGTTGCTACCACATCAACATACCTTCTATTATTCCCATGAGGTCCTTAGCTTTAGCTCTCTCCAACCTCAATATTTTCTATGCTTTAGAATGGTGGTAGGCTTGCAAGTTGTAGCCTTTACTTTTTCTTTGATGATTCTGCTACTTTTGTTGTAGCTTGACACTTAAACAATCTGCCAACTGCTCTTTTTTTTTTTTTTTTCTTTTTTTTTTTTTTAAATTTAATACAATGATCCACATTGGATCCCCCATGTTCCAAAGATACAGCCATATACTTCTCTTCTCAATAGATCTTCCACTTTCTTTCAATATCACAGCTGGCGACGGCTGTCACAACTAGATACCCTTCTCAAACGGGGCTCTACGGCCGTTTAATGGCTGTACCTATCATTTCACTATCACAACTTGATCTTTTCTTCTAGAAGCAAGAATACCTCAGTTAGAATGCTATGACATTCAGAGACAGCTGACTATAAAACAAGTTTTATTCCTTAATAAAGCAGCGACATCTTTCAGCAAATCCTCCCAAGTATAGATTTGTATTTTTTTCCTTCGCCCAAGACCAGATTTCCACGTCTAACACACTCAACGTAACCACATTTTATTTTACTGGGGGTACTTCAATTGCTCCACAATGACACATTTTTCCATGCTCATGTCTGCTTCTTCTTAGCTTTCTCGCTTAGACAAATTAACACCAACCTGCACGTTGGGGTGCAATTGACTAATGGGAACTGATCGACAAATATTTGAACAAAAAATTAAACAGACTGCCATGAAAGGTTTCGGCTTCCAGATCTGACTCTTGCCTTTTCTCAGTGGACAAGAGTTCTACACCATTCGTTATAGTTATAGTCTAGTTTAAAACAAGTTCCAAGTAATAATAGATCTCGCATTACAGAGGAAACGTGGTTTCCATTTCTTTCGCAACCCAGCTCGAGGTTGGAAGCCCAGTTCCAGATGGTAGTCCAACTCGTGCTAGAAATCCAGCTCGAGTTCCATCTGTAGTACAGAAATCCGAGGCAAAAAAAAAAGTTCCATGCAATAATCGATCTCGCATTAAAGAGGAAACATGGTTTCCATTTCTTTCCCGACTGGAGTATCCAGAATTGTTTGCGGGTAAAAGGGGGGAACAATATCTCTCCAGTGTTTTCACTTGTTTTTCCCGCAAATAGAGCCCCCTCCCCAGAGAAATAGCCTTGCAGGATCGATTCTATTGTCCCTCGTGAACTGTACGGACCTGAGAAGATTGGTACTATGAAGGAACAAACTCGAAGGGCCAATTCCAGAGGATGTAGGCTATAAGCTAGCCAAATTGCAAGTGATGGACATCGCGCAAAATAAGCTTAGTGGCAGCATCCCGAAATCACTAACAAATTGTTCTGCGCTCATTCAGCTTCAAACAATCTAAACCCAGTTAAGCGGAGTGACACCCCACTTAGTTGTTCAGTTCTTCTCTTGATAGAGCTGGCCAGATAGTAGTAGCCACTATCTTCTATTCGGCTCCTGCACTCTCATCACGCCTCTAGCCTGGGTGCTTCCTTTCAATGACACAACTGCTCTTCCTTATTGGCTACGATTTCTCTTTGCACACTGCCTGCTCACGATCTCCTTCAACTCTCTGTGCAAGCTTGTACTAGTTGCTTACATTCTCCTCCCAGTTGGCTCTCCTTGAATGCTCAGCAATCTACTTGAGGTTCTCACAGACTAGGTTTGCTCTCCTGATTTTGCATATTGCTTTTTTTTTTCCCTATCTACTGGCGTCTTATGCTACATGTGGCGGCATCCATTTAGCACTTGGTAAATAGATTTACGTCGCCTTACCACTAAATTTATGAGTATCGCTATACAAAACAACCTCGACTACAAGCTTTCTGTAATACTCATCGCTTTCTCTTCTACCAACAAGGACCGTGCTTCTTTCCTGAGCAGCTTCTAGCTCTTTCTCATGTTGGCAGCAAATTACTATGTCATAGCAGTGCTCTTTCCTCCTAAGGTCTGCCATTTCTCCATGCTCTGCTGAGCTTCTCCAGATGGCTATGTCAAACCTGCGCACTACACCTCCAAGCTGGTTGCACTTTTTCACGATTATCTCCATACATTCTTCCTTTAACTCGACGGTCTTAGATTCTTGTCACAAGTACTTCACACAAACCTGGTTGACTCTTCTTGTCAAAGTTAGAAATGGCATGATATGAGAGTCGCTTTTGCTGGACAAACATACTTCAACTAAAACCACATAGATTTTCCTTGAATGAGCATGGACTTGAACTATTTGACATAAACCAGCTAGGCGCTTCTACTGGACCTTGGTACACAGTCCATGAAAAACATAAACTATACTCACGCTTCAAATGACCATGACATACGGCTCTATTGGAACAGAAAAAAAAAATTAATACATAGAACTTTCTATTCATCTCTCAGCGAATACACATACAAAGATTAAACATCTATAGAAAGCTTCAACTTTCTATCTAGACAAGGTTCTGCTTGTATGTTTCCTTGAACCAGTTGCTGCAATGACAAATCTAATCACGATCTTTTTCAAACTCGCTCTGATACCATGTTAGTTTAATGATCAGATTTGAAATAATCAGAAAATGCAACACAATGAACAATGAACACAACAATATACCCTGGGAAAACCCTCCAACTTAAAGGGAAAAACCCAGCAACAATATATCTCTTATATATTGAATAATAAGAATAGCAATCTATTTTTCAAATGAATTATCTTTCTTATCCTCCTTGAACAATGAGAAATCACTCTATATATATACAAGTGAGAGGAAAGAGACGCATCTCTTCAATTTCCCTGTCGGCCTCCACCAAACAAATTATGTCTTAAATAATACAATAAGTTGGGTTGGAAGTGAGAGCCCGACACTGCTCCTTCAACATCAACACATTTGCTGCAGAGTGCATCGATTTGATTATAGAATAGGCATACATTTGATTATGAAATTCAAGTTTTATCTAGTTTATGTTTTGGCGTAATTTCTATATATTTAACTGTATTAAATTTTTCATATTTTTAAAATATAAATGACATAATTATATGATATTTTAAAAATTCATAACCCTTTATCAACTATGGACATGAAAAAGGAAGAGGTGAGTCTATTTACACGTGCGCCCACACACACATCCTATTTTCTCATTTATAGGAGTGAGTAAAGCACTTTATAAAAAAAGGTAATGCCCAATATTAAGAACTTTAACTTTGTTGTTTCCTATTTCATTTTCACTTTGCTATTTCATATTCACTTTTTTAAGAGCGCACACACATATAATTATTTGTTATAGGAATATTTTATAAATTATATTATTATTTTTTTTTGCAAGATAATAATATTTTATTATAAGTTAAATATTAGTTTTTTCATGAATTATAGTATTATTAATTTTATAAAATAATAAAGATAATAAAAATATATTATAGAATATTATTTTATTGTGTGTAAGGTCACATAAACTTTACAAAGACTCGTAAATATAATAACAGGTGATATAGCTCGAGCTTGAACCATCGATGAAAAATATTTATTAAGAAAATAGACACTTAGCAACAATATATAGATGCGAAGCACTTCATTCTCTTAGGGGAAAGGAGCTCCTGGATGTGGAATTTGCGCATCAATTTCCAGTATGGGCCATATGGGGATAGTGAAACTTTCTGAGGGCTTAGAAGGTGGTTATCGTCTCCCATTGGAGGACGGTTTGCAAATATGTGGTCCTGCGTTTTCAAGACTTGCTCAGCCAGGTGTGAAGATGAAATGACAACGGTTGGGAGAGAACCCAAGTAGAGGGTCATTATTGGGCCATATCTGTGGGCAAGGTTGGAGAAGCATCTGTGAGGAAGACGGGATATAATATGAAGATTGCCTATGATGGGCAATGGTATCGGGCCAGGTTGGAGATTGGATGTTTTTCTTGATTTTCGAAATACCAGGGCTGAAACGAATAGGGCTATAAGCAGGGAAATCCATGTAATAGTCAGGGATTCCATTGTTGCTAATATAAAATGGCCAATGTTAGGGCGTTAGAGAGCTTAGTGTTTGAGTCAATCAGAAATGGTGAGAAAGAACGCTGTATAGAAGGATCCATTTGCTGATAGAAAAAATATAAAAAATAAAAAATCCATTTGCTAGAAGAGAGAAAATAAATAAATAAGAATAATAAAATAAACCCATCCACCCATTTGCTGATATAATTTTTTGACCTGTACGTCCCCTTAACTATCCCGAGTCATAAATGATGTGATATCTTGCCAAGAACATTAAATGATGTGTATCTCTTTCAGATTCGCCAACTCAGAATAGACCGTTGATTTCATTTCTGCCAGTTGTTTGTGAAGGTTTTTTTTTTTTTTTTTTTTTTCTTTTCTTAAAAATTTCTTCAAATTTTATGTTTGACAAGGTCTTTTAACTTTTAAAAAAATCTTTAAAAAAAGACGACATAGCCAGCCCACATCATTAAAAAAATTATCTTGGCCGGCGTACATCATTTAAAAATATATATTATGACATGGTTACCTTGATCCGATCTGGCTCTTGCAAGCCTTAGGGTTACAATTATTGTATCCATTTTTATTTTTTATTTTTATTAATTTATTTATTTTTATGGTTGTTTGAGTTACAATTTTTTTTTTAAAAAAAGATATTATATGACATTTAAACAAATATTATGATATAGTTATTTTTTATAAAATTTTACAGTTATAATTAGTAATTGTTTCAAAGGTGTAAATTATATCGGAAGGAATCGTTTAATTTTCGATTTTAGTTATGGATTGGATGAACGTTGACAAGATATGCATTCAAAGTTCTATGATATGTCACATCGTTCAATACAATTTATAATATACACAAACAGTAGATACAAGATAGGTTATGAGACCTCAATGTATTGTCCCCACATCAATAGTATTGCATTGTTGATATGATCCACACATCAAACATGGAATTCTTGGCGTAATCAAATTAGCTCTCATGATTTCCTCGTCCACCCTTGAGAATAAAAAATGACTATTCAAAGATGCCACTACCCTACAAGCTATAGACCCCTTTGTAATGGGCGATAGTCATACAAATCCAAAAGTTGCACTAAATTTCGGTCTAGTGTTTGATATGGACCCCTTGGTGTATGATATCATCAAAAATACCTTATCATTACCCCTCACCATTGCTACTCATCTCATCTTATAATCCTTCACTATTTGCATGTTCAGTATGGCCTTGTCCTTTCTTCTATGGGTTTGAGTATAGTGTTTTTGTATGTTCTTAAGCACGATATAATTATTTTAGAAGTTAATATATTGGTATCATCGATGAATGAAAGCTACAAGATAGACTTTGGGATCTCAATGTCATGTTAAAGGATCAGTGGCATTGCATCATTGATTCAAGATGCACATGAGACATGGAGCCTTGCTGCAATCAAATCAACTCTCGTGATGTCCTTGTCCACCCTTGACAATAAAAAATGACCAATATGTTTTGTATGACCTTGCAATTTCTTCTAGGGGTTTGATTATGGTGTTTTTTGTATGTTCTTAAAGCTAAGGTAATTACTCCAAGTGTTAATATATTGGCATCATGAACGAATGGAAGCTATAAGATCAACTCTAGGACTTTAACATCTTGTCTGAACATCAGTGGGATTGCATCATTAATTTGAGCTAAACATGAGATGTGGAGCCCTACCACAGCCAAATCAACTCTCATGATGTCCTCATCCATCCTTAACAATAGAAAACATCTATTGAAATATGTCACCACCTTGCTTTGAAATAACTGACATGTATGCTTCATCGTTGTTACATTGACCTATCAATTTATAAAAAAAATTATCATCACGTATGTAGGTATAGATTATATGAGATAATTATTAAATCCATATGTCATAACAAAGAAGAATGCTTGTCTTCTAAATGGTAATGTGTTCATCGATGCTAATATTATATTGTATTAGTATACTATATATAATATTATATAGTTATATAACATCCCTATTGTATAATATCACTTGAAAGACCTTGTCATTATCCCTCATGATCACTATGCAATTGACCTTAAAATATTCCACTATTTACATATTTTATATGGATTTGCTCTTTCTTTTAGGGGTTTGAGTATGGTGTTTTTCATATGTTCTTAATCCTGATGTTAACTGCTCTTACTTGTCAATATATTGGTAACATAGATGAATGGAAGTTACAAGATGGACTCTGGGACGCCAATATCTTATCCCCTATTAACAACAATGTAGAACAAAATTAAGCCATACATCAAACGTAGAGCTATCATAATCAAATCAGCGCTCCAGACATCCTTCACCACCCATAACAATAGAAAATATCTAATCAAATATGTCACCTCCTTACAAGTTATAGACCCCTTTGTTATGGGAGCAATTGCAAGGCATGTATATCCAAATAATTACACTAAATCCAATGTTGGTGTATGATATGGGCTCCTTAGTGTTTGGGTGTAGACGGGTTTTGTTTGAGGTCCTGTGGGTTGAATGCCATAATGGCATATGGGAATAAGTTTATGTCGGACGCATGGGTGGGAAATGTTGAGAGTCAGTGCACACAATAGTGTACTTGGTTACATGGCTTAGACCCATCCTTTGGTGTTATTGAGTGCTAATGTGGGAATTGGTGAGATGATCATCAATATTCCCATTGTTCTTGTGGGGGTGATGATGAATCCATACAATACAAGTTATTTTTAAGGTAAGTGACAAAGAAAAATATTATTATTATAAACTATTTTTATATATCAATATATATAATATTAAAAAAATAAATATAATATTAAATTATCATCGTATATTATATATTATTTAATTATTTAATTTTTTATTCTTCACCCCATCATCATTTACATGTGAATATGCAGACAATATGGAAATGACAAAAGTTGATAAGGGAACATGTGTTGAACTATGTAAACCTTAATGTCTTATCCCAACATTAGTGGCATTGCATCATTGATTTGATCTACACATGAGATGTGGAGACCCATTGCAATCAAATCAGCTCTCATGATGTCCTTGTACAATAGAAAATATTCATTCAAATATGTCACCACCTTGATTTGATATAATTTACACATATCATTCTGTACCATTGTTATGTTGACATGTCAATTTAAAAATTATCATAATCACACGTGTAGATATAAACTATATAAGATAAATGATGTTCATATGTCACTTCAGATAAATATACTCATCTTCCAAATGATAAAATGTTCATTAATACTAATATTGTATTTTATTATAATACTATATAGATATATGCCCCATTGGTGTATAATATTACTTGAAATATAATCATAATTGTAAATAATTACATTTTAAAATTTTATATTATTATTAAATTATAATATACATATAATATAATTATAGTAAATATTATTAAATTATTATAATAGATCAACTATATAATATAGTTCTATAAGGTTTCACCAAAACACTCTTTCAATTTATATTTAATGTTAGTTATGATGACTAGTCTTCTCAGTGGCACGTCACTGTTGTGATAACACTACGTGTAAAAATAAAGATACCACTTGTCAACACAAACACACCACTATTTGGTAGATTTTTTTGATAATGTGGAAACCGTGGGAACTAGTTTTTCTGGAACTGAGACTCGAGAAACATTGGATATGCGTTCTCTCTTCCTTAGTAAACTCTTTTGGGATTTGAAAGCATATAAAAATAGTGCAGTGATCCAGCATATTGTATTGTTTATCTCATTTTAGAAGTTTTCTCTTACCAAAGGTATGTTATGTTGTTCCGAGTTAGTTTTAGAAATGTTGAGGAAGTTTCCCTTGCCTGTCATCAGTTTCATCCTACTTGTGAAAATTTTGACTTTGGCATTAATGATCTCACCAATCCAAATCTTTTGAAATCCAACATTTTGAAAATGTTATTTGCAGTAACTTTAAACTATGGAGCGGTTAAAATAAACCTGTAAATCATTTCACAGTTGAGCGATATGGATTGAAGACTCAACCACTCAGCTAAGCACTAGAGCTTCCCTGCCATTGAGTTTACATCAAGAGGGAGCTATTACGACGTTTCTATGAATCAAAACCTTCTTACAATCAGATTATGGTAAAACAAGAAATTTATGCACTATAAATTGTGGTGCCAAGTCGTTGGATGTGGCACTTGTTATCAAGTACTAAATAATTACTTTCCCACTATTTATTTTTCTATTGGCCTGGGTCTAGGATTAACGGTAAGGCTATTTGAACTGTTCTTACAAGTCGCATGTTATCTATAATGGTTTTAATGTAGATAATATGCACAAACCCAATGACATGCACCAAATCAGGGGAGACTGTTATGGTTACATATTACAATGAAAATAATTGGATAAATTTTGTGCTATCAACTCACATCTTCTTGGGCATGGCTCATCTTCTCGTAGCTATTTTAATAAAACTTTGAATGTCCTAAGAAGTGTCCCAGGCATAAGCTAGTAGATGCATCAGCTAAAAGATGCTATGTTGAATGTGTACATAAATAAGAGGCTAATCAATGATAAAGTTATTTGGTTTGGGTAATAAATAAGGGATTGTGTCATTACTTGATTAACTTAAAAAAATTAACTAAACAGGTAGTATACGTAGCAGAGGTAACATGTGGTAGTTGGTCATTGACAGAATCAACATCTTTCGATACAAAGACCTATCTAAGATAATACTTCTGCCAATATAGCATCTCTGACGTAATTAATAGATTTATTTTTGAAGTAATAAAAAAAATAATTAAAACTTGAATCAAACAGGTAATATTCATAGCAGAGGTTACATGTGGCAGTTGGCAGTTGTCAGAATCAACATCTTTCGATATAAAGATGTATCTAAGATAATGTTTCTGCCAATATAACAATTCTACAATAATTAATTGATCTATTTTTAAATAATAATAAAAATTAATAAATGACATTTAAATAAATATTAAATTTAAGATTAAAATTATTTTATGATAAGCAATTAAATGTCAATTTTTTTCATAAGAATTTCAAGCAATATATAATAATGAATTTTGACTTATTTGATAAAATTTGTGATCTCCACGTGTAATTTTATAAACATATAATTTTTTTCACATTTCTATGTCTTTTCAACAAATAATTTTTATCAAATATCCTCTCATTCTCTACCAAGCCAAAAAAATTGAGCAATTATGGAATGAACTAACCGTTAAAAGATCCTAGCTCTCAAATGAGATTTTTGTTAGTTACGAAATTATTGATGAAAAAAAATAGAACTGGTCTATATCTCAACACAATCCTTTAAAATTCAACCATAGTAATTGATACCATGAAGGAATTAGCAGGAAATACACAGGATCCACAGGATCAATCCAGGAGAAAGAACCCACAACAAATAACCTGCAAATATTTCCAGAGAATAAATAAATTTCTCACACCTAAAAAATAGGTGATAATTCACAAAATTCTCTGAATTCTCTCAATAATCTCTCTTTTTTCTCATATAATGCAAAGTATTTATAATACAAATAGTTTGTTTCGTGTTAACAAACTATTTGTAAGATTACAAAATAGAGAAAACAAACTATTTGTTTTCTCATACTATGAATAAATATATTGTTGAGAGATTCTCAACAATAAAATAAATTAACCGAGGTAAATAAAATTAACCCTCGGTAATAAATAACTTGCCCTATTAACCCTGGGTAAGCTTAAATATGCATTATTCCAACACCCTCCCTTAAGCGAAACATAGGGAGAATGACAAACAGAGATGGGTCCCGGCTACTAGGCCTGATAAGGTACCCATGTACAAACCAATTAAAAAAATACATGAAAAATAAAGGAAGGAAGGACTTCATGGAAAATCCCCCCCAAGGACAACTTCCTTCACCCCAAGCATCGCTTGCAACTGAAGATAATGAGGAGAAGCCAAAGGTTTAGTGAAGATGTCGGCAATCTGCTCAACTATAGGCATAAACTCCAAAGAAAGAACTCCATCCTGAATAAGATGTCGAATGAAGTGCATGTGAATCTCAATGTGTTTTGTCTGCTGATGCTCAATAGGATTACGTGAAATATCAATCGCACTTTGGTTGTCACACCAAAGAGTAGTAGGACCCTGCTGTGTGAAGCCAAACTCTCCAAGCAACTGTCGAAGCCAAAGTATCTCCTGACTAGCTTTGACAGCACCTCGATACTCAACCTCAGTAGAGGACAATGCAATAGTAGTCTGCTTTTTGCATGCCCAAGCAACTAGACTTAAACCAAGTGTGAAAGCAAATCCACAAGTGGACTTGCGAGTGTCAACATCACCAGCCCAATCAGAGTCAGTGTATCCAACAAGCTGTGTAGAACTCTGTGGTGTGTAATGTATACCAAAGTGAGTGGTGCCCCAAATGTAGCACAAAATACGCTTGGCTGCTTGCCAATGACTCTCATGAGGCTCATGTGAGAATCAAGAGACAAGGTTCACAGCAAATGTGATGTCAGGACGGGTATGAGTCAGGTATAAAAGACTACCTACAAGTTGTCGATACAAAGTGGAATCAACAAGAGGAGTTGTACAAGTGGTAGACAACACAATACCTGACTGATATGGAGTGGGTGCAGGCTTACAATCAACCATGCCAAATCGATGAAGAAGATCTGTCACATACTTCTGTTGTCCAATAGAAATGCCCTCAGAAGACTGAAAAACTTGAAGACCAAGAAAATAATGTAGAAGTCCTAGATATGTCATATCAAACCTATCTGCCAACTTGTCCTTGATGTCATGTATCAAGGAATCTGAATTGCCAGTGATGATGAGATCATCAACATACAAAACCAAAATGACAAGCTCCTCACCTTGCTTCAGGATGTATACATTGTGATTTGACTCACAATGAATAAAACTAGAACTCAAAAGAAAACTATCCATCTTCTCATACCAAGCTCGAGGATCTTGTTTGAGGCCATAAAGAGAACAACAGAGTCTACAAACCAATGATGAGTCCTGCACAAATCCTGGAGGCTGCTCCATATAGATCTCCTCATGGAGATCACCATGCAAGAAAGCACTCTTCACATCCATCTAAAAAACTGACCAAGAATGTGAAGTAGCAAGAGAGAGTACAAGCCGAATAGAATCCATCTTAGCTACAGGGGCAAAGGTCTCAGAGTAATCAACCCCTTCAACCTGTGAAAAACCCTTAGCTGCTAATCTAGCTTTGTACTTATCTACTGATCCATCTGCAGCATATTTGGTCCTATAGGCCCCATTTACATTTTACAAGTTTTCTTCCCTTAGGAATAGGGACAAGATCCCAAGTATCATTCTTCATCAATGAAGAATACTCATCATACATAGCAACATCCCACTCGGGTATACCAATAGCCTCAGAAAACAACACTGGATCATCTGTACAAGCTTGTCCCAAAAGAGCAACACCAGATGTCTATGAGCGAGTGTGACGAGAATCAGATGGATCACCAATAAAATAACCAGCTGCCTGTAGAGTGCTCTTTGCCCACTTAGGCAAAGGTGGTGAAGAAGATGGTTGTGGTGGCTGAATAAGTGCAACATCATCATCATAACAATAGAAAGTAAATCCTCACTATCCTCAGTAGGAGGGGGAGAAGAAGAAATAGATATACACTCCTGTGGAGTGGCTAGCTCATCAACCTAAACATCCCGTTGAAACAACACATCATGTGTGACAGGATCAAAAAGATGGTAGGCTTTTACACCTTCACAATAGCCAACAAAAATGAGTGGTTGGCTTTTCTTCTCCAATGCTTTACGTTTGTCATCAGGAACAAATGCCCATGCTTGACTCCCAAAGATGCAAAAATTTGAAATATCAGGCTTGATCCCAGACCAAGCGTCTTCGGGTGTCATATTTTGCATAGCTTTGTGAGGCATATGGTTTTGAATGTAATTTACACAATTTATAGCTTCAGCCCAATATTGTGGAGCCAAATTTTTAGAGTGAATCATACAATTAGCCATCTCTTTCAATGTTTGATTCTTCCTCTCTGCTACACCATTTTGTTGAGGAGTGTGTGGTACAGTGAACTGGTGTTGTATCCCATGCTCAATACAAAAATCATAGAAAGCATTACTGTCATATTCCCCCCATTGTCAATGCGTATCTTCTTAAGAGGAAGAGATGATTGTTTTTCAACAAAGGCTTTAAAGGCCTTAAAAGTCTCAAAAACTTCACTTTTCAAATTGAGAAAATATACCCAAGTTTTACGAGTGAAATCATCAATGAATGTGAGTGCATATTTAGCCCCTGAAAAAGAACGAGTTGGAAAAGTCATCAAATCACTATGAACCAACTCTAAGGGTGCATTTGCACGTGTGGCCTTACCAACTGGAAATAGATCCTGGTGCTGTTTACCAACTAGACAACCAGGACACACCCCATCAATACATGAGACCTTAGGAAGGCCTTTTACAAAATGTTTTGTACTCATTTGTTGCATATATCCATAACTCAAATGTCCTAATCTCTCATGCCACAATTTGTTGAGATTATTACCATGTCCTATAAGTGAAGAACTAGAAGACATAAAAGACTCAAACTTATCAAAAGTATAGAGTCTTGCAGTATGGTTTGTTGTACCTGTAGCAACTATCTCACTAGGATCATTACATTCTCATATTACAACATCATGTGAAGTAAACTCCATAGTTTTACCAGTACCAAAATTACATATTTGATATACAGAGAAAAGATTAGAAGAGATTTGGGGTATAAGTAATACATTGTTAAAGCATCCATCTTGTTTATCAACAATACCAAATCTGAAAACTTCAATCTATGAGGAGTTACCCATAACAATATGTGATGTACTGCAATTTGTAAGAGAAGACAATAGATCCTTAGAATGTGTCAGATGGTGAGAAGCACCTGAGTCAAAAATCCACTAATCATGACATGAAGATATAGCCCTGGCTGAAAGTGCTTTCCCTTTTCCTACAGAAGTAGAAGGAGATGGAGACAAAATGGAGATTTTGTGTTGTCTGACTGCTGCCTCTAATGCTTCCATCTTCTTAAAACCTCTACTTTCATCAAGATTAGGACCACCACAAAAATTACATGGACCAAATGTTTTCTTCTTTTTCTTAAAGGACTTTTTGGTCTTAGTAGATTTAGAATGATGAGGTGTTTGGGTGGTGGACTCTGGAGGGTTATTTGAAGGTGCTTGCTTTTTAGACTTAGGTGAAGGTTTTCCTTTAAAATAATTAGCAACTAGAGCATGACTAGGACCAGGTAGAGCATCTAAGGCCATTAATTTAGTTTGCTCCTTAGTCAATCTTTCACAAAAAACTTCAAAGGAAGGCCATTTGAATTCGTCACCTAATGTATCCATCATAGTATAAAAAGCAGAGGAAAAAACACTATATGGTCCTTTCAACTTTGAAAAAATCATGAAAATGCACTCCTGATCACTTTTATCTTTATTACCAGCTTTCAACTATGACCTTATAAATTTGAATTTTGCCAAGAATTCATCTATTGAAGAGAAATCTGATGGGGAGAGAGTACTCAATTCTACATCTAATTTCAAAATTTTAAACTCATTAACTTTGCCAAATAGGTTTTTAAATTTTTCCCATACCTCTTTTGGCGTAGTAGCATCTGTAATGTGAAATTGAAGATTATCTGAGATGTTGAGGTAAATCAATCCAAGAGCCTCATCCTACTTACAACCATAAGCATATTTGTCTTTTTTAGTGGTGAATTTTGCAGGTGTCATTTCAGAAAAAATTCTCCATAAGCCCTTTGATTGAAGGAGTTGTTGCATTTTTGGCTTCCAAACATGGTAATTTGTAGAATTTAGAGGTTCAAACAATCGAGATTCCATTCTCGAGGAATATGATGAAGTTGACAAGAACAATCTAGACATTTGTTTTTCCTCAAAAAACACCCCTCTTGTTACAATTTAATGTCTCCCAATGAAAAAAAAATTAGCCTTGGCCTATACAAAATTAAAAAATGGCTTTATGCAAAAAAAATGTAGGGGGATTTGACCCCAAGACCTCCTCCCTAAAAATTTTTAACAAAATATCTCTAGCCGCTTTAGCAAAGTCAAATTTGAACTTTCAAAGCTAGAGACTTGCATTTAAACCACTAAAAATTAAAAAAATAATTTAAAAAAGCCAAAAATGACTCACACGTGTGAGATAACAGCTGAATAATCTTTGGCTTTATCAAAATAAACTCTTTTTCTAGCAAGGTGTGGTGGTCAGGGAAATATCTGAGAAATTTTGTAAACACAGCCAAGGAAAAAACACCTTTTAGCAATGCAGAATGGCTCCACTAGATCTGCCAAAAGGACTGTACGGCCTAGGCCAAATCCATCCTTCTCAGAATGAAATGAAAGCTTTGGATGTCTGCTATCACATGAAATTTTTAGATTTTGATTTTATATAGAATAAGGCGTTCAAAAATGAGAAATCTGTACGGCTATACAGCAGACAAAAAAATAGTTTTTAAATTCCTGTTGTTGGATTCCAAAACATTGTACGACCTGATCCAATTCCATCAAAATTTATATGGATAGAAAGATATAATAGTCAGCTTTCATTAACAGGTCTCAGATTCCAAAAAAGTCAACCGTACGATCTACCACATCATAAAAATGGACAGGTACTGCAGTCTGCCAACAGGGACCAGTCATCAAGTTTTTGAATGAAAGAGCTGTATGTCCTGATCCAAATGAGAAAATTCAAATTAAAATGGATTTTTGACTTGATTTTCTACGCCACTATGAAAAACATCTGATTTTAGAAATCTAGACGGTCATTTAATGGGCATAAAGTACAAAATTTTCCAAAAAAAAGGTGTAAACAAGAACCAAATTTTGAGAGAATAAAAAATATTTGTAACACATCAATAAAATAATATTTTTGAATGTGTTAGCAGATGAAAAATTTTAGAGAAGAGGATCTTCAACTGGAACTCCAAGCTCTGATACCATGATACCATGAAGGAATTAGCAGGAGATACACATGATCCACATGATCAATCCAGGAGAAAGAACCCACAACAAATAACCTGCAAATATTTTTAGAGAATAAATAAATTTCTCACACCTAAAAAATAGGTGATAATTCACAAAATTCTCTAAATTCTCTCAATAATCTCTTTTTTTTCTCATATAATGCAAAGTATTTATAATACAAATAGTTTGTTTCATGTTAACAAACTATTTGTAAGATTACAAAATAGAGAAAACAAACTATTTGTTTTCTCATACTACGAATAAATATATTGTTGAGAGATTCTCAACAATAAAATAAATTAACCAAGGTAAATAAAATTAACCCTTGGTAATAAATAACTTACCCTATTAACCCTAGGTAAGCTTAAATATGTATTATTCCAACAGTAATTAATATTGTAAGTCACTTGATGATCATTCACAACATAAACACTTTAATTATTCCTTGTGACAAAGGATGAAAACATCTTAGACAATGTTATATTTACTTACTTGCTTTTTATTTGTGATATAAAAACTATTCTACTATGATGTGATCTCACTGCATTATTTTTAAATATGTAATTTGTGTAACAAATGAAAATTTATTTCAATAAGGCAAGGGCAATTCTAATCCAAATTTAGGGATTTAGTTTCGCAAGTATGAATAGTCTTAAGCAACCTAGATATCAATAATATGATTAGCAATAACACTATCTATGATCTCAAGGGAACCCCAAATTCTAATATTAATATTAATTATTTTTATATTTATGAATTTTTATTGGAAGACCACTACCACTTTTTTTTTTAAAAAAAAATCCAAACACATATTATTAATAAACTATTAATAAATGTAAATATATATTCAATTTAACATATGAATCCCATTACACACCTATTTTAGATTTGATAGGGTGTCCAATGGAAGATTGATTGTGTTTGTACTGGTGGATATGATTTTCATCATTGTCAACCCATCTAATAGCTATCAAATTCATCCATATCAAACTATTATTACTTTACAGGTTCCTTAAAATGAGGTGGAATCTTACCATTCTTCATTATTGGGGATTTCAAAGGCATTTTACTAAATTTCATAGGAGAAGAAGGCCATGGTAGCTATACATTAGTTATCGTCTATTCTTTTGGCATTGTTTTATTTTACAAAACTCTTTCTTCTATAAATCTGTTATTAATGGTTTCAATCCCTTATTACACTTTTTTTTCAAATCTTCCTTTGGGTTTTTCTATAAGTGAATGTTTATTTTTGGTTCTCTATCATGGATATTATTTTTTGAAAATTTCTTAATAGATTTTAAAAGAAATAATATGATAAAATTGAATAGTTTATTCATCAAATTCAATATGTATATGTACATATGACATCTCTTATATACAAAGAATTTATCTTTACCTATAATCCTTATATTCTCTCTCATTATCTCATTTCTATCTTTGATGAGTTGTCTCAAAATAACTCATATACAATATTCTCATATACACATATATAATATTTTTATATCACCTAATTAACTAATGACTCACTTACAACTATATGTGACTATACACACAAAATGAAGGTAAAGACCAATCCCATCAACCTCTTATCAACCGAAAATACAAGATGGCATCAACCATAGATCATGAATGAGAATATGAACATGGACTTAAACATATGTTCATCCTCTGTATTTGTTACATACAAATTTCATGGATGGCTATATCACCCACGTAGATATGAATTAAAAACACACACCTTTGTTCATCTTCTACACCTATGTAAGTAAGTACACAAATTCACAATTGACTAAAACACCTAAGAAGATACGAATTATTACACCCACATATATTTAAAGTATATAACACATCACATATTAAATAAAAATAAAAATTTTGAGGACTAATTTCTCACTATTATCTTTTGTATCCATTGCTATTGACCACTACCACTTGATTATGAACTGCATAGACAATGTCCACCTTAACTAGATACTAGCATTGAGTTTATCCAGAATAGTGCATATTGGTTTTCCATTATTCTATTTGCATCCCTTTTGTTAGGGATGAACAACATGCACTATTAATATTCCTACCTTTGTTGTGTTACTACTTACTCAATTGATTGGAATTTGAAGCTCATATACATATCTTCTTTAATAATATTACTTCCTTCCCCATGCTTAAAAAAAATGGATGTCAAGATTTCAAAAAAATGTATTCATATAAAAAAGTATAAATTTTATTTTAATAAAACATTAACAACATACAAATAATTTATTCATACATTAAACTATAAATATAAACAATAAACTCACTATTTGACAATATTGATACATAATGAATTATTTAGTCTATAACTAAACGCTATTAATCTATAAATAATTATAAATATTAGCTTTTAAAAAATAAACAATATACTAAATGACCACAACTTAATGATAGTATTACTTGACACTTTATTCTATCAAAATAAAAACATAATTAATATGTAATGACTATAAAATAATATTAAATTAAATAATACTTTTAGTTAAAATTATTTAACATCATCTATCACAAATTGACAACTCTAGAAGCTATGAAAATCAATTGTTAACCCAAAAAAGATTACTTAAAAAAAATAAAAAATGAACTAATCAACATAACAAAACAATTACAAGTAAAGCTCGACTTTTGTTGAAATTGTAGAGTTGTAAAAATTAAAAACATATATGTTATGTTTAAGTTAGAGGCTTATACGGTGGGGTTTCAAGATTCGTTTCACAAAAAATAAAATTTAGAAGATGTTGGTTTGATTCAATCTAAGGCTGACAAGTAGTAAGAAAGTGCCACATAAAATAGTTTCCATATGAATTAAGGATTTGACTACAAAACTAACATCAGGTTTGAACACTTACTATATACTTTGTAATTTCATTTGGTTTGTATTGTTGACATTAATATTAAAAAAATTGTTCTCCTTTTTAATTGTTACATTTTCAATTGTTTTTTTATTTTATTTTAATTTAAAAGATTATTTTTTTTTAAAATAAAATATTGTGAATTGAATAAAAATATAATTAATGATAAAAATAGGCGAACTGCTATAGTAACAACCTACAACAATAGTATATTAACATTTTAAGTTATTTCACTTCTAGTTTTCCTAAATTTCACCTTGCGCATAACTTTCTATATATTTTCTTTTGGTTTCCTGAGTAGTCACAACAGCAGAGAATTATATTTTGTAGAGGCTCACCATAGGCTCTTTGACTATCTTTTCCTATAGAAATCATAACAAAAAAGAATTTACAGCTCATATTAAGAGTTCTTGCAGGAAATGTTAACATGTAATTAAATAATTTTTTAATGTAGAGACATGAACAACTGCATTTAAATAATTTTATAGTGGTTTTTCCTGTGCCCTTGTAATTCTTCCCACAGATAAATGAGGAACATCGTTCTGAGTTGATAGGGCATATGGAAAGTTGATCCAGCACTTGGAAGGTGACATGCTCGATGCTCCCGCCCATGTTTCCCACCATCTAAAGTTATAAATTCTACTCTCTGTTTAATGTAATATTATTTAACAATAATATCTATAATATTATTATAATTTAATATTATAGATTATAGATTAATATTTTATATAATATAATTAAAAATATATTATATGTATGAAATAATATATTTTAATTATAATATAAAAATATATAATATTAAATTATAAATTAAATTTTAATATTAAAATATTAAAATTTCTAATATAATAAAACATATAATAAAATCTAATAAGATAATTATATATCTTATATATAAATATAAATATTTAAATGTATGTTAAAATTTAAAAAAAAAACATACACACAGACACACACAAGAAATAATATATTTTAATTGTAATATAATATAAAAATATATAATATTATATAAAAAATGTATAATCCTTTTATATATAAAAAAAATTATAAAATTAATGAATTGTACATATAATATAATAATAATTTAAAAACTATAATATATATTACAAATATATTTTATATTAGATAGATATTAAATATAATATTAATAGAATAATATATTAAATATTATAACTATCTCACACACACATATAATATAATAAGAGTATTATATTATATTTATAATTAATATATAAATATAAATTCCAAAATATTAATGTTTTATTTTTATATTATATTAACTATGCACAATTATGGTATTTTATTATATTAGAATGAATATTTGTTGATAAGGGAATTCGAAAGTCTATAATTGACAATCGATGCTTAAATTTCAATTAATCCTTGCTTAACGATCACTCTTAAATAGGAGGGAATGTAGTGGGTTAAATTTTGTTTAAAATGGGAATATAGCTCATAAAAGAAAAGAAAACACTTGGTAAGTACAATATAATGTGAGAATTTTTATATTAATTATTGCATGATTGAATTTTAAATTTATTAATATAATCTAAATTTTTGTACCGTAGTCGATTTCTTCTATGTTAATAATAAATTGTTATTGGTGTAGAAAATGACAAAGTTAGTCTATCACAATATAATACATAAAAGAGAAATATATTCTACAAAAGAAAAGAAAATACATACTAGATATAATCGTAAAAAAATAAACAATTCCTCATACTTTTCTTGCACCTTTGAGACAAATGCTAGTTATATACCAAGTGCTGGTAGGTTGAGCTGGAGGTGATCGGGCTCATGGATGGAGGGTCATTAGGATGTAGATGTGGAATCCAATGAGAAGGAGACTCAAACAAAAGCAAAAATCAAAACCGAGCTATCACTATATGAAGCAAAGACCAATACAAACTTCAATATTCACAACTACTCACATATAATATATTTTGTATCATCTAATTAATTGGTGATTCATATACAACTATAATGCGAGTACTAAATTCTTCATATCTTCATCTACATAGATAGAGGTGTTTTAAGGTCCTACATTTCTTTGAAAAATCCACAACAAAAAAAATTCAATGTATGAAATATACAAAGTTTATATTACATCTATATAAAAGATATACAACCACTTTCTAGATCCATTTATAGGTGCCTTTTTTTTTTTTTAATTACATTTTGTATTTAATTTTGATTATTTAATTATTTATGTACTAAAAATATATATACATTAATTTTTTAAAATTTATAGGGAAAAATAGGTAAATATATGATAAATGTGAGGTATGGCATGTGACATGTGGCTAATGTGTTTATAAATAACTGAGACTTATTATTTAATATTATTTTTTATTTTATATAAATATTATTTTATATTACAATGTTCATATACTAGATTTATATGTAATAGTTTGAAGATAATTATTTATAATTTTTAATCACATATGACTTACTTTTAAAAAAAATTTGATATGCTTTCTCACCGAGTATTGATGTCTTCATATGTAGCTTGTTTATCTCCACTAAGAAAAAAACATAAAATCTAAGAAAAGACTAGTAAAGAAAAATATATTTTGGAAGTATTATTATAGTGAATATAGACCAAAACTAATGTGTTAAAGAGAGATTTGAAACATCTGGATAGTTGAGTTAAATCAAATGCTATTAATAATGTTTGATAGTAAGAATTATATGGGATCATTGACTAATTTTATTTGGATACAAAAACCCTTTCAAAAAATTTATTGTGATTTCAATTTTTTTTTTCACTTGAATCTTCTATTATATATGTTGATAAAAAAAAATTGTTGTTTTTTCTAATCCCTCATCTTTGAACAAGGTAGTCAAAGAGTCAAATTTGAAGTTGTTAGTTTAATAGCTATATATGTTTAGGTGTTATTTTTTATTGAAACAATTTGTACTAATAACAAATGTGATAAAAATTATCTTCTTATTGATTTTAATTTTCATCTCACTACAATTGTTTACTCTTTACTAAACCAAAAAAATTAATAATTATGGATGGAACTAACTACAATGAAACCTAATTCTAAGATGAGATTTCGATTGGTTAGGAAATTATTGATGAAAAAGACATCATTTTTGTTCTATACCTCAACATAGTCCTTTAAAATTCAACCATAGTAATTAACATTGTAAGGCACTTGATGATCATTCACAACATGAACACTTTAGTTATTCCTTTCAACAAAGGATGAAAACATCTTAGACGAAGTATTTTTACTTGATTGCTTTGTATTTGCGATATAAACCCTATTATACTATGATGTGATCTTACTACATTATTTTAGGATATGTATTTTTTGTGACAAATATATTTCAATAAGGGGCAGTTCTAATTCAAGTCTAGAGATATAAATTCCTAAATATGAATAGTTTTAAACCACCTAGATATCAGTAATATGATGAGTGATAACACCGTCTATGGCCTCAAGTAAAACCTAAATTCTAGTATTAATATTAAATATTTTTTATATTTATGCATCTTAATTGGCTAAACACTACCACTTTTTCATGCAAACACATATTATTAATAAACTATTAATAAATATAAATGTATATTACACTTAACATATGAATATCACTGCATATCTATTTCATATTTGATAGGATATTTAATGGCTCGGGACTAGTTGTGCTTGTAATGGTGGATATGATTTCCATTATTCTCAACCCATCTAATAACTACAAAATTCATTCATATCAAACCATTATTATTTTATGGGTTCATTAGAATGAGGTGGAATCCTACCATTATTCATTATTAGGGATTTAAAGTGCATTTTACTAAATTTCATGGCATCACAAGTCTGTGACAAATATATACATTAGTTATGGTCTATTCTTTTGGTATTATTTTATTTTACAAAACTCTTTCTTCTATAAGTCCATTATTAATGGATTCAATCCCTTCTTACACCATCTTTCTTTATAAATCTTCCCTTGGGTTATCCTATAAGTGTAAGTTTATTTTTTATTCTCTATCATAGATCTTATTTTTTGAAAATTTGGTATTAGATTTTAAAAGAAATAATATGATAAACTTACATAGTTTATTCATCAAATTCAATAAGTATATGTACATATGAGATCTCCTAAATACAAGAAGTTTATCTCTTACTATAATCCCTATATTCTCTCTCATAATCTCATCTATATCTTGGATGAGTTGTCTCAAAATAAATCATATACAATATTATCGTACACACACATATAATATATATTTTATATCACCTAATTAACTAATGACTCACAACTATATGTGAATATACACACAAAATGAAGGTAAAGAGCAAACCCATCAACCTCTTATCAATCAAAAACATAGGATGACATCAACCATAGATCATGGATAAGAACATAAACACAAACATGGACCCAAACATATGTTCATCCTATGCATTTGTCATATATGTCTTTCATGAATGGATATATCATCGATGTAGGTATGAACAAAAAATAGACACCTTTATTCATCCTCCACACCTATATAATTAAGTAAATAAATTAATAATGCACTACAACACCTAAGATGTAAGGAATTGTTACACCCACATATATTTGTAATATATAACACACCACACACTAACTAAAATGAAAATTTTGGGGACTAAGTCCTCATTATTATCTTTTATATCCATTGCCATTGATTATTTTCACTTGATCATAGACTGCATAGGTAATCTCCATCTCAAATGAATACTACACTTGGCTTTATATGAAATAACACATATTGACTTTTCATTATTCTATTTGTATCTGCTTTGTTAGTAATGTACAACATGCACTATTAGTCCTCCTTATTTTGTTGTGTTACTACTTACTCAACTAATTATAATTTTAAGATCATATACATATCATCTTTAATAACATTACCCCGTTCCCCCCTCACCCTCCACATGATGCAAAAACATGGATATCGAGTTTTCCAAAAAATGTGTTCATATAAGAGAATATGAATTTCAATTTATATAAACGTTGACAACATACAAATAGTTTATTTATACATTATATTATAGCTATGAGCACTAAACTCAAAATTTGACACTGTCAACATAATTAATTATTTAAACTATAAGTAAATGCTATTGATCTATAAATAGTTATAGAGTCTAACTTTTCAATAATAAACAATATACTAAATGACCACAACCTAATGATAGTATTACTTGACATGATTGTTAAAAAATAAAAACATAAGTCATATGAAATGACTATAAAATAATATTACATTAAATAATTCTTATAATTAAAAGTATTTAACATCACCTATGGCAAATTAACAACTCTAGAAACTATGAAAATTAAATGTTAACCAGAAAAAAATATTGAAAAAAATTAAACTAATCAACATGACTAAAAAATTACACCTAAAGCTTGACTTTTGTTCAAATTACAATGTTGTGGAAATTAAAAACATATATGTTATGTTTATATACCAGGTGATCAGGGTCATGGGTAGAGAGTCCAGTAGGAAGCAGACTCAAACAAAAGCCAAAATCAAAACCAACCTTTCTCTATATGAACCAAAGGCCAATGCAAGCTTCAATATTCACAACTACTCATGTATAATATTCACACACATATAATATATTTTGTATCCTCTGATTAACTAATGACTCAAGCACAACTATAATGTGAGTATTAAATTCTTAATATCTTCTTCTACATAAATGAAGGTGTTTTTGGATCCTTTTACATCTGTTTGAAAAATCCAAAACAAAATAAACTTACAGTATGAAATGTATAAAGTCTATATTAATATATATATATATATATATATATATATATATATATATATATATATATATATATATATATATATATATATATACAACAACTTTCTAGATCCATTCATAGGTGCTTGTGCTTTTTAAAGGTATATTATGTATTGAATGTTGATGATTTAAGAATTTATGTAGTAAGTGTATATTTGCATTAATTTTTTTGAAATTATAAGAATAGGTGAATGTAAGATAAATGTGAGGTGTGGCATGTGGCATGTAGGTGGTGCATTTATAGATAAGTGCCACATATTATTTTGTATTATTTTTTATTTTATATAAATATTATTTCATATTGCAATGTACCTATACCATATTTGCATGGAATAGTTTGAAGATATTTATTTATAATTTTTAATCACATATGGATGATTTAATCATATTGTATATTTTTTCTCACTTAGTATTATTGTTTTCATAAGAAACTTGTTTATCCCCACTAGAGAAAAACATAAAATCCAAGGGAGTAATAGTAAGGAAAAATATGTTTTGGAAGTATTATTGTAGTGAATCTAGATCAAAAATATTGTGTTAAAGAGTGATTTGAAACATTTGGATAGTTGAATTAAATTAAATACTATTAAAAACGTCTAACACTAAGAATTTTATGGGATCATTGACTAATTTTATTCGGATATATAAACCCGTCCAAAAAATCTTTTGTGATTTCAATTTCCTTTTTTTATCTTGAATATTCTACTATGTATGTTGATTAAAAAAATAAGATTTCAGTACTAATCCCTCATCTTCAAACAAGGTAGTCAAAGAGTCAAATTTAAATTTATTAGTGTAAATCTATAATAATTATCCATGTCTGACCCTCATAGCTATTTTAGATGATGCATCTGTCAAAATATACACTCAAATAATTACCTATATTTTAGATGACTACCATGAATTCTTATTTTTTATAGGTATACATTTCCATTAAATAACATTAATGTAATCTATTTTTACATTTGAAATCAACTTTTATTGAGGAAACATTTATATTTTTCATTTAATTAGTTCTTAGAATAATTTTATTCATATTCATCTCTAAATAATATTATGCATGTATTTACCTTTTACATGCACTTGGATGTTTACTATGTGTATAAAAAATATGTAATCATTGAATTTTATGTTATCATTATCTGATTTTAGTACTTAAAATCATTCATAGTTTCCTCGATGTTTTTTCATTCAATACACTATTATTCGACATCAAATATCCATTCAAATTATATGTGAATATGTTAGTAAAATATCTGAGATTAAGATCAATACATTTACCTTGTTATTTGAGGATGGAGGAAAACAACAAAGCCATTTCTTCTTCTATAGATTCCAATCACTCCTCCAAACATCTTGGGTTTCACATTTGGAAAAATAAAATAAAAATAATAGCAATACCTATTTAAAATACTAATTAATATCATTTTTGTTTTACAAGAGTACAACTACCACAATGTTTCTATTTATGGTCTATTACTAAAATTGGAATCATTAGTATTTAGTATGGTAGTTGCAGCCTCCATAAAATAAGCTATAATAACTAGAGTGGTGCCTAATTTAATACACATAAGATTACCATAGCACTTGGAAAGAGTATGTAAATGTTAGTGGGGATTCAAACCCAGGGCCAACAAACTACCCAATTGGAAACACTTGTGGTCCTCAAAATAGCTTTTGCCTTTCCTCAATTCAACAAAGAAAGAGAAATGAGCACTATTGTTATGAATAAGATGGATGAACTATTAGTGTTACTATAAATTATAAAGAGAAATATTTATAACCATATCTATTTTTATATGTCATATTTCATCTCTTGATTATATTATATAGGAGGCATATTTCTTTGAAGAAGATTTTATATTTTTCATCTAATTACTTTCAGAGTCATCTAATTTGGCTTATGTACTTAAATCAATGAGAATTATTTTTTAATAAGTTTTGGACTCATCTAAATTGACACATGGATCATTTAATACATTTTTAGAGGAGTTGCTAGATATTTGACCCCTATTTTTATTGACATGACACATGCTTCAATAATATATTAATAATTGAAATAGTTCATTGGAAGATATAAATTGCATTGATATATGTGACATGTCAAAAAACTTTTCATGTGTATTTTCCTAGGCATATGTGATTCTATCAATTGAAATAAACTGTCATTTCTTCTCACCATTACGAACCAACTCACCTTTAAATATACGATTGCTTTCATGTTTCGTATGGATTTTCCTTCCCTATTACTTCTCTATTTCTCAAGTTCACTATGAAACAAAATGTCTCATCCCTACAAAACTCATTGTTATAGTGTATGAAGGAACTTACCACCCCATTTTACACTATCACCTCCACTAGAAATATCAAATTATTATTTATTAATGATTTGTGTAAGAGAGGTGAGATCAGGCTAGAGGTAATGGGTTTTGAGTGAGGTATGATTATTGATTTACACTTTTTCACTTTACAAAACCCTGCTTTACCAAAACATAAAATTACATCCCTTCTAGTGTAATTCGTACCTTTGGGGCAACTACTAGTAATAAGATGCCTTTATTATCATATTCTCACTTACTTTTTTAAAGGATTTAAATACTAGGAAGAGTACCTATTGGTGCATGAAAGGGTAATATTTAAGAATAAATATAATATAAACTTGTTAATAGATTTTTGTGGGGTACTTGAAAATGTTTATAGTGACTCTCCTCAAATAAGTGTCATGATATAATTTTATTCCCTCTAATTAAAATTTATGAACTGGCATGTGTTTCATTATTCAAAAGTTTAATTTTTATGGATGATTTATTATATCTAATGGGATTGAGACATGTGACTATATTTGATTGGTTTACAATTTTGAATTGAAAGACTATGATTAAATCATATACTAATAAACATACACATATCACTTTAAATTTTAAGTTTGAAATAAAAAGGGGCTCCATGGGATTACTAGGTTATGTAACTTAATCTAATATTGTTAATGAGATTATGCTATATAATATATATCTCATGTGATAAAGTGAAATTTAATATCTATAATGTTAGAAAATAAAAATAATATATGTGGAAACTAACTATAGTTTAATGGAGCACAATGTGATGCACTAACATAGTGGCTTTATGTGTTTTAAGGAGAGAAGAGCTTTAAGTGGATCCATGATCGTTGAAGTTCATTTAATAATTTTTATGTTTCCACATCTATGCATATTAAAGAAGTGTGTGACCAATTTTTCAAAATAGTAAAGTGTGAATAATAAAAACATTTAAATGAATTTATTCACTATAAAGATACATGAGATCATTGTTTTTCCACATTGAATCTATTGTCAATTTCATATATAAATTTCATTTTTAAAAATTATCTTTAGCTTAATTTTTTGATGGAAAATATGAACCATGTAAATTTTATTATCATTGTAGATTTCACATTTAATTCTCTACAATCTACTTTAGTTTAGGTTTTGATTTAATAGGCGATGTAATAATTATTTATCAAAAATTAGGTTTATTTTATCCCCTTATACATATCTAGGTTTAAATCTCAAATTAATTCATCTTTCTTGAAATCCTTTGAGTTAATTATAACCATTGACAGTATTAAACTACGAGATCAAAAGGCAGACATTTGAAAATATGCATTCAAGAAGTCACAAAACCCAAATAACTTTGATTATGTTAGGATATATGATTGTGTTTACATTCTAATCTCAATATACCTTCGCAGTCCTCTAGTTCTACATTTATTGCACTATTTTATGTATTCAATCATATAGTGACATATGGAAAAAAATTATTGGTCATAGGTTAATGGAGTTCACATAGTGGATTTGCCTTATGAATGACTTTATTCACTATGTGGATGTGTGAGATTATTATTTCTTTATTTATGTTCTTCAATGCTCATTATGGATATGTGGAAAACATTGAATAAAACATCCTTACCAAAGCCATAATATTTTTTGTTTTTTTATTTTATTAATGGCCAATCAAATCATAATGGATGTCCTCTTCAGATTGGCTCCCCTCAATGGAGTACATGGAGTATCTTTCACAAATTTTGAGTCAATTGAGGTTCAAAAACATGTTAGTATTCTAATATGATTCATGTTTTTTATTGGGTTTTATTCCTTATGAGAAATAGACAAATTCATGATTAAAAACCATTTACTAATTGTGAACAAAATCTACAATTAAAAAACATTTAAAAAAACTGTGAGTAAACATAAAAAAGTGGTGATCATTAATTGGATACATCATGCAAATGCATTGGTTAATATGATTTGTTTTAAGACAAGATGTATGGTAGGTTAATGGATTCATGAAGACACAATGCTCTTCACATGGCCACAACAAGTGTCATAAGAAGATAAAAGTAAAATAAATAAACCCACAAATTCATAGATAGTGCTTAAAGTGATTTGAAGAGCTAAAGTGACCATATCAACTCTGTTAACCTATCACTAACAAGGGCGCTACGCGTCGAGTCCCTATGGAAGCTTAAAATAGTTTTAAAATTTGTTTTAAATATTGATCATAGAATGAACATTTTTATCAAGAAAACTACTTTAAAATAGTTATGACATCATCAAACTACTACGAACTAAATGAACCAACAAATTTAGTGTATGAAACCCCTTGGTGGAAACCCACAAGAAGTTTATGTTTATTATTTAAAGTATTGGATCTCTATAAATTATAAAAAGTTGATTTTAGAAGCATGGGTGATCAAAACAAATTGGCACCTATATTTATCAACCTAAATGGAGGCCTTGTGCTTAAATCTCCTCTTTGATGGAAAATGTAATACATAAATATTGACGGTTCTAAATGTTTTTTGAGAGCTATTTTTACTGGTTTGAGTATCATATTTTTATATAATCATCTGAAGCATTCTAAATATTGAACATTTAAATATATAATACATTGTGACATGTGTAAATGTACATGGAAAATACATCAATGTTTCTAATAAGCCACAATTATAAGGAGACATGCATTTCATAAATCATTAACAATTATAATGATGATCCAGAGTACCATAATGCTTTTATTTTGGTGGAATCTTGTGCCCACAAGTGGGTTTACAAGTATTTTATTATATAGAAAATAGTAAATACAAAAGGGTGCCTAAATGTCGTTAACCCTTAACATAAAATCATAGAGAGATGAACTTCAATATATTTCTATAAAATATATTAATAAAACTATGTCATTCATCTAGACGCTCCATAATCCTTAGTGCTTTTTTATCTTAATAGACCAATTTTTTATGTTGTAGCTGTCAAATCAAGGGAAAATAGAGGCAAAAATTGTTTACCATTTTTTGCATAATATACTATAAATAGAATTGTATATTTGGATTGAATCTTAAGGATAATTGAATTTGCAAAAATAGTTGTTCCTCCTCTAAAGCTATTAGGCTTTCTTCATTGATTTTAATTGGCATTTGGTTCAATATCTTCTCGTTAAAGCCCATAATGCTAGATGTCCCTAGCACTCTACCATGGCCTAATTTATTTGAATCCACATTGGGGGTGTAAGCAATTCTATTTGTGTCACTAGTTAAATTAGGCTTAAAATAATCTTCAATATCTATGTTAATCTCTTAGCTTCTATTTCTTTCTATCTTTTACCACACTATATTGAAATAATAAATTCTCCAATAGTTAAGAGTTCTGACATGGGATATTTAAAAGAAACATCAAGTAAATGTTGATCTTGTTTATTTCTACAATTCAAATGCTTCATAGTAGTCCATCTGTATAAGTGGCTTAAACTATAACATCTTTAAAAATGATTTGTATATGATCTGAAAAGCCAATATTGATCTCTCCCCCAAGGATTGATTATATCTGTACATATAACATCATAATCATTTTTCTACATTACAAAATTACCATAATTTTGTGTATGTTACTTTATGTTTTCTACCAAACTATTGTAGCAGTAATTAGAATTTTGAGTGTTTTGTTTATAAAATACTTCCAAAGCTCAAGTCATCTAAACTATAGATATAGAGATATATAAATTGTGAGAATACCATTGAACATATCTATAATGAAAAATGTTTTAAAGTAGGTTGATGCAGATTATTGTGTTGGAAAAAGCCCTACAACACTATTGGTTGTGTAAGAGAGTGAGAATCATAAAAACTACAGGCCCAGTTGGGTAGCTAATAGACAATGCAAGATAGAAATAGAATAGGGGAGAAAATAAATAACCACTAAATCCTGCATCTATTAAAATCTATAAAAAAATATTTTTACAGAATTAGAAAATATAGCTTCTATTGTTAAAATAAAAACATACTAAAAACAATAAAACTTTCCTTACTGCTGCTCCTTCTTCCTTTCTACAGACTGTGTTCACTCTCTTACAGGGTGTTGCTCTATTTTCCTTACTGGTACTCTATTTTCCCCTTTCCTATGAACTACTACTCATTCTCTCTATTTTCCCCTATTTGCTACTACAAATTCTATACACTGTTGCTACATTTTTAATTCTCTTCTCCTTCTATTACATACTCTATAGGTTGTTATTGTGTTCAAATATCTATATTCTACACATTCTCCTTTTTATTTTTTATCCTTATGATTAAATTATCCTCTCTAATTAGCAAATTAAAATTTGAATTTGAATTTTTTTGCATTTAATGATAACAACTATCACGGTTCATAGGTGGCTATATATTTTGAGTTTCAAAGCAACTGGGTTAGGTAGGAATGAAAAATAATATTTTAACACTCCCCATTATTTTTGACCTTCCTACCATGGTCAATTAGAATCTTTTCAGTCTCCAAAAACTCTTTATAACTTCATTTTAACTTACAAAATGCTTATGTATCCTTTTTATGCATGTCCAGAGGTTTGTTACTAAAGTCCATAGCTGTACTAATGGAGTCCATAGTTTTTGTGATGGAGTTCATAGTTTTTTTTGTAGGAGTCCATAGCTGGACTGTTTGACTCTATATATTTTTGTAGTAGTCTGTATATGGACTATTTGAGTCCATAGATTTTCTATAGGAGTCTATAGTTCTACTGATGGAGTTCATAGATTTGTTGTAGGAGTCCATAGTTGGACTGACATAGTCCATATATTTTTTGTAGGAGTCCATAGCTAGACTATTTGAGTCCATAAATGGACTATTTGAGTTTGTATATTTGTTGTAGCACTTCGTAGCAGCACTGATGGATTCTATAAATGTGTTGCAAGAGTCTGTAGATGGACTGATGGAGTATGTAGCTAGATTATTTGAGTTCATAGCTCTACTATAAGACTCCAGATCTACCATAACACTATGTAGGCCTAATGTTACTACATTTATGACCCCTAACCTTCCTCTTAGGTACATGAAAGTGTCCTTAAGTAATGGCTTAATAAAGATATCAGCGAGTTACTGATTAGACTTACAAAAACTAAGCTCTATGATATTATTTTCAACTAACACATAAATAAAGTGATATCTGATTGCAATGTTTTTTTCCTACCATGAAATACAAGGTTTTTTGACAATGATATAAATGATACATTGTCATAATAGATAGTAAAATCTCCTTATGGCTCCTCATGCAAATTATAAAGTATCCTTTTTAGCCATATACCCTATCATGCTACTACATTGGCTGTTATATACTCCACTTTAGCTGTAGAAAGTAACACTATTAGTTATTTCTTTGAAGCCCAAGATATGGATCCTAGCCAAAGATGAAATACATATCCCAAAGTGCTCTTTTGATCATCAAGGTTGCTTGCACAATCACTATCCATGTAACCAACAAACTAAAACTCATATGTTGTTGCATACAAAACACTATAATCCCTTGTTCCATTCATGTACTTGAATATCCTCTACATTGCTTGCCAATGTGTCCCTTTTAGCATCTCCATGAATATTGATATATGTCTTACTGCATACATGATATTTGACCTTGTTGTAGTCAAGTACATTAAGCTTCCCACTAGGATCTTATAGCATGTGGGGTCTACATTGTTGTTTTAATCATCTTTGCATAACTTAAGGCTTGTATCAATTGAAGTGAATACAAGCTTGTTGTCCAGCATCTTGAACCTTTCCAAACCTCTTTTGAATACTTATATTGGCATATGAATATGCCTTCATCCATTTTTTTTACTTTTATCCTGAGAAATTACTTCAAGAAGCCCAAATCAGTCATTTTAAACTCAATTTTCATGGTTATTTTGAAATCTTCAATGGATTAATTTGCATTACTAGTGAATATTATATCATCCACATATAATACAATAATCAACATACCTTCCTTTCATGATTAAATGTATAATGTGGACTCACTTTCACTCTTGCTAAAATTGTTACTCAAAAAATATGAGTCTATACAACTGTACCATGCTCTTGGGGCTTGCTTAAGCCCATACAATGTCTTTTTCAGCGTATACACTTTGTTCTCATGTTTGAGAATCTCATATCCAAGTAGATGTCACATGTAGACCTATTATTCAAGCACTCCATTGAGTAATACTCTCTTCACATCTAATTGATGCACCTTCTACTTTTTTTGGGAAGCAATGGATATGATTATCCTTATGGTTTCCATCCTTTCCACAAGTGCAAATGTTTCATTGTAATCATGTCTAGGCTTTTGCTTGTAGCCCTTCACCACTAGCCTTGTCTTATGCCTCTCTATCTTACCTTCAAGAATAGTTTTTGTCTTGTATACCCACTTAATTCCTATGACCTATTTTCCTTTTGGTAGGTCAACTAACTCCCATGCATCATTTTTCTCTATGGTGTGAATTTCTTCGTCCATAGCCTCACACCACTTGCTATCCTTAACTATTTTTTCAAAGTAGATTACATCAGTTGATTGAAAGAGTGTATAATTCATGGTTTCATTCTCATTTTACTCATACCTTGAATTCTCATAAACTTCTTGGAATCTTCTTCTCCTTACTTGATGTTGACTTGAGTTGGAGGAGGAGGATTATATAGTTGGTATGCCTTTGATTATGAGATCTTTGTTGATGGGATTATATAGTTGGTATGCCTTTGATTGGTCATTATACCTTATGAAAATACACTTCTCACCTTTGTCATCCCATTTAATTCTTCTTTACTTGGGCATGTGTGCATATGCTACACAACTAAACACTCTAAGGTGTTCAACACTTATCTTTTGATTGCTCTATGTTGCTTGAGAGATTATATCCCTTATACTCTTTGTTGGACAAATGTTTAATAAGTACATGGTTATTGCTACATCCTCAGCTCAAAAATCATTAGGCAAACCTTTTGCCTTTAATATGTTCCTTGCCATCTCTTAGATGGTCTTGTTCTTCCTCTAGACCACACCATTTTGTTGCAGTGTATACTTGGTTGTGTATACCTTTATCATGCTCCTTGCCATCTCTTGGATGGTCCTGTTATTTGATGATGTTTGTAAAGATGTTTGTTTCTCTTTCTTGGTAAAAAAGAATAAATATTTAACTTGGGGTTACCAAAGGGTTAGTTTTTATTCCTTATGTAGAAAATCCATTTATCTATCATGATTTTAAGACATCAAATATTCTGCCAGTTAATGTTAATGTTTCTAAAAATATTCCAAATAGAAATTTTTACAATTTATAGTTATAATGAGATGCAATTTCCTAATGTGATATTTGAGGCCTAGTTTTAAAATATTTATTAAACAAATTTTAGGATACAAAATTACCCTAATCCCACCTAAACCATATACCAATGAAGTTTCCTTCTTATTTTTATACATTTATGATGAATAATTATACAACAAATCTTTTAGACTAAAAGGTGACCAGACTTATGTTTCCACTCATGTCATGATTTGTATGATTATAGAATGAAAATATTTTAAATCAATTTGCACATTATACATACTCTTTTTTTCATCTTATCCATAGTATTATTCTATTTTATGTCGCATGTTAGCATAACTGTAGTTTTCAATATACCCCTTTTAGTTGCTTAGCATGACAAAATATTAGTGAAAGTTTGAATACTATTCTTCTACCCAATGATCTATTTGCCTCTTCATAAATAGGTAATTTGATAGTTATAAGTGGCATGTACAAATTAAGTGTAGTATCATTTGAAATGCTTACTGGTAGGCGATATATGGATAAGAGTAGGCCTCACAAAGAATGAAACTTGGCTGAGTGGGCTCGTCCACTTATTAATGACAAAGTGATACTATTATAGATAATTAATCGTAGACTAGAGGGAGAGTATTCTATGATGGGAGATCAAAAAGCTACTAACTTGGCCTATCGTTGTCTTAGCCAAAATCCTAAATCTAGGTTACTCATGAGGGATGTTGTTGAAACATTTGAACCTCTTGAGATCACGAATGATATGGAAAAAATTTCATTAACATACATTATGGTAGTGGTTTGAATGCTTATGAGATTCATAATTATTCAGTAGAAAATTATAACTTGTGAAATTATTCTTAAGATTTATTGTAATGATTAACTCGTATTTATAATGTTTTGGAATAGTAGTCCTCATACATTGAATACTGTTTAGAAAAATTTAGATAGGGAATTATAAATGTATGAAGGAAAAGTTCTTCTATTTTTATCTTGAATCATTATGATCTACCTCTTGTATGAAACAACTTAATTGGAATCTATTGTTTCCATCCTTCCACATACATTCTACTTTCTTGATTAGCTCTTCTTAGGCATGGCTTATTGTATTTCATGTAAGAAGAAACTTCTAAACCTTACTATCATAACAAACAATGTGCCATAGATGATACTTTTAATTAGATTATTGGCATATTATTTCCTTGGATACAGTCAGCTTCTATGCATTACCTACTTCCTGTAAGATAATATTTTTACTATAACCACCTAATCACTATGGCTAGTATTCTGTAGATTCTAGCATTTGAAGATCAAAATAAAACTCAAAAAATTAAATGCTTTGAAAAAACTAATTTTTATTCAATTTCATACTCTTTAAATTTGGTTACAAACTGCCTCACCTAAATAGAGTACTAAAACACTTTCAAGAGACTTTTAGAATGAACACACAACAACATTAAAGTCGGTGAAAGAAAATACAAGGAAAGAATGAAAACTAATTTAAAACTTATATAAAGAATTATGAAGATTTATCTTTTAAAGCTTGTTTTAAAAATAAAAGTGATCAAGATAAATTAAATCCTTCTAACACTACAACTTAATTTCTACCAAGAACTGATTCAAAATCTATAATGCCTAAATGTTGTCTTAAACATTTAAAAGTATTTTTAGCTAATGCCTTTGTAAATATGTTTACCAACTAGTCTTCAGATCTACAAAAAACCTAAGTGGATTTATTTATTATTCACTAACTCTCTAATGAAGTTATACCTTGTGTTAATATGATTGCTTTTCTTGTGAAAAACATGATTCATTGATAGTGGAATTGTTGATTTGTTGTCACAAAATACTAGTGTAGAATTATCCTACTTATGCAATAGATCTATCAACACTCTCCACATCCAAACTACTTGACATGCTGCTGATGTAACTACAACATACTCTACTTTTGTTGATGAAATTGTCACTATAGGTTATTTCTTGAAGCCCAAGAAACTATGCCTGTACCAAAATTAAAAACATATCAAGAAATACTCTTTCTATCATCTATGCTACCTTCCAAATCATTTTCACTATCAGTGCGAGTTTTTCACAACTCCATAAATCTTGAAAGCAAACTAACTTCATACATAATATTTCACCTTGTAGTTGTGAGGTACATCAAACTTATAAAAAGTATTTTAGACATAGTTGGATCAACATTAAATCCTATCTTTTTCACTAAGTTTTATACTTGTTGCAATTAGAGTTGGTACAAGATTACAATTCACCATCTTGAATCGTCTCAACACATCATTGGCATACTTAGATTGAGAAAAAAAAATATCATTATCTCATTGAACAACTTTAAAAGCCCAAAAAGTATTTCATCAATCTTAAATCTATCATTTAAAATTATTTCTTTATCATTGATTTGAGCATGTCTACAGACAAATTTTTAGTAAAGGGTAAGTCATTAACATATAAATATACAATCAAAATCTAGCCTTGTTTGTTGATTTTTGTGTATAATGCAGATTCACAACTACTTCTATTGAATTTATTGTTTGTCAATTATGTGTCAATATGACTATACCATGCTCTTGGTGCTTATTTCATCTCATAAATACATTTATTCAATCTGCATACATTGTCTTCATGTCCATGCACCTCATAACTTGGTGTTTATTCTACATATATTTCTAAAAAACTATTTAGAAAAGATAGTTTGACATCTATTTGGTAAACCTTCCAATTGTTTTATGCTGCTATGGTTAAAACCATTATGACTATATCAAGTCTTACAACTAGTGTAAATATATCATTATAATCAATTCCATGTGGTTGAGCAAAAACTATTTCTACTAACTTTGCTTTATACTTATCAACTTCTCCTTATGCATTAAACTTAGTCCTATATACCCATTTAACTCTTATGATGTCTTTACGTTCAAGTAGATCAACTAGCTCCCATGTTTCATTAATTTTAATAAAATCCATCTCCTTATTCATAGCCTTGATCCAATGATCTTCCTTAACTGCTTCTTAAAAATATAGAGGATCATGAGAGAATAAAGTAAAATTTGAATGTAAGTCTAAATTCTCTTTTTATCGACCATAAATTTCTTTCAAACTTCTTATTTTCTTACCTATATACCTTTATCTTAATCAGGAAATTGTAGGATCTGATTCATTACTTCATTATGAAATGAGATGTGTATGCACTGATGATTCATCTAGAATAATATTATTTGGTGTTCTTAGCTATCATAAATTAGTTCCTTGTAGCTTTCTTGTTGGATTACTTATTGTTTGTGAACTTGGCTAGCCACCTTGCACACCTTTTTCTACTAATTCTTCTTCTTGAGGTATTTCTGCTCCAACTATAATTTTTCTTTCAATACTTCCATCCCAAGCTTCATCTTCTTTTAATTCAACATCTCTGTTGATGATTACCTTTTTGGTAATGGTATTGTACAACTTGTAAACTTTTGACTACTCATTATAACCAATAAAAATATATTTTTCACTGCTATCATCTAGCTTTCTTCTTATATCTTCTGATATATGTGCATATGCCACACATCTAAAAACTCTTAAGTGAGATACACTATGCTCTCTACCACTCCATGTTTCCTATGGAATTTTGTCCTTAACAGTCTTTATAGGACATATGTTTGGAATATAAACTACACATGTTGCTATTTTTGTCTAATATTCATTGGGTAATTGTTTGACCTTCAACATACTCCTATCCATATCCATGATTATTTTATTATTCCTCTATGCAACATCATTATATTGTTGTGTGTATCTTGTAGTAAACTACTTCTTAATTTTTTGATACTTTCAAAAATTTAAAAACTCGTTTAAAGTGTATTCATCACCTCTATCTAACCTGTGATGTATAAACCAATCCATTTTTCAACCATTACTTTGAACTACTTGAATATTCCAAAGGATTTAGACTTTTGATTGAGAAAATATAACCAAGTTTTTATGCTAAAATCATCAATGAATTTTAGAAAATATAAAATTCCTCCTAATGATGGATGCTGCATAGGTCCACATATATCAGTGTGAAAAAATTCTAATGGTGCTTTTGATTTGTAAGACAATCCTATCTGAAAACATTTCATCTTGTTTTTCCAATATACAACTCTCACTTGAAATTGATGGGTGCTCAATTGATGGTAATCCTCTCATCATCTGGTTCTTGTATAAAAAACTCAAACCTCAAAAATGAAGATTTTCATACCTTAGATTCCATAACCATGTTGAATCTAAATGATTTGCCTTTTAATTTGCCTTGAGATCTTTCTGGCTTGACTTTCACTCTTGATTCGAAGTGGGAACACTTAGTTCCTAGTCATCTCAATTTTTTTAATCAACCTATCACTTGGAAATCTATCTATTATAGTGCACATAATATCTTTGAATGATACTTTATAACCTCTTTATACAAGTTGCCTAACACTCATGAGATTATGTTTCAAACCTTGCATAAAATAAACATATGGACTAGACTTTCTTTCACCTTGTTTTGTGAAAATATTAATCACTGCATTTCCATGGTACTATGGTCTTACCACACAACCTATAAGCATCTAAACAAGGCAAAACCATTTCAACTAGTGTTTGGTGCAAAATTTATACTATCGATAGAATTTATCATCCCATCATTGTGCATTGAATGCATTGATCACTTGGATGACCAAGAAGAGCTATAGGCAAGACTAGAGGACTTGGAGCGTTTAGATGAGAAGCATGCTCAAGGAAGGTGGAGTCAACAAATCAAAAAAGTGTGCCAAAAGAGTTGGCATGATAAACACATTAGGCACAAATAAATAACTCAAGGGGAATTAGTATTACTCTATCACTCCAAGTATCTTAAGCACCCAAGAAAACTATAGATGATTTTGATGGGTCCCTACATCATCCATCACATATTGGATACTGACACATGTAATATGTGTACGCTCATTGATGAAATGTTCCTCAGACATTTTAATGGCAATCACTTACAGTTATATAAGAAATAAAGTGGTTCATATGCCACAAGAACATTGACTTATTGGTTACAAGTTAGATTGAGTGTAATGACCATACATAGTCTTGGTGCAAGCCCAGACCATAAGTAAGCTATGGTTTGGTTCTTTTGTAAATTAGTAATAAGTAGTGTGAGATGTTTGTAGAGATATTTAGGTTCTACCACTCCACACATAAATCCAATAAAGTGAGTTGAGAACTTGTACCAACAAATGCATGAGGCCAAACACCTAAGTTGTGGATGCATGAAGTTTATAAATTAGGTACTTAAAAAAAGAAACATTCATGCAAGAGGCATGTAATGACATGGTGAGAAGATACCATGTGTTGGAGGGCCATCACAAGGAATTTGTATGGGGTAGGATGAGCCAACGCAAGATGACACACATAAATTCAACCAAGGAGAGAAAAGCATGCTTTATATAAAAGCGTAGCTAGAAAAGAACATGGGACCTAGGAGGCTGAATTGCACACATATGAGGTGTTGTGCCTAGGTTACCACAAGAAAGGAAAAGGTCACACCATGTGACAAGTGTATAAAAAATTTGTTTAAGAAATCTAGAATCCACCCATGAGTTGGTAGGAAATCACTGATTTGAACCACTAGTCACATCACTGAAATATTGTTGGAATTAATAAATGAGGTGGTGGTAACATGACACCATGCATGAAATGCAGGGATGACAAAGGATCTTGGATGATTTTGAAGATTTGTTTCATTTCCTCTAAAAGATGTATAACTCTCATCATAAAATCCTGCAATAAAGGCAGTAGGTCAACAAAGAGGGTATAAAGGCACAGTCACATAAATGAGCTAGTTTACACACTATTGCAAAATTGGAGATTATACAAACTTAAAGAGAGCCAAAAAGAAAAACTAGGTTGTCAAAAAAGACATGACATATAAAAATTGGGCATGAACTAAGGCATAGTGAGAAGGAAGTGCATCCATAAGAATGAGTGAAGGAAAGTACATCTGCAAAAGAAGGTAACAATCAAAAAGATAGTCTTGAATGAACTACCTAAGGTCCGGCATTAGGGGGTTTAGAAAATTGGCTCTCCTAAGATTTAATTCTAGTCGCTTCAGAATGGTGAGGAAGTAGAAGAATGGGAACTCTACAAAAGAATAGATAGAATCTAAGAAAGTCTAATTCAAGGAGATAAAGGCCACGAAGACCATAACACCTACTATCGAAGGTGTAAGCATCATCATGATCAACCTAGAGGTGCTCACCAAAATGTCTTATCAATACATGCAGTTTCCCCTGAGGTATTGGTAGGAGAAAATATTTTCTACTTTACACACAATTACCAGCTCAAGGAGTTAAACCATTGTAATTCTAGTTATCTCCAGGTTCTAGCATGGGATTAGATGGTAGATACTAGGTACAAGATGTCACAAGAGGATGCATTGTTTGATGTCTTGATTAGATACAAGCTAATGGATTTAGGCACAACTCAGCTCTATAAGTTGCCCTATTTTGGGAAGCTAGAAGAACTCATGTAGTTTATCCTTTTGCATGTCCATGAGGACCATATCTAATTTGCAAATAGGTTCATGAAAATCTTAGTGTAACTCATTAAGAGGATAATTCGGCTCCTAGATTCTGTGAGGGACATTTATCAAATGATGAATGATGAAGAAGAAGTGGAGTGCATCACCCAGTTATTAAAATACTACAAAGGGGGTTTTGCCTTCCCCATCAAAGATTGTATTAACCCTGGGATGAGATCAACATCATGCCTAGTCAATGCCAAGTTGTATCCAAGAGGGTAGTAGACTGATGTGTCCAAGACCTACTTATGTGTCGCATACCATATGGTGTAAAGGATCTAGTTCAATATAGCCAAATTCATAACAAATGAATTTGTGAAAAATGCCACCAAGTGCCACACCTCCAAGGGAGCTTTTAGGAATGGATCCATCCTCATCCTTACCATCATTGAGGAGGTAAGAGTTCCAAATGGGGAGGGAAATAATTAATGGATTTTTCTAGAACATCATGGATCCCCGATGCAAAAGTATCAAGATTTCACCTACCCTACCTCTGCCAGCACAAAGTATAAATCATAGGAAATGAGTGGTGTACTTGATACATAGAATCCTTTGGGCTTGAATGGTGCATTCCTTAAGGGTTATCGAAGAGTTTGTTCAAAATGATGACTTTCACCATGATGAACCACTATTATGTAGTGTACCTAGAACTAAAAGATGGCAAAAGGTTTAGGTGGATAAAACTACCTTATTCCTTCTTAGAAAAATACTTTAGCAAGGCATTACAATGAATCCATAATGCACAGTAGATAGAAATCTTAGTTGGAGAACTAGACATGGAGAGGTGCAGACTCAGGAGCTATTTTATTAGTACCAATGTGAAAGCCACCAAAGATGAGGAGGATGAATTGGATAAACCTGACATCACTCCCATCCTCAAATTATCAATAACTAGCTACATCCATAGGCTCTACTATGAGATGAAGCTAAGGAAGAAGGTAGCTCAATCATCCAGTGTAAAAAGTAGCACCGACCCTCTGATTCGAATAAGAGATTAGGGGACCTCAACACCTGATGCAAGTAAATAACCCCCTAAGAAAAAAAGGGGGAAACCTTGCAGGAAATTTAGATGTGCCTGTAAAGGAAGATTAGATCATAAGGAGAAGCATCTACCTCAGAGATGCCAAAAAGGGGAAAGAAGACCAAGGTGAATGAGTAAAATCCCTCCTCTTTTATGCCTACAATAGTTATCTCTGAACAAGAGCTAGAGGATTTAGAGGAAGGAGAATGGGGGATAGGAATATATATTATGAAGGAGGGATCATCTAAGGAATGGACCACCTCTCCACACTCTCAACCTGAGCCAAAGAAGAAGAAGCTCAAGCTAAAAACCCTTGGCTAGGTATAACTTTGGAAGGCACAGGCATAGGAGTTGAAAGAATAGGAGGAGATGGCTAGGGCAGGGGTGGCTAAGGAGGTTATTGAGATGATGGAGGTCAAGGTGATGAAAGGAGTGGAGCACTTGATGAAGGTAAAGGAAAGCAACCATGAATAAAAAGGGGTTGAGACTACCCCACCAACACATCAATAGATGAAGAGCTAAGGCACAAATGGAAGGCCATGGGCCTGAATCAACAATAAATTGAGGTAACACTAAAATTAGATCAAAATCATAGAAAGAAGATAGAGAGTCATATGTCTTAGGTTGACATTAATAAAATCTAGGCCGTTGAGATCAGAGCCAATGAATAAAAGTGCACCATGTAAAGGAAGGCTAAAAAGGAGAAAGCTACCATTCAAATGGAGCATAGAAAGAAAGAAATAGAAGAGGTGCCTAGTACCTCCACCAGGATAGCAGAGGAAGTTACATAGCAAACATGCCCATTGCCTGAAGGGGCATCTAGGAATGTAGAAGGCAATACCAGCCCTGAACAATAACAAATAGAAAAAAGAGATGGTGAAGAGAAAGAAGAAATTGGAAATGAAGAAGAACGCAACATAGACTCTAGCTGGGAAGAAGATGTGGCATAAAAAGAGAGTAATACGCTTTGGAATAGGGGTGAGAATAAGAGAGAAGTAAGGAAGATGACTACTATCTAAAAGAATACATGCCTCGAAAGGCAACAACTAGAATGATGTGCCACCAGGTATCTTGGGTGCTTGATGGCTTCATGGATGAACCTAAGTTTGAAGTTTTGACAAAATCAATTAGAAATATTGTATAGCTAGAGAGAGCGTACTCTTACAAACTCCTCAATCCCAGAGACATAAACCCTGTGTGCTCTGCTAATGCCCTGATCAAGATGGCATCTTCTGTGGCTCGTAAGAACATCATCAATGATGTTCAAGCCTAAAACTGAAAGAAAATAGTGAAGGATGCTTACAAATAACTCTAAGAAACTAAGTCCAAGCTCCAACAGATTTCCAAATGCATCAAAGAGGTAGAACCTTCCCTCTTGGACAACATAAGCTCTGAAGGAATGAATGAAATAGACCAAGTTTGTGCCTTGGTTGAACAAATGATCCTAAGGATGAAGCTAGTGTAGGAAGAACTAGAAGACCCTTGTGATTACCTTAGAATAGATTTGAGTGAGAAGCTTGAAAGGATTAAAGAGCTATGTGGCTAGATAAAGGTGCAAATAGAAGATGTGGATGCAATATTTAATAAATTCATCAACCCATCTAAATTTATTGATGCATGCCTGAAGAAAACAAAGGATGAAAAAAAGGCCTTAGTCTAACAAGCCATTACGATCAATAAAAGTGAGCACCCATAAATTATGATAAAAGTAAAAAACCTGAGCTCTTATTTAAAAACATAGGAAAAAGAATTAGAGGTGGTCTTATGCACCTTCTATACAAGTGCAAGTGGGCAAGTTGAAATTTTGAAAGGTGTAGTCAAAAGTGCCAAAGAAAATCTCAAGGCCTATAGAAGGGAACTAAAAGGTGAGGATGTGCTCGCTCTTGAGGCAGTATCCACCTCAATAGATGATGCCATTGAAGATATGAAGATTATAGTCTAGGGCTTTGAGACATTCTGAGAAGGACTAGAAAAAGATGCACTTGAGTTTTATGTGCCTAGAGGCTAATCAACTAGTCCAAGATGAATTAGGATTTTTTATTGGGTAGATTGGCACCCTTTGTCCCTAAGTAGTGTCCTCATGCCAACATGACAAAACCAAATGTGAGGCAATATTGTGTATTAATTTCACAAGTTTTGTCTTGGTTATACAATTTGGAGGAATCTCACAAATACTTCCACTAGTCATCCAAGCAGTTGCTTCTCACCCAAATTTTGGATGGATGAATCTCAAAGTATGAACATGATGATAGAGTCATAAATCCAATAGTTGAATAGAATCACAAGCCTTAAGGCTCACTTACCCAATCCTACACATGACTGCTCAGGGCTAAAAGAGCATGGAGGTATAAATGGTGGATTAAATAGGTGAGCTGCCATCACCTAACCATCCATCGGCACATGCCTACCCAGTTAGCTAGAAGGGTGGCCAGCACCTATAAAAAAAAGTGACCTCTAAGAGCAAAGTGTGGTAGAGAGACATCAATGATGATAAGGAGGTGACAGTGAAGACTAGCACATATGTAATACAAACTAAGATGGCTTATGTTTATTGTTGGTAGACCCAGCCTTGACTAGTTGACACTCACCTATGCGATGCTGGATATGAAGGTGTCATGATAGGATGAGGTCCAAATTGATCTTGTAACTATCACTTTGAAATACAAATGAAACCAATCATTTATAGGGAATATGTGTTAAATACCTCCTCTGGTATAATCTTTAAGAATTAAATATAGTTCTAATATACATATATATATATATATATATATATATATATATATATATATATATATATATATATATATATGTTTTATGTTAGTATAAATGGTAATTAGATAAGTCACGTGAGGATCTGTGGAGCCAATGCTAGTTGACCATCGTGATGCATGGTAATCCATAATTAGGAATGACCCAGCTTGTGCTTAGCACTAAGCGAACCCGACCCTATCAAAAGAAAGGAGCCAAGTAGCTGAAGAAAAGATGAGGTCACCTGGACATCTTGACCCAGTTAGTGCCTAAATCAACTATCACATTATTTCCATCTGGTCCAAGTGAGGTGCACTAGCAAATGAATATAGAAAATGTCACTATTTCATGATGAAATGGACATCTAATTCATTATGTTCTTGTTTGATATGAAGGAATTATTGAATTCTAGTCTTGAGAAGCTTGTTCATATGGAAGGCCTTTATAAATTTAGCCATTAATTTCTTGAAGGAATGAATATACTTCTTAAGGAGGTGGTAATACAAATCAAGAGCTATTCCTTATAATATTTTAATGAAATTCTTGACAACAACCCCATCCTAGGTTAAGATAATCCCTGACAGTCATGACATAAGCCTTTACATGTGTAGTGGGATCTTTTTAAGGTCTAGTAGGGGATGTGGAAGAAGGACTACTTGTATGTTGAGATCAACAATTTTGTTAAGATACTCAGCATAGGTCCCCATGCTATTAAATTCAATTTTTGATGTGGCCCAACTGGAGTAGAACGCTGGGATCACATAGGGGTTTCTTGGATAATCAAAAGGATGAATGGAAGAGGATTCATAGGGTGAAGTGGAATAATCCAAAAAATAGTTATCCAGTTGAGTAGACTTGGATAACATATGTAAGTATGGAGAAATATTATTAGATGTAGAATGATTGGTGATTTATTGAGGTGTGTATGTGGTTTGTACATAGCCTAAAGGAATGTAGGGTGGAACATGGTTAGTCTTAAAAGGAGTTTTGGTGGGAGGAATGTAACTTAAAGGGGTAAAGAGTGGTGAATTATTGGTCACCACTTTGGTTTGTGAGGGTAGAGTGTGGGTGAATACACCTCCAAATGGGGTTTGGATAGGATCTTAATAAGGTGGAATAATTTTAGATGTATTTGAGTTAGGTAATCCATGAGTAAATATGTCCTCAAGGTGTTGGTTAGAGGCATATCTTGGTGTGGGTGTATGATTTTGTTACGATGGGAACATGTAAGCTTCTTGTTACAATAATTAATGAACTATTATTTAGACAAAGATAAAAGAAGAATGAACATAGATAGGAGGATTGGAGTTTATTCCTTGATTTAGAGACTCCTAGTTTTTTTCTAAATCATTAATGTTACCCACCAATGTATTGATGAGTTCATTTGAGCCCTTTATGGCATTAATTTTGGGAGCCTCCAATACAAGAAGGGTATAGGCAATATATTGGTTAGTGTGAATAGATTTATTATGGCTAGAAGCCTTAGAGGTAGCGGTTAAGATTTGTACTGGTGGGTGAGAGGCATTTTGACTCCTACCATGGTGATGTGTAGTTGCTTACATGTAGTTAACCTTGTCCTCTAAAAAAAGGATCCTACCTAGATATTTGTCATATCTAAAAAAATAATTCTACATATGGGTTTTGTAAGCTAATTGATGGTCTAGTTGCCATATGGGTTGTGGCCACACTCCTACTGAGATTCTTAACATTAAAATCATGATGATTACTATCAATTTTAGATACATCCTGCACCTCATGAATAGTATTTCACTCTTGGTTTGAGTATTGGTTTGATAATAATGTAAGATTGATGATCTACATTGATGTTAAAATTATGGTTGTTCCAACATACCAAATAAACCTCACCGAAGTTAAGCTAGCTCATATAGCCTTCTAGGCCAAGAGATATGCCTAAGTCTTGTCCAAACATATTATGGTGGTATAAATATACCTCTAGAATAAATGGAAGGAGGGGAGAATATGGAGAAGTTGGAAAGAACAAGGAGAATAAAAATATAAACACAAAAGATGATTTTTTTCACATCATGATCACCAGTTTGCATGCGCATGAATAACACAAGCTAAAATGTGCACTCGACTTCTTGAGGTCTATTCAAGATATCCAAAGTAATGGATAGATGATGGGTATAAATATAAATTAGAATGATTGTTTTTTTGTATGGGATTTGGGATTATAAGAGGCAAGGGATGCTCATGATGGAAATAAAATAATTATGTTGCATCATGTTACTCGTTAAGAGCATCTAACTGAGTGAAAATAGAAATACAAGGTCCTTCGGTACTGATAATGACAAGGAGGTGAAGCTCTTGATAAATAATAGGAATTCTAAAGTGGGAATGGTTTGGTTGAATTAATTGGGGATTTTGGTCGACTATGGCAGGATTACTATGCCATGTTAGTGGTATACAAAAATGTGAATGATATATGATGAAGTTAGACCCAAGGACAAGAAAAGGGATGGAGATGAGAATCTAGGCCTAAATCACATTATATTGATGGCCTTAAATTTAGAGGAGGACTATGATTTTTGGATCATGGATTTGATCTTACTCCTCTAGGGCACTAAGAGTTCTAACAATGATATGGGTGATAGGTGCATAATGAAAAACCTAAATTATAAGCTTGACATTGATATTTGAGTGGGTGTTGATAGTAGGACTTGGTAATCTATGGGAGAAATACTAGCTCTATGGAGGTATGGATGTTCACAGAGTGTTATCTAAAAGGCTAAGTGAAATAATGTATAACTGTAAGAGCTTGTTGTAAAAGTTGTATGTGGTTGAACTTATTGTTTTATTACAAACAAGGTTTTAAGAATGCCCATGCTCACTCGTATGAGGATTTTGTTATTAACTTGTTTTTATTTTTTGGTAGTGTTTTAACTGAAAACAAAGTGAACTAATTGATAAAATTAAATTTCTAAAAAAAAATTTGATTCAATTTTTAATTCATGTAATACTAAAAGTCAAAATATAGACTAAGAAAGCAAATGCTAATTTTCTACCTTTTCTAGGTGCAAACTAAATGAAAGTATTTTTGTGTTTTCAGATTTTAGGTGAATGAATTTATTATAAAAATTGAGACGTTATAGTATGAAATTAAATAAAAAATCATATCTAAATCTTAAGTAACAATAGTACTAAGTATCTAAATATTCCTTTGCATATGCAAGCTAGAACTAGTTTTTTGGTGTTTATAGGTGAATTCACACTAAGTTTGAATGATTTATATCAAACTAAAATGAGTATCTATGTTATGATTTGATTATTTAACAAAATAAAATATAATTTTTAATTTACCAAAATAGGAAAACCAACACCAAAATGCTATCCTTTTACACCCCTATATTTAGCTATAGTTTTATGCTTACTATTTTGCGTGTTTGTGCATGAATAAGAGCTTGTTTTGAATTGAAAATTGATTGTTTTTGAAGATTAATTTGTTTGGTTTTGTTTTCTAACATCTACCTAGGTTTTTAATTAAAATCTATATGTTTTTAAATAATCTATTGTATGGTTGTAAATAATAAGGAAACTAACTAATATTTTTGATGAAAAGATAGAAAGAGAGAAGAATTATTTTTCCTATCTATTTATATTTTCAAAATAGATATCTAATATACTTAAAGAATTGAAACTAAACTAATCTAATTAATTGTAAAAAATAATAAAATTAAAACTGTAAACCCCCACCCTGATCAAGATGTAGACGAGCTAGAACCAAGAGATGTATTTATGATATGGTCCTCAGCATGCTAGCTCCTCCACTTAGAAAAATGCTTTCATAAACTCTATAGACAAGGAGAATGATAAAATAATATTAGAAAAGGAAGAATTTGAGAGGAACACAACTCCAAAAAAAAAAGAATAACTGATTGTGGTTGGTTAGTGCACCGATTGCAAAGATTTGGTTACAAATTCAATGACCCTTCTTGATTGAAATTGTGTAGTCTAACACATAAATTATTATAGGAAAAACTCAAAACAATGGTAAGTAGGTTGTGGTTGTATAAAAATTTAAAAAATTCAACCTAAAATGCAAGTTTTTGGATTTAAAATTTGTCTAAAAATAAAATACGTGTAGAAAAGGAATAGAAATTGCAAGGGTGAGTTTAACTAGGAGTAGAACTTATGTGAGACTTAAAAATGATTAAAAATAGTAGGAAAAGTGAGTTGGGGAAAAGTGGAGGCAAACTCAAGTTGAAAAGAATAAGAAACATAAAAATAAGCATGCAAAACATGTGAAATCTTGAGTTTCAAAGGATAAATTTGGAACACAGACCAAATGTGATAGAACTACCCATGTTTGTAAGATGGTCCTTGTGATATAATCACTACATAAGATGATGGAACTGCTCTATTGGTGATAGTTATTTTATGATGATTGTTGAAACTGACACAGTATATCCATCACCTGAGAGGAAGTTCCATGATAGATTATGGTGGTTTTGTCATCGAGAGGGGCATTGGCATATCCTATAGAAGGTTTTTCAAACAAGCTAAAAGAGGCCACCCAAATCAAACAAAAAGAGAGGTTGAGGGTTCTAAGAGAGAGATAGGGTGGGAAAAGGACTAGTATGTTAGAGAGAATGTACTTCGAGCATAAATTAGATCACTACATCATCATTAGACATCATATTGAGAATGTCACACCATGCATATTTTGGGAGCATATAGTTTCTTGCATTTTTAGTTATTATAATTAAATGCCACATAAAATACATTATTTTTTGGGGTTTGATAAATCTGTAGTAAAAAATATATAAGATTTCTTTGAAGTATGCACCGATGATGCTACGTATTTTAAATAAATACAAAAAAAAAGGTTGACAATCACATGTATTTTGAGCAAGTTTTGTTTCTTAGTAGAGAAGTTGGTCTCATGCACCATTAACTCTTTTTTATCTATTTTCAAAACTCTAAAATCTCCAAGTTTCAATGTCCTTGCAACTCTTTATTGAGCTGCCATTTGATAACTCAATATGTCATCATTTCAATTAATCTCATTTGGAATTGAATTTTATTTTAATTTCATTTGGTTTTTATTTTGGTGTAATTTCAATTCATTTCGTTGCATTCAATTTTTCATTTATTTTTGATTTGCATACATTGGTATAATATTAAAGTGTCATGGTTATATGTTGTCTTGGAAATTCGTAACACTTTATCAACCATGGACATGGAGACAAAGAGGTGGGTCTATTTATGCACACACAAATATCCTATTTTCTTATTTGGAGTAAAAGCACAGGGGGGTAGAGAACCTTAAAAAGGCAATGTCCAACATTTAACACAAGCTTTATCTTTGTCATTTCATATTTCATATTCTTTAACTTATGTAAATTATTTTCAATGTGGATATCCCATGAACCACATTATTATTAGCTTTGTAAAATAACAACAATACCATATTGTATAGGGTTAAACATCATCATTCCCATGAACCACATCATTATTAACTTTTCACAATAACATCAAGACCTTGTTGTACATGTTCAAACATCATCTTTTTGGACCCAGCTTTTTTTAACAAATAGACATACTATACTATCTTTTATATTATTCTTTTCAATCGCAATTACTAAAGCTATATCATAGAATATTATTTTAATGTAGGGCCATTGTGATTCATGCTTAAAAGGGTTATTACACAACTCACAAGTTTAGATAAAGATCTTGCAATTTGAGTTGTTGGGATGGCGGCAATTTTATTTTGTGTAAGGACATGCCAACCTTGTAAATACTCATAAATGTAATAACAAGTGTTGTGGCCCAATCTAGAACCATTGAAACCTACGTAAATACTAAGAATCTACTACAATCTCTTAATGTATGGAAGCCGTTATAATAAATAAACGATTCATATTTGACACTATCACTATTACCAAAGTTACAATACTTTTATTCATCTCAAAACAATGAAACATGAACTATACTAATGCATTCATTCAAAGAGAAACATAAAAACCACACATCACAACAATAGTGGCCATGCAGTTAGAGATTCCACAAAATTTAAATTTTAAAATAAAACAAACTTGGATTTCTCTAAATAATAATATAACTCTAAACAAGTCTCATAATTCTTTCACTCCAAACAGAAGGTACCAATGCCACATCATGGCTCTTGTTTCATTTATAAACAAATTTTTAATATAAAAAATAAATTACATTTATAATTTTCCAACATTATGGAAAACTTTTTAAGACTAATGGGTGTGGAGTTGGAAAAAAACATTCATGTAGAGCTGGAACAATCAACTACATATTTCAACAACAGCACCTCTGGGTTATATATGTGTGTGTGGGGAATGATAGGCAGTGCAAATAAAATGTAATATTGTTTTATCAGCGTTACAATGATACATAGAGGTGATGTTGCCAGTTCACAAAATTTACCCTAAATTAGTATTAGGAATTTTTGTCATAGAGATCCAGTGGATGGCGGGGAATTGGAATGGCATGAAGATGCACTGCCCTTTGCATGGTAATACTGTATACTTCTGACATATCCAAAATTTGTGGAGAGACACCTTCAGGAAGACTCCAATTGAAGCAGTGTAGTAACCGTGCAAGTCCAAGATGAATCATGGACAGAGCTAAATTTGTTCCAGGGCATCCTCTCCTGCCTGAACCAATGGTATCACATCAAAATCTTGAACTTTCACATCAATTTTGTTTCCCAAAAATCTTTCTGGCTTGAATTTATTGGCTTCTTCCCAGGCAATTGGATCCCTTGCAATGGCCCAATCATTTACAATAACTTGAGTCTTTTCAGGTATTTGATATCCGTCTATTGTGGAACATTCCACAGACTGATGTGGAAGCAGCAGAGGAGCTGATGGGTAAAGTCGCAGTGTTTCTTTTACCACTGATTGAAGATATTGAAGATGAGGCAGATCATATTCTTCTACCATACGATTTAATCCTATTACAGAATCAAGCTCTTCTTGACACCTCTTCATTGCTGAGTAATTTGAAAGCAATTCTGACCTTGCCCATTCCAACGTACCTCCTGAAGTATCTGTAGCTGCAGTCAACATGTCCTGAAAACAAAATTCTGATGTAAACCCATAAAAAATTACACTGCCAATGGAGTGGATGAGAGTTGAGCAACCTTAAAATTCAAAGGATAGCTCTCCTATGTTATCAGAAACCAGAAATCTGAAATGTAAATGTAAATGCAACTGCGATGTAAGTGAAAAAAAAATTGGCTAATCTTTACATATAAGAAGAGTGTTTAAATATATACAAATCACATATATTTAGATAATTAAATTGTGAAAAAAATATGTGTATTATTATTTTTATGAAATAATTATTAAATTAAATATATTAAAAATATATTATTTTATTTATAAATTTTATATAAAATTAAAAAGAAAAAATAAAGATTGAAACGGTTAAGAAACAATGTTTCCAAAAAATTACTGATTTTTTATTTTTAAATTAAAAAAGAAAAGAAGATATCAAATTTCTGATAAAATAGAAAGGGTTGTAGTTCTGATTGGTGAGGATGATGGTTGTTTATATCCATTTATCAGGGTACAAATCCTTCTAGATACTTGATACGGAGAGTCAAACCGTTTAGACTAGGATCGTACCTCTTATTCGTGACTCCTTCTTTGAAGGAGCTCACTGATTTAGATGTACGTTTATTCATCATTATAATCTATTATATATTTATTTCTGAAATATAAACTGAAATGCTGACATTTTATATAATTTAATGACTCTATGTGAAAATTACATGTTAAAACACTCACCTCCCCAAAAAAACTGATAACAGAATTTTATTTTCTTTCTTTTTTAAAAAAAACCCTGAACAATATATAATTTTCAAAAAAAATATAAACGAAAAAAACAGAAACAGGAGTAAATAAACAGAGCCTTATCAGTCAATTTCTTCTCCCGAAAATCCACTGCATTAAACAGAAATAAACAGGCAAGAAATTAACAAGCAAGAGGATGCCAAACACAAAAACGTTAATCATAATTTCATTGGATATATATTATTATCTTGTAAAAGAGCATCTGACCAATCGTTTGTGGTAAAACGTGTTGCAAGGGATTTGGTCGGGAGTGGGGCTCTCCGTGAAACGGTGTCGATCTCTTCTACGTTCGCCAACTAAGTATCATGGCCGGCCCAATATCATTTAAAAAAGAATTATGACGTAGTTAACTTGATTCATTTGGATTTGGGTCTTGCAAGACTGGTTGGTTATAATTAATTGATTTTTTAAAAATATTATGGAGTTGTCTTTAAGATTTTATGGGTATAATAAATCGATCCATTTTTAAGTAATAAAAGTTGTATAACGATTAATCACTATTATATTTGTTGGAATATAATTATGTAGATGTTTTTAAAGTAGTATATGATTTGTTAATTAAAATTGTTTTAATAATAAGAAAGATATATAATAAAACGAAACATTAATTGAATTCATGTAATAATTGGAATATAGAATTATGAATATTTTAAGTAAAGTGTAAGAAGAGTCATGATATGGCTTTAGTATTATTGCTTAGAAGAATGCTTAGATTGAAAGAGTTTTGAGACTTGTTTAATAATGTTTTGAAACAAGTTTACCTCCATACGCAAACGAATTAGAGTATAAGCCATATTGTATTGAGTTTGATATCTGTAAAATCCATACAACTTAGGTTAGAATGATGGTGTCAAATATGAATTGATCATCCATTATAATGGCTTCCACACATTAAGAAAGTGTAGGGGGTCTATTTATTACATTTTTTGAGAGTTTGGAAAGAAAGTGTTTGAATTTGTGCAATACAATATTGTTATTATTTTAGAAAATTGATAATAATGGGGTTCATAAAATATCCACATAGCAAACAATTTGCACAAGTTAAAAATATGAAATATGAAATGGAAAGAATAAATCTTGTGCTAACATCGGCACTACCTTTTTATAACATACTACTCGCTCATATTTTGATAAATTCATTTAATCGTATATATATCATATAACCTATTACTAATTTTTACAATACATATATGATTTTAGTAATTTAAATGTTAAAAACCAATCAATTTAACCAACCATATATATAGACGTGAAAAAAAAGAAACCTCATTATTATTAACATTTTTTTTTTTAACTATTAAACATATATTAATTAAAATATTAAAAACCAATTAACTTAGAGAAACATATACATAGACATGGAAGAAACATAGTTAACATTTTTTTACTTTAATTTTTTTTCAAACACATTTATCATTTACAAAGACTTATTTTTCAAACATATAAGGTTTATTTATTCTTAGTACATGTTCATCCCATTCCGATCTACTCATTTTGTTGAGAAATCTCTCTTGATTATTAATGTGATGGAAAAGTGACAGGGAATATTGACAATGTGTTTAGATATTAGGGGGCTACAAAGTTAAAATCAATGTGATCTTTTATTTTTTATTTTTAAATTATAGTAATTCTTAGATATTAAGAATATGGAATAATGTGAAGGATGATTTCGAACTCTTGTTATATAGAGAGAGAGGATGGGAGAAATTAAGAATAAATCATACAAATTAGTTTATATAATTATGAAGTGATCTTATTTAATCATAAATTTATTAATTCTTTTTAAGGTAGAGAATTATAAGATTCACTTTCCAATTACATGATTTTTTTCCAACCAATCAAATTGTTTGAAATATATTAAAATATAATTACAATTTTTTTATAAGTTTGAATCTTAAATAATAACATATTCTTAAAAGTGTTATCTGAAAATATTCATCTAAATTTAATACCATTAATAAAAATAATATACATACTTTTAAATTGTCAAATCCTAATTATAACACATTCCATTATATTTAATATAACTGTAAATATTTTCAATTTAATATCTATAAAAAAAATGAAAAATATGAACTCATTAATACCAAATACACCTTCCAATCTCCAAAGACTGGGTGTCACAATAAACAAATATACATGTTTTTATTTCTATGTGATTCTTAACTTTTCCCCAAAGAAATAATGCCTTTAACCATTGTATACATAAACTTGATATACAACCATGTTACCACCATTAATATTGTGACTTCGCCATTCAAGAAGATAAACATGATTTATAATTTCCATCATGACAAGTGGAGGTTGATTCCTCAAGTGACACTACTTCCCACGAGTTTAAAAGGTTCTCCCAAATCAAAAAAAATTAGTTACCGATAAAAATTATATATATATATATATATATATATATATATATATATATATATATATATATATATATATATATATATATATATATATATATATAAACTCTTAATAAATATTTTCGTGTCAAATTTATCATAATATTTATGTGAAACTATGGTAAGTATCATGTGAAACCATTACATAGTGTGTGTTTACAAAGTATGATAGTATTTATGTGAAACTTATCCTTCGACACATAGTATTTACCTGGATTTATGTGAAACTATTACGGAAATAATTATTTATCATAGTATGTTTTATTTATTAAAAATCTTCAATTATTAATATTTGTTTTGTAGGTAACATTGTATCAGTTTTCCAATTAATTTTGCATTGGAAAATATGTATATCCAACTTTCTAATATTTTTTAAGTGGTAAATGTAATTTCAAAAATTTAAGATTTAAAAATTATTATTTATCTCACTTTTTATTAGTTGTTATGATATGATGCTACTATTTTTCTAGGAAAATAGGTGAATTTCAATTATGAAAAATGCAAAAAAATTATATTATCCATTCCATTGTAAGAATTAAATATGAACTATAATTTTAAAATATGGAGGAGGGACAATAACAATGACAGTTTGAATCTAGTTGACATAGGATGGGTTTACTGTGGCTCTTTAAAAAACCAACACCACCACCACAAGTAAGGCACTGACACCATAAGTGCCATGTTCCATGATATTGTGAAAAAGTAGGACCTAAAGTGCCAACTAACAATGTTGAATCTAGGTCACAAAACATATTTTTCCTCTAAGGATACTATCATCAGTAGGATTTACAAGCACCCGTTTGAAATGCCATTGGCTTCTAGTCCAATACTAAAATTAGAGTTTTTCCAATGATATCCCAAAAAAGGAAGGTTGAGTTACCGTAGTTTCTCTTAAAAATAGTTTGTCCTTTATTCATTTTGGTTGTGTATACAGCGACTTACATATGAAACTATATTTAAAATAATAATTTTAAATTGTATATAGTATATTTTTACAATTCACTACATTCAAATCATTAGAGTTTATTTTCGAGATATTTTTTATATAATTATTTAAGTCACACCGATAATTTTTGGACAAATTGATTCAAGTACCGTTAATCAAAATTATAGCGAAGTCCATCGACACCTAATGTTTCTAGGAAAATTATTCATGCTTTTTCGTACCTTATATTCATCGAGGCAATAACAAACTCTATGAGACCGCCATGTCATCAATTTTGTACGGAAACAAGATAAAAATTAAATTTAAAATAAAATTATTGTGGACTTGTGAGTTACCTAAGCTTTGTTGGATGGCCCACTTATGGTCCAAATAAGCAAGCATGCTAAACAACGCTTTTTGGACTCATGACAATTTCTCATTATCTGCGATATAAACTATAAACTGCAAACCACTTTAATATATGCCAAAAAGTCTAGGTAAGAAATTGGGTCTATGGCATTCATATTTTTAAGCTCATCATAATGCCACTGTGGGAATTTAAAGACTGAATGCTTCGATGATGTATATTGATCAACAGCGGTCATATATATATACAAAGAGGAAACGACTAACAGAACCGTAAGCCTGTAACCATTTTGCCACCTAATCTGCCAATTGACACATCTAACTAACGCTATAACAGATAAGCTGTAATCGATGCTATAACTAAGCGCCGAACTACTAGTTACATTAATAAAACAATGTAATATACCAAATTTTGCCAACATTTTCTCTTTTATTACGTTTTTTTTATAAACATCATATTTTCTAATAGTGGTCCACTCTTTATTACAAATAATGTAAAATGATTTACACTCTCCGTGTAGCCTGCTCATTTTTTGAGGTAACATTTTATCTTGTGGATTCAAGGTTTTGGTGTCACCTTGGTTTTTCCTTGCAGGATTACCAAAACCCTAGAAGTAGATTTACACTCTCTGTGTACCCTGCTCACTTTCTGAGGTAGCATTCCATCTTGTGGATTCAAGGTCTTGGTGTCACCTTGGTTTTTCCTTGCAGGATTACCAAAAACCTGGGAGTGATAGGAACACGTCTCCTTGCTAACACCTTCGATGGTTCCCTGGATTACGAGGATTACCACAAACCCATATAGTTTTACACTACAGATTGACCATGAACCTAGAGGTTTTTACTGCACTTTGGTGGTTTCTCAAATTACCACAAACCCTTTTCCAAGAACCAAGTGCTACTTTAGTGCTTTTGCTCCCCACAATATTCTTTTTTATGTGGTACCAAACTAAAAAATAATGCTTAGTACTTTATTGAAAAACAAATTGCAAAACATAAACCAACACACCAAAAATTGTCACCATAGCAATAATGCGACCCCATCGTAGGTGACTCATAAAAAGATGCCTGTTGTCCTCCAGCCTTTGTGTGTCCTCCATCCTACAATTGAGTGTTGCTACATGTCTCACAACATGAGAGTTAAAGTGAAGGCTACCTCATCAGAGGACTCTTCACTTTCATCAGTATCTGTTGGATGTTCTACTTGAGCAATATTAGCTTCATTGTGCTTGAGTTTCCCTTTGAGAACATATTTTGCTCGAACATAACAGTCCCATGTTGTATGACCTTTCTTCTTGCAATACTGACATTTTAGCTCACTTTTGTCAATATTGAATTTTTTATGAAAGTTTCAAGAATATAATGCATTCTCGAGTTGCGAAATATCTTCATCTTCTACAGGTATCTTTTTGTCTTCCGCTAGTAGTGCTGCAATCATATCATCGAGAGATTGTGATGGTATTTGGCTAAGAGTAAATACAATATTACTATATTTAGATGGTGGACTATTCAATAGAATAGCTTTTGCATCTTGATCTTCGACATTAGTTTTTACCTCAGCAAGTTGCCTAATAAGAGATTTCATATTGTTTACATGGTTGGACATAGTAATTTCATCATCCATTTTGAATCTATATAACCCCAATTTTAGTGAAAATTGAGCATTTACCGCTTTTGGACCAAACAAGGTGTTGAGTGTATTCCAAATTTCTTTGGATGATTTTTCTAAATCCATATGATGGAACTCGGAATCGGAAAGTTCAAGACCAATAATAGCTTTCACTTTGTCATCTCTTGTTTTCCACTCCAATAATTTTATTGCATCAGTGGGTTGTTTCTCATCTCCATTTACGATTCCCCACAAATATTTATGCATCAATTGCATTTGTATTTTAACCTTCCATGTATGAAAGTTTAAACCAGAGTATTTCTCTATGGGAATTTTAATTTCCATCTTGAAACATATATCTGAAAAACTAGTGAGTTTTGAAATTTTGTATTAGAAAGGTGTACCTTTTAGGATTGTGATCCGATCTTTGGATGTTATAATGTACACTTTCCAGGATTGGTATGTTTGAATTCACTCTCTTCGTTTTTGTTGTGTCCTTGGCTGAACTCTACTAGATTGAATTCTACCAGATTGATATGCTCCTAGTGCTTTAGATAGAAGGAAATCTTAATGCTTTTGACCAGCTTCTCTCCACGTCTGATTCTTTTTAGCCGTAAGCTCAAGCTGCTATCATGCTTAGGACGTTGATTCTTCTGCTATTATGCCATCAAACTTCAACGTTCTTCCACCTCTACAGGCATCAACCAATTCTTGGCCATATTATCTCTTTAGCTATGATTTACACGCTTCACTCTTGTTGCAATATTTAGGCTTCTGCTGCATACTTCCACCAAACTTCACTCACTTCTATGGTCACCACTAAGTCAGCTTCCTCTACCATGTGTCGATCACTTCTTGGGCATCGATTAGCACTTCAGATCTAGCAACTCAGACTTCCTTACGACGGACTGTTTTGTGTCATATCTCTCATTAGGCGACTTCCTTTCTTGGCATTTGGTATGCGCTCTGATACCAATGTAGGCATTTAAAGACTGAATGCTTCGATGATGTATATTGATCAATAATGGTCATATATATATACACAGAGGAAACGGTTAATAGAACCATAAAACTGTAACGACTTTTCTACTTAATCTGCCAACTGACAGTTCTAACTAACGCTATAACAGTTAAGCACTAATCAACGCTATAACTGAGCACTGAACTACTAATTACATTAATAAAACAATGTAATATACCAAATTTTACCAACATTAAACTTGCCAAAACCGCTATTGGAAAAGTAAAGCCCCAAAATTGTTGGTTTCTAATGTGGCACGCAATTTCTGTCTCGTGACATGTCAATTGCTACGTAATGGTTATCATGGGTTGCACTGCTAAAATAGCAAGGCAACTTTAAAATTGTCATGCAACACACTCTCCACAACAGTCTCTCTAATGTATCGAATGTATTTGCATTAAATGTCTAAGTTGGAGACACATGGATGCCAATGCTTTATACTAAAAAAATTATAGACCCAATCCCAAATGTAAAGTGGATAGATAAAATTTAAGGTAGGACACGTGAGCTACATTTCAAATATTGACGAAAAAAGCTTCGAAAACTTTTAATGTTTCCATAAGCTAATGGCCATTGCATTGTGAACTTGTGACTTAGACATTTTATGTATTTGTGCATGTGCACACATATGCCATGCTTAATCATATCCAATGTGTTTATCTCTTTAATTTCCAACATAGGTGTGTTCATGCATACATATAATTTATATTATAGTAGATGCATTATCGAAGGAATTCATTATCACTCCTCCATAGATTCAATTTCATGTAAATAAAAAATAAGAAGTTTGCAAAAAACAATCACCAAATCTACCTCTCTACAAACTATATTTCTTTAATTCAATTCTCTACAATATCCTTGTGTTAGTTGTCACATAGTAATATCATTCATGCTAATAAATATTAAGTGACATGATGCATTTTTTCAATTGTCATCATATATATAAATTCATTTTGTTTTATTGTTGATTTATCTAATTGGACATATAAATTCATGTTAAAACTAAACGTATTCATGCTTATATATTTGTGTATCTTTTTTTTTCATTAATCTAAATGTAAAATAAACTATATGGTTACAAACTAGGCCTAATTCTAAATGTGTTCAAAAAAATAGTATTCATTTTTTGAGGTAGTTATGATGGGTCGCACCATTGACATCTATTTTTTTGTCAGTTTTCAAGATCTATTTACTTGTAAAATTAATATAAATTAACTATTCGTCGAAAAATTATAAAAAATATAGGTTACAAACTAGATGATCTTATCTAAACTTTTATCAAATGGTTTTAAATAATACTAAAAAAATGAGTGGCCGCACGGTTAGCTATTTACTATGTTTTCCTGAAAAGTAAGAGTTCTCATTCTAATTTTAGATGTTTGACCTAGTTATACTTAACCAATCTTTTTAAAAAAAATAGTGTTTTACAAACTAGATTCAAAATGCTACGATTCATGTTCTTACATCATCCTCGAATTTTTAATATAACCATCTCAAATTACCTACATAAATTTAGACATCTCAATTTTCAAAAAATACATATCCACAAGTAAATATTTTTATCCACCAACTTTATACACTTACCCAAACATGAACATGAACCTATCTACAACATATAATTTTTATAAATAAAACTATTATACACATATATTTACAATATATAACATACCACATAAACTAAACAATATATTAATTGGACCACAACTTAATGATAATACTACTTCACCCAAGATTCTATCAAAAATATAATGAGTCATGAAAGAACAACAAAAAGACTTACATTAAATAATACTTTAAACTAAACCGAGTTAACGTCACCTAATTGACAACTCTAAAAGCTATGACAATTAAATGTTAACCACAAATACTTAACAACAGTCAAGGAATTAAAACATTCCACTTAAAACTAGACATTTGTTGAAACTGTGGGCTTTTGTAGTAGGTCGAGTTGGAGGTGATCGAGGTCGGGGATGGAGAGTCGTCACGAGCAGATTCGAACAAAAACCAAAATAAGAACCGAGACGTGTCGCTATGAACCGAATGCCAATGCAAGCTTCAATATCCAATGAAAATTCGTCCATCCCACAAATCGATGCAGATCAGACCCAATCACGTGCTCATTTAATTCAAAATGATTTCACTGTCGCGTCGGGCGGTGCAAAGCCAACGATGCAGATCTGAGACGAGATGAATGCACAACACGTTGGCCTATAGAGACAAACCAATGCAAACTAATACAGAACTGAAAATGACAAACCCTCAGATATGTAAAACCTGGAAATCAGCTTTTCTGACTGTAAGGAAGCGTTGACAGCTCTTTGAATGCTCAAGTAAACAAATGGCGGATAGGGCTAAGTCCCTGCGGGACGCAGAGGATTGATTGATATGATGATTGAGCAGAAATGGATACTAAAATTTTGACATTCTGATAGTGATGTCACATAGTAGTAAGAAAAAGAGGGGTTATTGGTTTGATATCTATAGTTTTTTGGATCGGTGTTTATAAAATAAATAGTAAAGTTTTGATAGGGATTTTTTTTTTGATATAAAGAAATCACTAATAATTAGTGATTTTGGAATAATCTTTTTTTACATGTAATTAGGATTGCAATTAAATTAGAAATGAAATTAAAAAATAATTTATAATAAAATGTATAAATTTCTAACATAACTGTTTTTGACAAGATACATTAGTTAAAGTGGGCTGGATGTATTCTTTAAAAATAAAAATAAATAATTTACAAATTTTGAGAGTTTTATTGTAAGCAATAGAAGAGGCACTGCCAATGTTAGATGTGATTCTACCAAACATTGACACAAAACAATTACTCGAGGTAAAAACAAGGAAATGGATTGATAAGCACCCACCAAAAGGTGAGTACAAAATATTCTAAAGTAGTTTGTAAATTACAGATAGCATGATTTCTTTCGCCCGCCATTCTTGCAAATTCAAATGACAGAAATAAGAAAAAAGAGGTTGCATTTTAATAATTAAGCAAAGCATTGAAGCACCTCGCTTATTTATTACTCACGAAAACTGGAAGCTACCTGCTTCCCCCTTTTCAATACAATCAATGGCCTCTTGAAATTCCTCGCCATCAAATCACATGTAGATCAGTAAAATAATATCATATTGGTCATGATTTTCTCGTTAAGAAAAAATTAGTTGAACTACCATCAAAATTTATTTTGAAGTGTGGGGACAACTGACCACATCCTTAAGTTTTTATAAGTGGTGCATCTCTATGTTTTTGATCCCCAGGAAAATTGAGAAAATTTAAAAATTAGATTAAAATTACCTCTATGGTTGAAGGGAAGTGAAGGCCCTGACGCATTTCTATAACCATAATGTGAACCTATCGGAATATTTAGGTTCAATGAAGGTCTCGAGTCGGATTTGGGGGAAAATGCATGGCCTACATTTTTTGGCTTCTTAATTCTTAAAAATTCTAAAAAAAAACAAAATAAAAAATAAGTCAAATGTGGTTGCACCTAACATGAAATAAAATATGTAATTAATTAATCTGGAGGTTTATACAGTGAACGAAGCTCGTAGATTCATCTTACATAAAGACAAAATGACATATTTCATTATAAACAATCTGGTTTTGAATGGTGGCAGTTTGGTAGAGATGGTGGTGCAGATTGGTTTAGTAGCATATGACGTCATTGCTTATTAAACGCAGGGAATAGACTTGAAGCGGCTCGCATATGTCTTTTCCAAACATGGAGATAAATGCATATTTTTAGTTTGTTGAAAGTGCAGAGGGGCTTTCTATGTTAATTGAATTCCTTCACTGAAATGGAATGCAGTTTCGCTTGAGTTGAAACATCTGAGATAAAAATAATTGTGGCGATGTTGCTCTTGTGCTGAGTTAAAGAAAAGAAAAGAACTGAACTTGATATGGCAACAATGTTAATATTGTTGGATGAAAAGGCCACTTTTGGAGGTTCGAACCCTGGACATGGTGATAACAAGGATCGCATGAAGCCAATGAAGAAGGCAAAGATCAACAGAATGAATGTTATGTTCAATCTCATTTAAAATGCTGACATGTATGGTCTCAGAAGAAAACTCCCCATTCTCATGCCTTTTGTATGGAAATTGCACATGTTCATGCTCTCTCTCTTTCTCACCTTTGTGCTTGTACTCATGGCAATCACCAGGACGGCCAAACATGAAACATCTATTGCTTTTTATATGAAAAATTCCACCCTTTTTTGTCAAATCAAGTCTCTGTATTAGCATAGTCATCTCAAACTCATCCTCTTGACCTGGCAAAAGAAGACGAGGCCCTTGTTGTTGCTTGTCGACTTCCTCTTCTGTAGTGAATGCATTCCTACAATCTCCCAAGACAGAAAGACAAACGAGAATGAAAGAAGATTTGAGGTTAGTTTGGATGTCTAATTGTTTGGGACCTAGTGAAGAACACATTGCCTCCACAGTGGAATAAGGAGTGGGGTGGAGGTCAAATTGATGTTCTAAGTAGAGGGAGTTGGTAAAAAAGGTTACTGTGTGTCCACAAGATAGTGATGAAAATCACCACTCATTAGTGTTGTTACATGTAACATTAACACTTTTCTTTTAGACAGTTGCTTTTTAGAATAGAGCATTTATTTTATATTCAATATTAATTCACCTCTAAATTCATTTTTTGTTATAGTAATTAAATGGATAAGAGAATAACATGCCTATATCACTGGTAATATTCCCTTCAACGCTCAAATTTAGCCCACACTAGGAGGGAAGATTGACCATCTTCACCCTACACTTCTTATTCTCAGCACATTGCATTAATTTGAAATCACGGCACCTCCAAAATATTTATTTCAACTTGTCTTTAGATAGACTGTTAAGACAATTTGATTTATCCATATAATTAGTATTTTTGTGTAAGCAAATAATAAAATTAGGGATTGCATACTAGTCATGTCAAATGATCTCAAGATTGAATGTCTACTCAAGCCCTATGATGAGGAACATGGACAAGAAGAACCTCTTGAATATCATATATTTTCAATAGCATGGAGCGCCCCTTATTTCCTCTTTATTGCTAGTGGTTTCTTGATAACATCCAGCACCTTGGATCCTAGAAAAATGCACTTTCAAAGCTCTAAAGTGTCACATATAATTCACAAGCTTGTTAGGTGAGATTGGGCTTTAATACTCAGCTAATGTGTTTGTCTCCACATGAGCAAAAAAATTTATATTTTCTATAGGGGTAGCCTTGGAAGGTGATTGCATGACCAAAAAGGAGGATAATAGCTGCTCTCTCAAGATCGAGTGAATTATTTTATTTTGCTTGACATTTGCATTGATAACCATTATTGAAACGTTTTGATAATAGGATGACTTTTAAGCATTTAAATTTTATTGGAGGGATAGGCGATGAGAAATATTATACCACCTAACACTGTTGTCTAAGATATCTCTAATAATTACTAAATTTATTTATGGAATTACAAATAACCTTTTTTTAAATACCCAATTTCACAGTGGTCAGACTAACATGTCAAAAAACTTGCTAAATCAAGAGATGGCCTCTGTTAAAAGTGCCCTCTATATAGCTAATAGTTTCATGCAAGCTAGCTAATTAAGGGCACCTATTAATTAGGGCCCGTAGAATTAATCTTGCCAAAATTCCATCCCTCTCAAAATAATAAATTAAAAGCTTTATTTTTCTTTCTCTCTCTTCTTTTTTTACTTATTATTTATTTATTATTATCAATATTTTATTTTATTAATAATATGTCATTTATGTCTAGTGGGAAATTCCTAAGAATAATAATGGCAAGATGTTTAATTTTCCATAAAAAAGTATTTGATTAAAACTTACACTTGTAAATAGCGTTGGAATAAAGTCACATTCACACTATAAAGTGTCTACTATTGAGATAGCGAAGCCCTATACTTTGCTCCCATACCGTGTCATTTTTTACATCTCCTATCATCACAATCAGCAATTTTGCAGACTGGCTATTTGCCATTGGCTCCACATGACAACCATCTCCATCGCTACATCCATGGCTTGCGGATCCACCACTCTACTCCCAACTAGTCTTACCCAACAATGACCACAATTTTTGAAACCTTTTTGCAATCCTATCAGTAGTTTTATCCATACACTTCATGGTATTTTATTTTGTTAAGAGGTTTTACATTTTTAGTTAAGATATTTTTGTTTATTATTTATTAGGTTTAGGTTTAGGTTTTTTATGAAATTTGGTTTTGTTTTTGTAATAATTTTGTTTAGTGCTAGATTCGTCTCACAAGAGATAAAGAAAAAGAACATGCCATTTTCACCATTGAAATGTTGACACCATGAGTTCATGGTTTTGTAGACTATTGAATTTAACATCTTCCACTCATTTTGTTTATTGTTTATTAGTTTTAGGTTTATGTTTTTTATAAAATTTGGTTTTGTTTTTTGGTAACTTTGTTTAGTGAAGATTTTATATTAGATTAGATTTTACATACTTGTTTAGTATTTATATAAATATATTAAAATATATACTACATTAAAATACATTATATAATATAATATATTATATTATATATTAATTAGCTAGAGGTGATGAAGCCCCCAGATTCATCTCATAAGAGACAAGAAAAATATTATACCATTTAGTAACATGTTTATTGCTAACATACACCTTGACAATTTCCACATCGTGATTGCTTATTTCTGATGTGGCACAAGACCTTATCACAATGAGAGATAAATCTACTATACCCAGAAACTCATATACTTCACCATGGCTAGACCTCGAGGATGCTCAGTGCATTTTCTATTTCTTGAATTTTGAACATACATCAAATTCCAACCACTTTAGATGCAAATATGTAATAATTAAAATGATCCTTGGTAACCTAATGTAGTTGGATTGAAATCCATAAATGGTACATGTTTTGTGAATAGGAAATAGATCGCATCTATAAGCATAGACATGTGTAAATATGGAAAACTTTTCTTCAAAGATGAAGGTAGCAAGGTATGTTCCATAAAATGCTTCCACCAATTACGAATATCTTGAAATGTGTATAATCATTATTTATAACATAAAAGCATCCATGCTGACACTTGCAATTGTAATTACTATTGTTACATAAATACAATAACCAAGCTGTCTGTGTGTGTGTGTGTGTGTGTAATTACTATAGTTTATTCATGAAATTTAATATATATATATATATATATATATATATATATATATATATATATATATATATATATATATATATATATATATATATATATATATATATGTACACATGAGATTTATTATAAACATGAAGTTTATCTTTAATTAGAAGTCCTACATTCTCTCTCATAGTTTGATCTGAAATATTGAGACATGCACTCACATATAATATATTTTGTATCACCTAATTAACTAATAACTTACTTATAATTATAATTAACTAATAACTTATTTACAATTATAATGTGAATATTAAATTTGTAACATTTTCTTCTTCCACATCAATTCAAGTGTATTATGGTCCTTCTACATTTATTTGAAAAATCCACCACAACAACAAATCAAAGTATGAAATGCACAAAGTATATATTACATCTATATAAAAAAATATACAACCTTCTAGATCCACTCATAGATGCGTTTATTTTTCTTAAGATATATTTTATATTTCATGTTGATTATTTAAGGATTTGTATAGTGAAAACGTATTTGCATTTTTTTTTTACAATTTATTTACATACAAGAATTGGTGAATATATGATAGGAGTGGGGTGTGGCATGTGGCATGTGGGTGGTGTGTTTATAGGAAAGAGCCACTAAATGTTTAGTTTTTTTTTTGCTTTTTGATTTTTATTTTATATAAATGTTATTTTATATTACAATGTCTGTGTACCAGATTTTTATGAAATAGTTTGAAGTTTTTTTAAATAAATTTTAATCATATATGGCTTAGTTAAGTGTGTGTGTGTGTGTGTGTGTGTGTGTGTGTGTGTGTGTGTGTGTGTGTGTGTGTGTGTGTATGTATGTGTGTGTGTGTGTGTGTGTATACATATGTATATATGTGTGTATATGTATATGTATATATATATATATATATATATATATATATATACACACACACACATATACATATACACATATACATATACACATATACATATACACATATACATATACACATATATACATATATATATATATATATATATATATACATATATATATACATATATATATATACATATATATATATACACACACACACACACACATACACATACACACACACAAATATATATATATATATATATATATGTATGTATGTATGTATGTATGTGGATATGCATATGCATATGTGTATGTGTGTGTGTATATATACATATGTATATGTGTATATATGTGTGTGTGTATACACACACACACACATATATACACATATACATATGTATACACACACACACACACACACACACACACACACACACAAATATATATATATATATCTGTGTGTGTGTGTGTGTGTGTGTGTGTGTGTGTGTGTGTGTGTGTGTGTGTGTGTGTACATACATACATATAACTGGTTATTGTTGTCTTCGTAAGTAAATAATTTATTCCGGCTAGTAGTAAAATTGAAAAAAAATCAAAAGGAGCATTGGTAAGGAAAATATAGTTTTTGTAAGTATGATTATAGTGAATATAGAACAAAATGAATGTGTTAAAGAAAGCTTTTTAACATTTTGATAGTTGAATTAAATTGAATGATAATATTGTCTAACCAGTCAATAATTATATGGGATCATTAACTAATTTACTTTGCATAAAAAAAAGACTTCTACAAAATTAGTCATGTGGGGAATACAATGATTAAGGTAAGTGGGGAGCCATTCTGTGGTCAACACATGGTGGGGTTGCTATTACGAGTGGGGCACATGTATTTTTAATTATTTTTATTTAAAAATAACATATTTAAGGATTGTTTTATTGTATTGGTAATTTATTTTGTATTTTCATTTGTTAAAGATGAAGGGTGAGGTGCGGGTTGTAGTTGGTTAGTTCTCCCTCATAAACTAAACTATTGCAGGCTACTCCTCAGTCTTAAATGCTGAGTGAATGTTCATCAAGCAATTGTATTTGTTCATAGCCTCAATCTAAGCTATATTAAGTGGTGTATTCTATTCCGCATGAGAGGCAGTGTATTCTATAAAAGAAAAGCATCCTAGCTAAAGCTGGTAGATAGAATGAGTGAAGACATGTAAGCCATCAATGGCAGCTACTAGCAACGTAGTTGTGGCAAGAATGGTAAATCATTTAGGCATTGTAAATGCTGAAGTAGTTAGTGGTAGAAATTAAAGGGGGGTATTAGAAACTAAAGTCAATTGGAGTTAATTTCTCTAAAACTACCAGTTCCACCTCCTTCTCATGCATGCAGCAACAGTTAACATTCAGTTAGTTAAATAGTAGTTAGAGAATTTGTTAGAGAGTTAGTTTGCATGTAAAGACAAAAATTAGTCTTCAGTTTGTTTTTATAATTATTGTTTGTTTTCAAATCTATTTAATAGACCCATGGGGTAGTATTGTAATTGAGCAAGATAAGCAAGATCAAGAAGATCTGCAAGATTCAAGAAGATTAATAAAAATCTTGTTCCATGATTGCTGTAGCAATCTGTGTGTTCTATTTTCTATTTTTATATGTTTTTATTTTCTGTTATGGAGGACTTGAATCACTTTAGATTTCATTTTTTCACTGTAAACAAAATCCACATATCATCACAACATCTATCCAGGATATTCTAAATATATAGATAACCCACCAATACGGTAACAAAAATAGCCATTAACAAGTGCTATGAAAACAAATCAAAAAACACAAATAAGCTATAGTCAAGTGAAAGCAATTAGCTTCATCTAAGATACAAAATTGAGCCAAGATAATTCAAATCATATATTCACCTTTGCTTGCAATACTGCCATGGTTCTACCGGCATTCATGCCACAACTTTAAATCAAAGTTCTAGGAATTGCCTCAAAAGCCTTTGCCACAGCTTCATAAGGCCACCGTTACACATGCAAATGAAGCTATTGAGATTACTGAAAACACTAATTTAATTTCAAATATAATAAAGGCTCAAATTCTCTGAATATATTTTATGACCACCAGCGTACCTTTTCTACACCCTCAACTGATGAACTCTTTTGCTTCAATGTTGCTGATATAGTAAACTCACCTGCACCACCACCAAGAACAAGATTTATATCCTTTATCGTGTTTTGGCTAACCAACATTACATCCTGTGTCACATAAATGTATCGTAGCTAAGCTTAAATAATGTGTGCACATCTCAATTACTTTGAATGTGAGTAAAGATTCAAAGAGATAACAAAATTTTAAATAATTCTTGTTACTTGAAGATTTTGCTCCACCTCATTTATAGATCTTTGCATGCACCTCTCAACAGAACCATGCAAGATTTTGGATCGTTGCAATCAATAATGAAAGTAAAATATTCATCACCAATTTTTTGAACATCAAATAATCCTACTCCAGCTCCAACATCACTCTCTTGCAATTCCTCGAGTCTGTTTACAACTGTAGCTCCACAAGCTTTAGCAATTCTATTGTAATTTTTTCCCTTAACATTCGAATAGCACTCACTCCTGTTAGAAACTCATGATGAATAAGAGTTAATTTCTCCACTCCTCATGCATGCAAAAGTGAACATGCAGTTGTGAACAATCAGTTAGTGAACAGTTAGTTATCAAACAGTTAGTTAAACTGTTAAAGAAGTAGTTCACATTCAGTTAGTTAACTGACAGTTAGATATCAATTAGTTTAAGCACATAACAATTAGTTAGTTAAGAAGTTAGATGATTATTTAATCAATCAATTATTTTTAGGTTTAAATCTATTTAAAGATGCCTTGGGCACATCATTGTAAGCAAGGAAAATTGAAGATCAATAAAATCTTTTTCTTTCAAGAGATTGCTATAGCAATTGGGTTCAGTTCTTATTTATTTAAATTCTTGTTTTGCATGCTCTCTTTATTCTAATAAATTGGTATCAGAACTAGGTTGTGGCAAAAGAGTCTGGTTAGGAAAGCATTCAGCAGGGAGGTGACAAGAAGAAAGGAGAGCGAAGCAGTCAGGTGTAGGAATTGCCAGCAGTCAGCACAGAGACTGACATCGGCAGTCAGGACTAACGTCGGCTGACTCACAGTCTGACATCGGCAATATAATCGATGTCGGCACTATCACCTAACTGACCTCAATAGTTTAACCATCATCGGCGACTGTGTTTCAGAAACAGCAACCAAAAAGCCATTCCAGTGTGAGAAATGGCAGCGAACAACAGTATTTCACAGCCTCAAATTCCCATTTTCAATGGTAACAATTATGATTTTTGGGCAATTAAGATGAGAACTTTATTTTGCTCACAAGATGTTTTGGATCTGGTAGAGAGTGATTTTGTAGAACCACAGGATGAGGTAGCCCATCTAGCATTAAATCGAGCACAAAAAGATGATCTTAAAGAGAACAAGAAGAAATATGCAAAAGCTTTATTTCTCATCCAACAGGTATTGGATGAATCTATATTTTCTAGAGTTGTAGCAGCAACAAGATCCAGAGAGACATGGAAAATCTTGGAGACTACTTATAGAGGTAATACAAAGGTATAAATTGCTAAATTGCAATCTCTAAGGAGAAGCTTTGAAAATTTGCAAATGAATGATTCAAATTCAATATACCAGTTTATGGGTCAAGTTTTGAATATAGTGAATCAAATTAGATCTAATAGAGAATCTATCATGGATCAGAAGATCATAGAAAAGATACTCAGATGTTTACCCAATAAATTTGACACAATAGTTGTAGCTATTGAGGAAACCAAGGATTTGGAACAGTTATCTGTAGATGAATTAATGGGTTCTTTGTTAGCACATGAATCCAAAATGAATAGGAATAACACTTCTCTTGAGAATGCTTTCAATTCACAGGTATCATTTGGCAGAAGAAGAGGAAGAGGCAGAGGCAGATATGGAAGGAACAATCCAAATGAAGGTGAAAATAGTAATCAAGACTATAGCAATAGAGGACGTGGCAACAATCACTTCTAGCAAGGTTCACAGAGGTTTGATAAATCTAATGTTCAATGTTATTACTACAAGAAATATGGTCATTATGCAAGTGACTGTAGAAGTAAACAAGGATATGTGTACAAGCAGAATGCTAATTACACAGGTGAATCTAGTTCTAATCTAGGTGAATCTAGTCCTAATCCTGTAAGCTTATTTCTTACTTGTAATGTTACTAAAGAAAAAGCTAGAGATATTTGGTTCTTAGATAGTGGATGTAGTAATCATATGACAGGGAATAGAGAATTTTTTGCTAGTCTTGATGATTTTGTAAGATCAGAAGTGAAATTAGGAAATGATATCACAGTAGATGTCATGGGTAAAGGTGTCATAAATGTTTTGGCTAAGAATGGTGAAAGAAGGTTTATACCTAATATTTATTTTTTACCTGGACTAAAACATAATCTTTTGAGTGTTGGTCAGTTAGTATAAAAAGGTTATAGAATATCCTTTATGGATAATGTTTGCACAATATTGGACAAGTTTCCAAGTGACAGGTTGATAGGAAAAGTGGAGATGACCAAGAATCGGATGTTCCCTCTTCATATTCAGTGCATCCAAGGAGAAGAGGAAGCCCACTTCAAAAACATGCATCTAGATCAATCATGGCTATGGCACTTAAAGTATGGACATTTACATTTTGGAGGTTTAAATTTATTACAGAAAAAAATATGGTGAAGGGTTTACCACCAATAGAATAGCTAGGGAGGTCATGTGACAGTTGTATTCTGGGAAAACAGCATAGAGAGAGCTTTCCAATAGAAGCCTCATATAGAGCTAAGGTAATATTCGAGCTAGTCCATAGTGATTTATGTGGACCAATGCAAGTTACATCACTTGGAGGTAGTACTTATTTTTTAACCTTCATTGATGACTTTAGCAGAAAGACATGGATATACTTTCTCAAAAATAAGTCTGAAGCCTTTGGAAAGTTTAAAGAATTCAAGGCAATGGTTGAAAAGCAGAGTGGCCGTTATATCAAGGTACTCAGATCAGATAGAGGAGGAGAATATATGTATAATCAATTTCAAGATTTTTGCAGATATCATGGCATCAAAAGGCAATTGACTACTAGGTACACACCATAGCAGAATGGTGTAGCAGAAAGAAAGAATAGAACAATCATGGAGATGGCAAGAAGCATGTTGAAAGCCAAACACTTGTCAAATGAATATCGGGCAGAAGCAGTAGCATGTGCAGTGTATATTTTGAACAAAAGCCCAATAAAGAGTGTGAGAGATCAAATTCCACAAGAAGCATGGAGTGGTAAGAAATATTGTGTACATCATTTCAAAATTTTTGGTTGTATAGCATATTCTCTTATACCATCTAAATTAAAAAAGAAACTTGATGATAGAGGTGAGAAATGCATTTTTATTGGCTATAGTGAAGAGTCAAAGGCTTATAAGTTGTATAACCCTATTTCAAAGCAAGTGACTATTAGCAGAGATGTTTAATTTAAGGAAGCAAAAGCATGGGATGGTAGCACCATCACAATTGGAGCACCAATTCCACATGATGAAGAAGTTTTTGAAGAACAAAATTTGAAAGGTGGACAGTCCTCTCCACAAGCAGGCACAAGCACTCCAATAAGAACACCTAGGAGGTTTGAACAAGGTGAATCATCTATTCATGCATGTCACCCTACTCCAAATTCACAAGTAAGTGATGAATCAGATCCAACTCTTGCTACTTTAAGATCAAAATTTAAATGTAAGAAAATAAGAAATTTGAATGAGATTTATAATCAAGAAGAAGAGAAATTAGATTTGGTTTCAAATTTTGCTCTTTTCACTCATGATCCTATGTATTATGAAGAAGCAGTTAATGAGGAACATTGGCTAAAAGCAATGGATGAAGAGTTGAATGCTATTGAAAGAAATCAAACATTGGATCTAACTATTTTACCTGAAGGTAAGGATTGTATAGGAGTCAAATGGGTTTATAAGACTAAATTTGATGCAGATGGAAATGTTGAAAAGCACAAGGCAAGGTTAGTAGCAAAAAGTTTTACACAAGAACATGGAGTTGATTATAATAAAACATTTGCACCAGTTGCTAGATTGGATACTGTTAGAATGGTTTTAGCAATAGCTGCTCAAAATAATTGGTATGTATATCAAATGAATGTAAAATCAGATTTCTTAAATGGTTTTCTAGATGAAGAAGTATATGTGAAACAGCCCATAGGTTATGAAGTACAAGGACATGAAAAAAAGTTTACAAATTGAAGAAGGCTCTTTATGGTCTTAAGCAAGCACCAAGAGCATGGTATAGTAGGATTGATTCATATATGTTAAAGAATGGATTCAGCAGAAGCAATAGTGAGCCTACTTTGTACACAAAAATAAACAAAGAAGGTCAAATTTTGATTATGTGTTTATATGTTGATGATTTGATTTTTACTAAAAATTTGTCTGTAGACACTTTTAAATCAGCAATGAAAAAAGAATTTGAAATGACAGATTTGGGATTAATGAAATATTTTTTCGGAATAGAAGTTGTACAATTAGAGAAAAAAAAATTATCTATCAAACTAAATATCCAAAGGATGTGTGAAGGAGATTTAAGACGCTGAATTGTAAACCAACACCTACACCAGTTGCTACAGGGACTAAACTTAGCAAAGAAGACCAAGGGTCTAATATTGATTCTACAACATTCAAAAGACTAGTTGACAGTTTGATGTATCTTACAGCTACTAGACCAGATATCAGTTATGGGGTTAGTTTAATCTCAAGATTCATGGAGCCACCAAAAGACTCACATTGGCAAGTTGGAAAAAGGATATTGAGATATGTGGCAGGAACTACAGAATATGGAATTTTATATTCCACAACTAATGATTTTAGTTTGATTGGTTTTACAGATAGTGATTTTGCAGGTAGCGTTGATGATAGGAAGAGTACTTCTAGATATGCATTTATTTTAGGCACATGTGTGGTCACATGGGCATCCAAAAAGCATCCTATAGTGACACTTTCATCAGCTGAAGCAAAGTATGTAGCAGCATGTCAAGCAACTTGGATGAGAAGAATATTGAAAAATTTATTACAAGCACAGAAGAAGTCAACACCAATATTTTGTGACAACAAATCAGCAATTGCATTATCAAAAAATTATGTGTTTCACAAGAGGAGCAAGCACATTGATACAAGATTTCACTTTATCAGAGAGTTAGTGAACAATGGAGAAATCCATTTGGACTTCTGTAGATCTGAAGATCAATTGGCAGATATATTTACAAAGGCATTAGCAAAAGAGACCTTTGATTTTTTGAGACAAAAATTAGGCATTGTAAATGCTAAAATTGTAAGTGGTAGAAATTAAGGGGGAGTGTTAGAAACTCAAAATGAATAAGAGTTAATTTCTCCACTCCTCATGCATGCAGAAGTGAACATGCAGTTGTGAACAATCAGTTAGTGAACAGTTAGTTATCAAACAATTAGTTAAATTGTTAAAGAAGTAGTTCACAATCAGTTAGTTAACTGACAGTTAGATATCAGTTAGTTTAAGCACTTAACAACCAGTTAGTTAAGCAGTTAGATGATTAGTTAATCAATCATTTATTTTTAGATTCAAATCTATTTAAAGACACCTTGAGCGCAGCATTGTAAGCAAGGAAAATTGAAGATCAATAAAATATTTTTCTTTCAAAAGATTTCTGAAGCAATTGGGTTCAGTTCTTATTTGTTTAAATTCTTGTTTTGCATGCTCTCTTGATTCTAACAACTCCTGCTTTGCTTAAATAGTGAGTCACAAGATCACTAAGGCCCTTTTCAATGAAAAATAAATCTGGCTTAAAGCTTAATATTTGAGAACAGAACTTTTAAATATATTCCTCTTCCATCTTCAACTGGATACCCCTACAAATTTTTCATAACGAATAGTCTAAGATATGTCTTTTGATAAAACCAATAAAATACGGACAATCTTCTAGTCCTAGAATGTCCATATTTGCTGGTATTTGCTTTACTGAAACACTCCAGAGATTTTGTAAATCCTACACTTTTTGAAAAGGGTACATAAATAAATATACAACTTGAATTTATAAAACATATATAAAACACACATTATAATTTGTAACGTATAATGAAACTTGAAAGACGTATCACACTCTCCTACAAGGAACCACTCACTCAGCAAACCCCTAAAATCCACCGTCAAGTAAACTTCACATGTTTCACATGGAAATTCAGAGAGCAAACACGTACCCTTACTTCAATCTAGTATATAGTAGCAAAGGGAAGGTAAGTTTGGAGAACAAGAGGGACACCTTCCTTAAGGATTTTTCCCTTAGGGCCTCAGATCATGTGCAGTCTCAGATATCTAGTACATAGGAATGGAGCAAGCATTTCTCATACATGTTACAGTTTATCAGAAGGGAAACCTACACTCTGTCTTTAGTCAAATACTCTTTACTACTGTTTTAACTTCTGCGTTATACGGTATTGCTAAACTTGGGGAATATGTTTTGTATCACACAATCTTCCTATAATATCAGCAGCCATGGGGCAGGTTTACAGATCCATTCCCATCTTAAAAGTTACAATAGCAGCTGCTAAATCAACAATGAAACTTATTCCTGCAAAGATAGCGCACTGTGAATAAAACAACATTACTCCTCATTAGAGAAGAAGATATCCTAAGTTATTTCAGAGTTCTTTCCTTTCCAAATGGCCTTATGCGGTCTGAAAAAATGAATGTTTCTACCATGTGTTGCTATGATATTCTGTTCATTTTGCACCGTAGCAAAATTCCAAACTCTACAAACCCTTCAATGTCATGAATTAATGAATTGACTTTGCCTGTCTGATCGACAATTAAAATATATGTGATTTGACCATGCAGTTACCTAGAGAATTTGGGTTTTGACCATCTCTTATTTATCCATCCTGCAGAAAATCCGTACTAGAGCAGCAGGACACATTTGATATTTATGTAAACATAAGTTGTGCCACCACACCCACTGCTTTTAATTCTACATATATAAATTTTCCAATCCAATGCATTTTCTATTAAAAGGAAACACAAATAATATTGTAGATAATATATCTGAAACGAATTGTGTCGCTTTCTGTTTTAGGTTTAGACATTTCAGGTCAAACTTCTAGACACATCCTTAGGGAAATGTAAAAAACAAATCTGGGCATATGGTAAACAATTTTTTACAGAAATTTGGTGCACACATTTTAAGAGTAAAACAAGGACAGTAAGAAAAACAAAATACAGTACTACAAAAGACTGATAGATGCAAAAGGCAGTTAACACTAAAACTTCAAATGAAGTTTATGTATAATGACGATGCACATAGAAGTCTTTTTTTTTATCAACTCTGCATTTGTCATGTTCTCTCCCTTTTTGTACTCAAGTGAGCAATCCAAAAGAATGAATATTGGGTTTAAAATTTTCCTCCTCATTTTACCTAGTGCTACAACATCTTTGTTTATCATAACACCCTTGAGAACCTTGGAATCTTCCAACTAGCCTCCAGGAACCTTCTCAATTTTAACAAATTTCTTTATATCAACCTCGCACAGACCATTTTCAATTTAATCACTCACGGTTGTAGTTGCATCAATTGCCAAATACTAAAACAATACCATTTGTATTAAAAATCCTCAATGAATTTTAAAATATATATAAGAACAGAAATCTAGAAAATGCAAGATTATACAAACTGAAATTCACATCATACTTATTTCTTACAATTGTATTTACAAACTGACAGGGTCAAAATTATTACTTGCTCTTATCTTTTATACAAAAAGTTCGCAAAACATATTTCCAAGATACACTGTTACAAGCTCCCCTGGCTAATAATGGATAAGTGGAGAGAAGTACAAGGAATCTAGAGTCCAGCATTAATCATTCATGTGTATAACATATATTACAATAACACTTTCAATAGAACACGAGCTCTTTCAATAATCACACGGATAATGCAATTGGGATATCTACGTTTTTGGTCCCTTTGAGTTTGGCTAGACTTTTCATCTGTTGACCAGGGCTTCCTCGGTAGTGCAATTGGCATGTGAATTTCTAAGGATACACTCTTTCTTCATAAAGTCCTGGTTCTCTTGCTGAAAATAAACTAGTGGATAAACCAGACCCGTTAATCAACCATTATTGCTCATTTATAAAAGCAAATTTGATTCGTTGTTTCATGGGTATCGAGAAATAATTAGAAGATAGATCAACAATAAATTAGACGACTAAGAACATGGTGGCAGTCATGACATCAGGAAGAGGCTATTTCCAGACAACATTCAATGATCCTCATAATAGGGCTTTGGTTTCCTAAACAGAACTGACGATGCTGGGGAGAGGACAATCCATGAAAGTCGATGAAACTTTGAATAGTTTTGTTAAACCATTTGTTGGAAGATCCCACATTCTCTCATGTTTAGGAAAGATTCTCAATATTGGCAGAAATCAGTTTTCAAAGCGAATAATCTGGCCGTTTACTTGACGAAATCTCATATCTCTATAGAGAAATCCATCCCTAAGCATGCAAGAATGTGTGTAGATATCACTCCCTTGAGAATTTAGATTACTCGGTAGATTCAACCTTTTATTATTGGACCACTTTTTCAAGCAGACACTGTATTCTCCAAACGTTCCAATGTGTATAAAGTACTTTGATGTATGGGCATTTAGCTGCTTCTGACCCCAAATCCAAAAGGTTGAAACCATTCCGATAGAATCTACTCCTTTAAACAACATGAAGAAGGTTCTTAACCTAAAAGGAGCACTGGAGAAAAATATGTCAGTTAAATGACCAGTTATACTTATTGATGAAACATCTTATGATTGTTATTCAAGAAAAAAACTGAGATCCAAAAGGCATGTCCATTGTACATTGCTCAACTCTCCTTGAACTTTTCAAACTAAGAGGGTAACAAATTGATCAAATCTGAGGCATGTATACCCTAAGTCTGTATATCCTCAACCACATTCCCATTTGCACCAGAAACACATCAAATTGAATCTACCAACTTAATGCCTAGCTAAAATAAAATACTCCTACATTACTTCCATTTGGATATTTCCTTCTCAAAACCAGCCATTTTAACAAGTAAATTTTAAGGACATAGTAGGCATAAAAAACCTAGATAACATGACATCGGATAAAAGAACAGAAGAAAGAAGAATTTCATTACCGCAATGAGATTCCCAAATTGGCCTGTAAATTTTGTGCCAATATAGTTTCTAACCATTCTCATTAATGTTGGTCCTACTAGTAAGAAAATCTCAAAGGTCCGAAGAGGTATTAAATACAAGTTTTTTTTTAATAAGAAAAAGACAGGAAGATTATCGATCCACAAAAAGAAAACATGAAATTTATGGACCATAAAAGTCTAATGCTAAATAGCTTGGAAGTAATAGAAAAGGTCAAAATCATCTGCTTTCGTAAGAATAAATCGAAAAATGTCCACAGTGGAAAAAAAGACTGTCAAGATACTGAAACTACAGTAAATTATTGGATACGCAAAGATTTCATTCATAACTGGTTTTAACTCAACTGAAGGTCTTCCTCACAGAGATGTGAAGCTTTGTTCTTCCCTCTCACAGAGTGCCTCAGATTTTAGTGTGCTCGAGGAGGAAAGTAGTAATCAGTTATAAACAGATGAAAATTCTATGGTCTACAAGTGAGTGAAAGAGCTTGACCATCGAATTCTTGATCAGTTAAGTATATCATGGAACTGAAAAAAAATTGTCACAATCCGAGGTGAATGGGGTCACTTTATATAGGCCATGCATTTTTATTTCATGAACAATAACATTTCAACAAGAAGGAAGATTACTGCAAGTATTTGAAAATTTTATATAGAAGGTGTGACTAGAGAAGGATATTATTTTGAAAATTAATGGTTTAACGTGGGCCACAAACAATGTTTGAATTATGGAAAAATATTGAATAGAATGGAATAGATGATTTTTCTAAATGAAAATATTTTATTTTTTATAGATTAAACACATATTATAGATCCAACCACTTGGATAGCCACTCGATACAAAGTATGTCACACAAAAGACCATTTCATCTTGATTTGTGAGCTCATTTACTTATATTTTCATTTTACATAAATATGTCATTTTTTTATATATTCTATGCAAATCATATAGCTCATGAGGATTCAAATGATGATTGTATGAAAATATTGCATATCTATCCCAATTGTTTGAACATGTTATGAAAATGTTAATGAACCCAACTCATATAATTTTTTTTCCAGTTAAAAATTAAAAAAAAAAGATCAATCTGTTTTTAACAATCCTATATTATAACTATAATTTTACTTCAAGTTACACAAAGTACCTGGAGTTGACTAAAACGGACCTAATATTGGCCTCATTAACCCCATATCTCATTGCTTGCTTCGTCACAAGTGTGTTTTCAAACCACCCTTTAGCCTCTGTGCCCTACATGGGCACAAATGCCTACTTCATGAAAATGATCATGGGCTTCCATGGTTTCAATCCATTCCTTTATATGTGAAACTTGGACACAATTTTCATAGAAGGAATCCTCTTTATAATTATAATAACCTTGGGCCTAAGGATAAGATTGGCTAATTTGGTGCCCAAGCTAGTTCAAATTTCATCATTACCACCAATAAGCCTATTTTTAGTTTTCATCGACATGAACAATAATGAAGGCATTAGCCGTATAGGCTATAGATCCTCCATGAGTTGAAACCATAATATGTTGGGGTGTATGTGGTGTTGTCAAATACATATGTTACATCTGTTAGACCATGGGTGCCTTCCCATCCAAGAACTGGGTGACCCTTGTGCCTATGGAGACCATCAACAAAACCATGACACTCATGGCAAGCGTAAAATGTCAATATTCTACTTGAAAGGCCAAATAAAGAGTGAAAATTTATAGAAAGTCATAATTGGATTCATCAGTATTACCTAGTATTGACGAGGTCATAAAATGTGTCATTATATCAATAAATAACACCATATTATATTTGCATAAATCATGTTTTAAAATGGACTTATGTGTAGTTTAATAACTTATGCTTGTTTTAGAATGAAATATAAGAACATATCTAATCTATTCTTTAGAAGTCATTGTAGTCTACATTGTTATAATTTTATAACAAATTATTAGAGAATAGATGCCAAATGTTGTATATGCAGGATGAAATGAGTCATCAATATAGATAACAAACTTTTAAGTGATTAAATACAAAATCAGAAACAATCTTCATGTAGATCCAGAGATATTTAGTAGCTTTATAATCTCATATAAACCATCTCTAGGTTTCTCCAGTTGATTTTTATATGGATGTACTGTTTATGTAAGATCATACATGCATATAAATAACTTTATATCAACTAAAAATAGGTTTTGTATTTTTTTATCAATTTATTTGATGTTTTCTCTATGAAGGTGTGAGGACAGACTTGAAAACTTATATAAAATATAAAAATCCATCATCAATAACATTCCTAAACCTGAATCTAATTCAATATTTACATTTTTTTCAAAAAAATACACAAGTTTAGACAAATAATCATCTTGATCCAACTCCATATGAAAAATTTATGAGCATTTTAGTTGGCTCTATAGATGCATAGTTAAAGCTCTAGAGTTCATCAACAAAGCTCCATATTATATCAATGAAGCTTTGGAGTTGAATTAACTGAACGCAAATATGCATAGAATACATTTTAAGGTTCATTAAGCTAAATGAGGCATGAGGACATGTTTTACAAATTTCTATACATAGAATGTCAGAAATAAAAACTTTCAAAAATAGAAATCAACACTACAAATGTATACAACTATGGAAAATTCAAGCAAAGATTTCCAAATAGGATTGATACTTAATTTTAGACATCTATTTATATTTTTTTTGAAAATATGCATTTTTGAAGAAGGAAATATATTTATAGTAATCCAACCACTATGAATATCTCACATATAAAAGTTATTGCAAGGCACTAAATTTGTTACATTATTTTTTGTTATGTTCTAATGCTAAGAAATCAATACTGGTAAAAAATTAAATATTAGATATGTGATGGATAGAGGTGATAGCTCAGGGTTAGAAGTAGGGTTTCCTAGTTGCATGAATAAGAAAGACATTGAAGCGATGAAGGAAACTGAAGTTGTGGGTGATGGAGCAGAAAAGGGGAAGATCTTTAGTCATTATGTCAATAAGAAAGATGTAGGTAAGAAGAAAAAACATAACATGCATAGCTTATACTTAGAATTAAGTATATCTCTTACAAAGCACCAAGGTGGTTTAGGAAGGGATAAATCTAGATAGTTCTAAGGAAGTCAGGTGTCAGAAGTTTGTGGAAGTGGAGATGGTAGTAGTTAGGGTTTATTCCTCGAATTCACTAATTTTTTATGAGTGTAAGAATGCCCTCAATCCCTTCCACTTATGTAGAGATTTTGTCAAAGAGGTAATTTAAAAGTTTTTTCCTAATTTTGACCTTGATCTAGTTGAAATACATACCCTATCTCACAGGAGTTTAGTTGGGGAGGATGTTGGTGTTTCAATCTAGGTGTTTCTCTTAATTTCTACCCATTTTTTAATTTTTGATGAAGATAAGAAACTAGTAATAAGGGTGTGGTAAACATACCTAGTTGGTGATGTGTGTGTAATCCAGATGAAGATGGAGAACTCCTCTTTGGCTTGGAAGGAATAACCTATAAATAAGAAAACACTAACAAAGGGTTTGTTAGCAAGATAGTTAGGTGGACTATCTGGCATGAGCTTGCTAGGAGGTTGTTAATCCACTCTTAATAACAATTAAGTTAAAAGATTTAAAAAAAAGTTAATTTCATAAATAATATAAAATGGAATACAAGATATAGCAGAATTAGGTCAATGCTTGTGCTAAAGTGGATAAAGTCAAGTTCAAAAAATTAGAAAAGCGTCTATGAATAGATAGGAACACAAAAAGTTAGGTTTAGTTGGGGTTAAGGGGCTAAAAATAACTTGTTTTTATTTTTTACCATAGTGATCATCGATGGTTGGGTTAACCGTCGGTGGTTAAGCTAACTGTAAGTGGTTGGATAACTGTCAGTGTATAGAGGTGACCATCAATGGTTGCCTATGGATTACTGAAAATTGTTAAAACAGAAGTTACAAAATAGGTGAAGGGTCTTATAATAGTTTGGTTAAGAATTTGGAAGCTGGAAAATAAGGTACTGATAGTCTAATCAGGGATGGGGGTTATAAATCAAATGAAATAATGAACAAGTAGAATATACCTGTAGCTTGATAGAGGGTTGACAGTTGAAGGTTGGGGTAATTTTGATAGAGTAACAGTAATTTAGCCTTAAAAGCAAACTCAACAGAGGTTTAGGTCTCTTTTACTATTGTTGAGTTGCTAAAGGAAGACTAGATGATGGAAAGCTTGAATATTTGTATGCAAGAATGCTTGTGATGATGGATCCATTTCACCTCCTACTTCCCTCCTTATTTAGGCAAAGAGAGATGGGGGATATAAGGTTTCCTAGAGGATGAGGTTATGGATTTCGATGCTTGGGAGTTTTTTAGCACCACATAAGGTGAATATATTTAATTATGCCTCATTATCTCACACATAGCTAGTGATGTGTTAGAGGGGTGAGGACTTGACCATTGATGGTCAGGGTAATCATCAATGGTTAAGATGATCATCATTATTTGAGTGTATAAAGGTAAAGGGGTCAAGGTGGGTTGAAAGAGGTGGGTTAAGGTTCCAGTTAGTAAGTTAGTGAGTTTAGTTAGCTAAGTAGCTAACTAGACTCAAGGTCAAAAAGGGTTGCTTAGTAGGTTTAGGTTCAAGTAAGTAAAGTAGTGAGTTTAGTTAGCTAAGTAGCTAACTAGACTTAGGGTCCAAAAGGGTTGGTCAAATTGTCAATAATGGTTAGGTGGTCCCTAAAAAGTCTCAAGGAATTTTGAAACCTAGTATAATTTTTTAGTGTCTACATTTTTCTACTTTTTGTTATGTGGCTTTGAATTAACACGCTGCAAATTAAAAATGGATTATTTGGTTGAAGGTCTATTTGCCTCAGGTATCGGAGGAAGTGTTCCCCCTCAAACCAAGATTTAATGAGGTGAAACCAAAATCAAGTCCAGGTTTGATAAGCGCTATATGGTGAGTCATGAGATTAGTGAAAAAAAAGGGTTGGGAATTTAAAATATAAACATGTGCACATAATGTGACTAACTAAGATTATCATGATCTTACAAATACTAAGATTGCCAATTTTGGCAAAAATAAGGTTGATTCTAAAAGGACAAGTGACAGTGTAACTAGTCCATACCATTGGTCATAGCTAATCAAGTGACTATATAAGACTCTTAGATAGAGTCAGTGTTTTTATAGGTATCCAAGGTAGGAAGTGTTCCTTTGAAAAACACAAATGGTTTGGTCATGCAGGAGGTGGTGAAAAATTCAAATGGTCAACATGGCAAGGTTTGTTGGTATGGTTAAAAATACCAATACAAGGTCATTGTAGAATATATGAGTGTTCAACTCAAAAATGGCCAATGTAGAGGTGGATGTGGTCTAATGGTTGGTTAGAGAAGGCTAATCTCTAAAAATACAATTTTTGGCTGGGGGAGATTAGGTGATCTCAAAAAATTAAGCACTTAGGTTAGGTGCTTAAAAAATTTAAAAGTGATATCATGATCGTCTACAGTCAGGGTTTCTAACGTCGACTTTCGATGGTCACCTTGACCATCGATGATTAGTGTAAAACCCTAAAATCATAGAATATAAAAAGTGAAATAAAAATTTCATTTTCACTTTTGATATTTTGATCTCCATGTTTCCATGCATTTTAGCAATTTGGTACTTTGGAGTTTTGTTGTAAGATTTGACTAGGTGTTTTGGTGAGGTGGTGATTCATGATTGGTTAAAGGTGTTTATTGAGGTGATCAGTTGGGACTAGATATACAGGGTAGATGAGGACATCATCAAGCAGTAGGATATGAGCTCTGAACTTGACAATGATTTAGTAATGAAGTAGGGGGTGTTTTTAAAATTGGTAGTTTAGTTGATTTGGGTGTATTGAAGTTGAATTTGGGTAGATTGTAGTTAGTTATATAGGTTTATTGTGGGTTTTGATCTAGGTGTAGATTTTGGGTATGATTTGAAAAATTAGAGGTTAAAATTTGAAATTGGTGTTGGAATTGGGTTGGTGATTGTTATAAGATAGAATTAGGTAGTTTAGTTTGTTATTTTTGTTGTTTTGTTGTAGTTTTGAGGTAGGTAGGTTTGAGAGTTTTACCACTCGTAGTCACACACATTGATCGTCAATGGTTTGACCTGACCGTCAATGGTCAACTTAGGATTCTGGTTGTGATAAGGTTATATAATGCAAATAGTAGGTGTGTTTCCTATTTTGGTTATGTTTTAGGGATGGTAGGTTTGAGGGTTTCACCACTAGTGGTCACACATAGTGACCATTGGTGGTTAGACCCGATCGTTGACAATCAACCTAACCATTGGTTGTTAAACATTGAGAGAAAAAGGTTGATAGGACTGTCAATGGTTCTACTCGATCGTCAGTGATCGAGTGTTTTTAGGGAAGGTTGGTTGTAAAAGATATAGAAGAAGATGGTTTAAAATGTTTGTGAGAGATATGTGGGTAAATTAATGTGTCAGGTGCAAGTTAGGATAGGTAAACGTTTAAATAAAAATGATGTGTTGATTTGATAGTTATTGTGTAGAGTTAAGGTTTGGTTTGATAGATTATAGTAGGTGTTTAAAATGTTTGTGAGTAAAGGTAGATTTTTTTCATATAAGCATTAGGTGTTGGTTGGATAGGTTAGGGTAGATGTTAAAATTTGTGTGGATAAGTTTCAATGTTTTTCGATTGGTAGAGGTAATGTTATAGGTGTAATAAGTTGAAAGAGGTGGGTATAAGTTGATACTGAGGTTAATTTAGAAATGAGGAATGGTGACTCATACTAAACTTGATTGTTTAGGAATGAGACTAGATCTAGATGAGGGATCAGGTTATTAGGATTTTTTCAAACATCCATAGAGGGATGACTCAGGATGACTAGATGCATATAGAGGAGGTTGGATTAGGAGCCATGCGACATTATCAGTGGTTACCACAAGATACGGTGATGATCATAGACCTCATTAAGAGATAAGATATGGTCACAAACACCTTCTTACTATTGACATGAGAGATGGCCATCTTATTAGAGGATGTTCATAGGATTACATGAATACCTATTCAAGGGGAGCCTATTTATCATATTAATAGTGAGGAGTGGGATGAGTATATGGAGCTCTTGTATGGTGAGGATCAGGTTCATGCTAGGTGGCATTCAAGTGATTTTGGTTATGATCCACTATACTAGAGGTCTTTAGATGAGAGGTGCTTGATGATGATGATGATGATGACAGTTTCCTATTTTGGATTATCTGATTAAATTAGTGGATGATTTCCCTATTTGTTACTGGGAGTGTTGGTAGAGATTTTGTTTGGGAGGATGGTGTTTGGGTGGGCACCAATTATGTTAGTTCATATTTATAGGGAGCTCTAGGTACTTTAAGCTCATAGAAAATATGGGATCTATGTTGGGTTCGTGATCCATTATTGGGCATACAAGCACATTCAAGATCTGAGACTTTTGGGACTACCATGAGATAGCTCTGCCTAGGCAGACTAAAAAGTGGGATTTCTATGATGGAAGGGAGATTATGCTTTGACAGGAGTAGGTCGAGGGATGAGGGACATTGATTGGTTTAGAGATGTATTGGAGGGTTTGGTTATGGGTGATGTCATCTAGAGACCATATGTGGACTATCTTAGGTGGGCCCTGTGTCACGCTCTATCTTTACAGAGCTAGTGGTGGATCTATGGGAGGAGAGAGGGTGAGACTGAGATCATCCCATTTGATAGAGTTTGGAGGTAGTATGGTTTTATGTAAGGGATTATATCTCCTTTCTTGAGATATAGGAGGGAGGATGTGGAGTTTTTGTTACTTGATCCATAACTAGTAGATGTAGTATTAGACCATGAGGAGATGCCTATGAAAATAAGGGTAGATGATATTGGTTTTGTTGATGGCTATGCAGGATGGTACTAGGCCTTCTATGCAATGGTGGATTTTGGATGGGATGATGGGGGTCGACAGCCCATAGATGTGGATCCATCTAGAGTATAGGTGTAAGGTGGTGGTCAGGATGGATAGGTAGTAGTAGCATTGGCAATTGTAAATGCTCAAATTATAGGTTTATAAGGATACGTGGCCACATTACAAGGCCATATTATCACTTTATAGGGTTAGGTTGCCACCATTATAGCTGAGAGAGATTAGGTGAGGATATCCCTTGGTTTGGTAACCCATGAGAGGGATACACAGAGGTAGAGGGTAGGAACAATGATAACACTAATAGGAGGGATAAACCTAGTATGATTGTTATGACACGATAATTTGCCACAGTAGAGGAGTTGATATATTATGAGACCATAGTGCTAACATAGTGTTTAGAGTAGTTGATATGGGGAGAGTATTGAGTAAACTTAGCAGATGGACCAACTATGGTGACCCCAAGATAGTGGGCCTGTTTAATGAGTGGACATATAGGCATCTTAGGTGGACTGACACTAGATGGTAGTATATGTATAGGAACAAGAGGGGCCAATAGTAGTGGTACCCCAAAAGCATGATATATGATATGTTATGTAGGTGTATATGTACATGATTTTGATACTGGCCTGCGTGATAATGATGTGAGATGTACATAAGAGAGATATTTATACATTATTACATGTATCATTTATTTGATGGACATGATGTATATGATGATGTTTACGATGATGATGATGATGATGTGTGTGTGTGTGTGTGTGTGTGTGTGTGTGTGTGTGTGTGTGTGTGTGTGTGTGTGTGTGTGTGTGTGTGTGTGTGTGTGTGTGTGTGTGTGTGTGTGTGTGTGTGTGTGTGTGTGTGTGTGTGTGTGATGTATGTTCATGGTTCATGGTTTACATGTTTTGATGTTTGGATGCTTTATGATTTATGCTTATGAGATGTGGACTCAATAGCTTTAGGCATGTGATGATTTAGGGATGATGTTTTTATTTTCTTCATGGATATGATGATGAATGGTTCAATTATGGTTATTGATGTGGTTTATGATATGATGTTTGATGTTTTCATCATAGATAGATATATAATGTGGTTCATGGATATGATTAATGACTGATGTTTGTTGTTCATGATCAAGGATATGTAATGTGATTATGGTTAAGGATGTAATGAAAATACATAACGTAAATTAAATAACAGACTAAATGTAAGAAAAATAAATGAGAATCATGAGACGTATGTCTACATGAACCAATGATAAGAGGGTAAGGAAAAAGCACGATGTCTTTTCATTGGTAAGGACCTAATAAAACCAAAGTTAGATTGGCTTAAGAAACTTTAGGCTTTCAAATGTTTCACATTAACATGCTCCGGTTGATTAAAAAAAGCTATCTTGATCACATTGTGTCAAGTAAGCTCATACTCCCTTGATTTATAGATGGTATAAAGGGGAGATAGGTGGTGGGTGAAAGGTAGATGGTGATAGGTAAGGTAACCTTATGTGGGTTAGTTTTCCCCTTTTATAGGTGACCCAAGAACCAAATTAGACAAATCTATGTTATAATGCCAGGTGTAGACTGATCGATGCAAGAAGTCTACTAATGCTACATATGAAAGTTGATTCCAGCTTTCTTGGGATAGTTTATTCTGATTCTAATTTAGGGTGTTTTGTTTATTAATTTTTATTTTTGATAGGTTGTGAATTTGATTGATGTAGGAAGATTCAAATGATTGATTTTGACCCATTTGACTTATCTATCCTTCAAAGGAGTGGTCTTTGTTTGGGTTTATATGTTTGGTAACTATCCTTTAAGGGAGTAGTCTATCTTTTAGGCAATTTAATTTTTGACAAACTATCCTTCGATGAAGCATTTTGCTATGCTAGAGAGATATGACCCAAATAATATTTTGGTATCCCTAGTGTTTTGAAGCAAGGTTTTATATGGATAAATCTAATTAGGCTTATAGGTTTACCTTTATGAGGGAAAAACTTTGAGGACATGAATGTAATTATAGGTAAAAGGGCTGATTTTGAGAGACAAATAATCATGGGATTCTATCTTATTAGATACAAAAAAATATCCATGAGAACCATGCCATGGGTAGAGCCATGGTACCCATATTTAGGATTTGGCTATGATAGTGATGGTTAATCACATGGTTCTATGTTGTAATTAGTTGTCCTCAAAGGGGTAAAAGGAAGGTGTGAGGGTGATAATCTCATAAATCAAGGGAAGAAATTAAGTTAGACAAAAATGTGAGTTTAATCTTAATTTTAACAAAAGAAAGGATGCAAATGTGAAGCACTAAGAGGCTCAGGTTATGGTTTACCTTTGAGGGAAGATAAATAGTAAGATCCTAATCCATACTTATGGGTTATGATGGAGGGTCCAAGCCAATTGAAAGCGAACTTGTCTCTTTTGCTTTTCTCCATGGTGAAGTCCCCTAGTTTATTTTCAACACTTGATTAGAGGTGGAAAAGAGTTGGATTGACAAAAAGGGCAAGGTTGGCTAGGTGATAGTTTGGTGGAGAAGGGTAATCTCCAATGGTTAGAGGAGAAGGTGACTCCTAAATGGGTTGGGTGGAGGAGAAATGTAATATTCAATAGTTTAAATTTTGTTGGTTCATAGGTTGAGGGAAAAATGCCAAAGGTTAGTTTGTTTAATTGGTAAGGTATGGTTTGGGTTTGGTAAATATTCAAAGCCTCATGGAGGTAAAATTCCCCTAGTTTGATCTTTTTATGGATGTTTAATGTGGTAACAAGATCCCAAAGTGAGGTGTTATTTAATAAAATGCTTTTTTGGGGTGAATATGACTTAATCACCTCCCAAAAGGGGTTTGTCAGTGGTTAATTATTAGGTGTTAGTTGTTAGTTGGTTTAAGTTGTAGGTGGTGGTTCAGGTGGGATTTCATCTAGCGCACTAAGGCTAAGAAAATACTATTGGGTTTGATTTAGGTAGGTTAGGATAGGGATAGTAGGTTTTATGGGTTAATCTTGGTTTAGGTTGTTAGATAGGTTGGTTATGGTTGAGTTAAAAGGTGTGTTGATTGTAGCTAATTGATTTGGTGTAGAGGTTAGGTTGGGTGGATGATTATAGGTAAGGTTGGGTTGATGGTAATTTTGGTTGGGTTAATGGTAGATGAGGTAAGGTTAGTGGTTATTAAGGTAGGGTTAATTGAAGGTAAGGTTGGGTTGATAGTAGAGTCCACCAAATTGTTAAGTAAAAGAGGTAGGTTGGTTCATTCCATATGGATAAGTGGAGGAGATTGGTTGGTTTCCTTAATTGTGATTTTAAAGGAAAGGTGTGAAGGTTCTACTTGGTTAACAAGTGGTTTGGTTAAGGTTAGATCAGCATCATGCCTAGTCAACGCCAAGTTGTGTCCAGGAGGGTAGTAGACTGATGTGTCCAAGACCTACTTATGCATCACATACCATATGGTGTAAGGGGTCCAGTTCAACATAGCCAAATTCATAACAAATAAATTTGTGAAAAATGCCACCGAGTGCCACACCTCCAAGGGAGCTTTTAGGAGGGGATCCATCCTCATCCTTACCATCATTGAGGAGGTAGGAGTTGCAAATGGGGAGGGAAATAACTATTGGATTTTTCTAGAACATCATGGATCCTCGATCAAAAGTATCAAGAATTCACCTACTCTACCTCTGTCAGCACAATGTATAAATCATGGGAAATGAAGTGGTGCACTCGATACATAGAATCCTTCAGGCTTGAATGGTGCATTCCTTAAGGGTTATTGAAGAGTTTGTTTAAAATGATGACTTTCATCGTGATGAACCACTATTGTGTAGTGCACCTAGCACTAAAATATGGCACAAGGTTTAGATGGATAAAACTACCTTATGCCTTCTTAGAAAAATACTTTAACAAGGCATTACAATGAATCCCTAATGCACAGCAGATAGAAATCTTTGTTGGAGAACTAGACATGGAGAGGTGCAGACTCAAGTGCTATTTTATTAGTACCAATGTGAAAGCTACCAAAGATGAGGAGGATGAATTGGATAACCCTAACATCACTCCCATCCTAACATTATCAATATCTAGCTACATCCATAGGCTCTACTATGAGATGAAGCTAAGGAAGAAGGTAGCTCAAGCATCCAATGTAAAAGGTAGCACTGACCCTCTAATTCAAATAGGAGATTAGGGGACCTCAACACTTGATGCAAGTGAAGAATCCCTTAAGAAAAAAAGGGGGAAACCTTTCAAGAAATTTAGATGTGTTTGTAAAGGAAGATTAGCTCAGAAGGAGAAGCATCTGCCTTAGAGCTACCAAAAAGGGGGAAGAAGACCAAGGTGAATGAGGAAAATCCCTCCTCTTTTATGCCTACAATAGTTATCTCTAAAGAAGAGCTAGAGGATTCATATGAAGGAGAATGGGGGACAGGAACATATATTATGAAGGAGGGATCATCTACGGAATGGACCACCTCTCCACGCCCTCAACTTGAGCCAAAGAAGAAGAGGCTCAAGCTAAAGACCCTTGGCTAGGTAGAACTTTAGAAGGCACAAGCATAGGACTTAAAAGAACAGAAGGAGGAGATGGCTAGGGCAGGGGTGGCTGAGGAGGTGATTGAGATGATGGAGGCTAAGGTTATGAAAGGAATGGAGCACTTGATGAAGGTAAAGGAAAGCAACCATGAATAAAAAGGGGTTGAGACTACCCCATCCAACGCATCAATAAATGAAGAGCTAAGGCACAAATGGAAGGCCATAGGCCTAAATCAACAATAAATTGGGGTAACACTAAAATTATATGAGAAGCATAGAAATAAGATAGAGAGTGGTATGTCTTAGGTTGACATTAATAAAATTGAGGCCGTTGAGATCAGAGCCAATGAATAAAAGTGCACCATGTAAAGGAAGGCCAAAAAGGAGAAAGCTACCAATCTAATGGAGCATAGAAAGAAAGAAACAAAAGATGCACCTAGCACCTACACCAGGATAGCAGAGGAAGTTTCATAGCAAACATGCCCATTGCCTGAAAGGGCACCTAGGAATGTAGAAGGCAATACTAGCGCTAAATAATAACAAATAGAAAAAAGGAGATGGTGAATAGAAAGAAGAAAGTGGAAATGAAGAAGAACCAAACATAGACTCTAGTTGGAAAGAAGACGTGGCATAAGAAGAGAGTAATACGCTTGGGAATAGGGGTGAGCATAAGAGAGATTTAAGGAAGATGACTACTATCTAAAAGAATACATGCCTCGAAAGGCTGCAACTAGAATGATGTGCCACCAGGTATCTTGGGTGCTTGATTGCTTCATGGATGTACCTAAGTTTGAAGTTTTAACAAAATTAATCAGAGATCTTGTATAGCTAGAGAGAGGGTACTCTTACAAACTCCTCAATCCTAGAGACATAAACCCTGTGCGCTCTGCCAATGCCCTGATCAAGATGGCATCTTTTGTGGCTCATAAGAACATCATCAATGATGTTCAAGCCTAAAACTATAAGAAAATAGTGAAGGATGCATAAAAATAACTCCAAGAAACCAAGTCCAAGCTCCAACATCTTTCCCAATGCATTAAAGAGGTGTAACCTTCCCTCTTGGACAATATAAGCTTCGAAGGAATGAATGAAATAGACCAAGTTTGTGCCTTGGTTGAATAAATGATCCTAAGGATGAAGCTGGTGTAAGAAGAACTAGAAGGCCCTTGTGATTACCTTAGAATAGAGTTGAGTCAGAAGCTTGAAAGGATTAAAGAGCTCTGTGGCTAGATAGAGGTGCAAATAGAAGATGTGGATGAAATATTTTATAAATTCATCAACCCATCTAAATTTATTGATGCACGCCTGAAGAAAACAAAGGATGAAAAAGAGGCCTTAGTCCAGTAGGCCATTATGATCAATAAAAGTGAGCACCCATAAATTATGATAAAAGTAAAAAACTTGAGCTCTTATTTAAAGACATAGGAACAAGAATTAGAGGTGGTCTTATGCACCTTCTATACAAGCGCAAGTGGGCAAGGTGAAATTTTGGAAGGTGTAGTCAAAAGTGCCAAATAAAATCTAAAGGCCTATAGAAGGGAACTAGAAGGTGCAGATGTGCTCTCTCTTGAGGCAACATCCACCTCGATAGATGATGCCATTGAAGAAATGAAGACTATAGTCCAAGGCTTTGAGACATTCTAAGCAGGACTAGAAAAAGATGCACCTAAGTTTTACGTGCCTAGAGGCTAATCAATTAGTCCAAGGTGAACTAGGATTTTGTATTGGGTAAATGTTGGCACCCTTTGTCCCTAAGTAGTGTCCTCATGCCAACATGAACCTCCAAGAGAAAAGTTGGGGAGAGAGACATCAATGATGATAAGGAGGTGACATAGTGAAGACTAGCACATATGTAATACAAACTAAGATGGCTTATGTTTATTGTTGGTAGACCCAGCCTTGACTAGTTGGCACTCACCTATGAGATGCTGGACATGAAGGTATCATGTTCGGCTGAGGCCCAATTTGATCTTGTAACTATCACTTTGAAATACAAATGAAACCAATCACTTGTAGGGAATATGTGTTAAATACCTCCTCAAGTATAATCTTTAAGAATTAAATATAGTTCTAATGTGTGTGTGTGTGTGTGTGTGTGTGTGTGTGTGTGTGTGTGTGTGTGTGTGTGTGTGTGTGTGTGTGTGTGTGTGTGTGTGTGTGTGTGTGTGTGTGTGTGTGTGTGTGTGTGTGTGTGTGTGTGTGTGTTCTATGTTAGTATAAATGGTAATTAGATAAGTCATGTGAGGATTTATGGAGCCAATGCTAGTTGACCATCGTAATGCATGGTAATCCATAGTTAGGAATGACCCAGCTTGTGCTTACTACTAAGTGAACCTGACCCTATCAAAATAAAGGAGACAAGTACCTCAAGAAAAGATGAGACAGTCACCTAGATATCTTGACCAAGTTAGTGCCTAAATCAACTATCAAACTAGATGCACACTGCTATGATCAAGAATACAACTCTGAACTCATCAAGTGACCATTAACTTGATCATTGATACAACCTTAAGTTGATGAATCCCAAAGACATGCCCCATTGACCAAACCAAAGTTGCACCAATACAGCTCCCAATCCTTTCATCAATATACTTCAGGTGAGTGCTCAAGGTTTGCACCTTGAGTGAATTGTATACCGGTATAGAGATATGCTAAATGTTGTACCTAAACTACTGTTAAAAGCCTTGCACCAGGTTATTTTAAAGTGCCGAATAGTAGGGTGAGCTACTAAGAGTAATGGGCACTATTATAAGAGATTAATAATTAAAACTACAACATGTTTTAATAAACGATTTTGGGTCCCTAATTATTGATGTTATTTTGGATCACATTTTTAAATCCCCCATTATTTTAGTTTGGGGTGAAATGCATCTATTAGCCCCATACGTTCTATGACCACTATCAATGGCTACTTGATCAATCCATAAATAACTTTCAATAACTTATTCATAAGACTGATAGGGAAAGTTTTGGATGTCCTCCCTTGTTTCCTTAGTATGGGAGTGAAGGAAAACGTCACATTATTCCCATCTGGTCCATGTGAGGTGCACTACCAAATGAATATAGAACATGTCACTATTTCATGATGAAATGGACATCAAATTCATTATGTTCCTGTTTGATATGAAGGAATTATTGAATTCTAGTCTTGAGAAGCTTGTTCCTATTGAAGGCCTTTATAAATTTAGCCATTAATTTCTTGAAGGAATGAATATACTTCTTAGGGAGGTGGTAATACAAATCAAGAGCTACTCTTTATAATATTTTAATGAAATTCTTGACAATAACCCCATCCTAAGTTAAGATAATCCCTGACAGTCATGACATAAGCCTTTACATGTGCAGTGGGATCTTTTAAGGTCTAGTAGGGGATGTGGAAGAAGGACTCTTTGTATGTTGAGATCAACAATTTTGTTAAGATACTTAGCATAGTTCCCCATGCTATTAAATTCAATTTTTGATGTGACCTAACTGGAGTAGAAGGGTGGGATCACATAGGGGTTTCTTGGATAATCACTAGGATGAATAGAAGAGGATTCATAGGGTGAAGTGGAATAATCCAAAAAATAGTTATCCAGTTTAGTAGACTTGGATAACATATCTAAGTATGGAGAAATATTATTAGATGTAGAATGATTGGTGATTTATTGAGGAGTGTATGTCGTTTATACATAGCCCAAAGGAATGTAGGGTGGAACATGGTTAGTCTTAAAAGGAGTGTAGGTGGGAGGAATGTAACTTGAAGGGGTAAAGAGTGGTGGATTATTGGTCACCACTTTGGTTTGTGAGGGTAGAGCGTGGGTGAATACACCTCCAATTGGGGTTTGGATAGGATCTTAGTAGGGTGGATTAATTTTAGATGTATTTGAGTTAGGTAATCCATGAGTAAGGATGTCCTCAAGGGGTTGGTTAGAGGCATATCTTGGTGTGGGTGTATGATTTTGTTGTGGTGGGAACATGTAAGCTTCTTGTTACAATAATTAATTAACTATTATTTAGACAACAGTAAAAGAAGAATGAACATAGATAGGAGGATTAGAGTTTATTCTTTGATTTAGAGACTGTTAGTTTTTTTCTAAATCATTAATGTTACCCACCAAGGTATTGATGAGTTCATTCGAGCCCTTGATGGCAGTAATTTTGGGAGCCTCCAGTACAAGAGGGGTATAAGCAATATATTGGTTAGTGTGAATAGATTTATTATGGCTAGAAGCCTTAGAGGTAGTGGTTAAGATTTGTACTGGTGGTTGAGAGGCATTTTGACTCCTACCATGGTGATGTGTAGTTGCTTATATGTAGTTAACCTTGTCCTCCAAATAAAGGATCCTACCTAGATATTTGTCATATCTAAAAAAATAATTATACATATGGGTTATGTAAGCTAATTGATGGTCTAGTAGCCATATGGGTCATGGCCACACTCCTACTGAGATTATTAACATCAAAATCATGATGATTACTATCAATTTTAGATATGTCCTACACCTCATGAATAGTATTCCACTCTTGTTTTGAGTATTGGTTTGATAATAATGTAAGATTGATGATCTACATTGGTGTTAAAATTATGGTTGTTCCAACATACCGAATAAACCTCACCGAAGTTAAGCTAGCTCATAGAGCCTTCCAGGCCAAGAGATATGCCTAAGTCTTGTCCAGACATATTATGGTGGTATAAATATACCTCTAAAATAAATGGAAGGAGGGGAGAAGATGGAGAAGATGGAAAGAAGAAGGAGAATAAAAAGATAAACACAAAAGATGATTGTTTTTCACATCATGATCACCAATTTGCATGTGCATGAATAACACAAGCTAAATTATGCACTCAACTTCTTGAGGTCTAGTCAAGATATCCAAAGTAATTGATAGATGATGGGTATAAATATAAATTAGAATGATTGTTTTTTTGTATGGGATTTTGGGATTATAAGAGGCAAGGGATGCTCGTGATGGAAATAAAATAATTACGTTGCATCATGTTACTCATTAAGAGCATCTAACTGAGTGAAAATAGAAATACAAGGTCCTTCAGTACTGATAATGACAAGGAGGTGAAGCCCTTGATAAACAATAGGAATTCCAAAGTGGGAATGGTTTGGTTGAATTACTTGGGAATTTTGGTCGACTATGGCAGGATTACTATTCCATGTTAGTGCCATATAGAAATGTGAATGATATATGATGAAGTTAGACCCAAAGACAAGAAAAGGGATGGAGATGAGAATCTAGGGCCATGCTCACTCGTATGAGGATTTTGTTATTAACTTGTTTTTATTTTTTGGTAGTGTTTTAACTAAAAACAAAGCTAACTAATTGATAAAATTAAATGTATGAAAATATTTTTTGATTCAATTTTTAATTCATGTAATACTAAAAATCAAAATATAGACTAAGAAAGCAAATGCTAATTTTCTACCTTTTCTAGGTGCAAACTAAATGAAATTATTTTTGTGTTTTCAGATTGTAGGTGAATGAATTTATTATAAAAACTGAGATTTTATAGTATGAAATTAAATAAAAAATCAGATCTAAATCCTAAGTAACAATACTGCTAAGTATCTAAATATTCCTTTGCATATGCAAGCTAGAACTACTTTTTTGGTGTTTATAGGTGAATGCACACTAATTTTGAATGATTTATATCAAACTAAAATGAGTATCTATGTTATTATTTGATGATTAAACAAACTAAAACATAATTTTTAATTTACCAAAATAAGAAAACCAACACCAAGATGCTACCTTTTTACACCCCTATATTTAGCTATAGTTTTATGCTTACTATTTTGCGTGTTTGTGCATGAATAAGAGCTTGTTTTGAATTGAAAATTGATTTTTGTTGAAGATTAATTTGTTTTTGTTTTTTTTCTAACATCTACGTAGGTTTTGAACTCAAATCTATATGTTTTTAAAGAATCTATTGTATGGTTGTAAATAATAAGGAAACTAACTAATATTTTTGATGAAAAGATAGAAAGAGAGAAGAATTATTTTTCCTATCTATTCATATTTTCAAAATAAAGATCTAATATACTTAAAGAAGTGAAACTAAACTAATCTAATTTATTGTAAAAAATAATAAAATTAAAACGGTAAACCCCCAACCTGATCAAGATGTAGACTAGCTAGAAGCAAGAGATGTATTTATGATATGGTCCTCAGCATGCTAGGTCCTCCACTTAGAAAAATGCTTTCATAAACTCTATAGACAAGGAGAATGATAAAATAATATTAGAAAAGGAAGAATTTGAGAGGAACACGACTCCAAAAAAATAAGAATAATTGATTGTGGTTGGTTAGTGCACCGATTGCAAAGATTTGGTTACAAATTCAATGACCCTTCTTGCTTTAAATTGTGTAGTCTAACACATAAATTATTATAGGCAAAACTCAAAACAATGGTAAGTAGGTTGTGGTTGTATAAAAATTTAAAAATTTCAACCTAAAATGCAAGTTTTTGGATTTGAAATTTGTCTAAAAATAAAATACTTGTAGAAAAGGAATAGAAATTGCAAGGGTGAGTTTAACTAGGAGTAGAACTTATGGAAGACATAGAAATTGCATACATTCATTACTCTGGTCTATTTATATGTGCGCCCCCACACATCCTATTTTCTCATTTATAGGAGTGAGAAAAGTACTTAATAAAAAAAGGTAATGCCCAATATGAAGAGCTTTAACTTTGTTGTTTCCTATTTCATTTTCACTTTGCTATTTCATATTTCATTTTTGTAATAGGGCACAAATATATATAATTATTTGTTATAGTAATATTTTATGAATTATATTATTATTATTTGTTGCAAGATAACAATATTTTACTGTACGAAGTTAAATATTAATTTTTCCATGAATTATAGTATTATTAATTTTATAAAATAATAAAGATATTAAAGATATATTATGGAATATTATTTGATTGTAGTAATTTTATTGTGCGTAAGGTCACATGAACTTTACAAAAATTTGTAAATGTAATAACAAGTGATATGGTCCGAGCTTGAACCAACAATGAAAACTATTTGTTAAGTAGACATTTCGTAACAATATATGATACAAATTTGTAATAACAAAGATAATTCAAATGAACAGAATACTAAACATCTACGAGACAAAACACCAAATTTGCATGGTAAAATATTAACAGAACTAAGAAAATATTTACAAAACAAGATATCAGGGTTTATTAATTCCAAATGTATGGATTACATGCAAACTCTTTATTAACCACTTAAGCTCTCCACAAAAATAAATACACCAAATTGACAAAGCATCATTAGAAATACTCCTAAAAATAGAGTGGAAAAATACTATTAAGATTTTCCTTTTTAAAAATAGAATTTGGTGGAATTTATCTTCCTATAAATAATGGGGGGGAAGAAACAGGTTGTTGCCCTTAAAACCCCTCTGTTAAGAAGTGGGCTACAAATCACATCACAAAAAAATATAACATTTAACTTTGTTGTCATATATCTAACATTATCATAATGAATAAACGATTCATATTTGATGGCATCACTATGATCAAAACTACAAAACTTTCCTTAATAAACTCTACAAAATTTAAACTTAAAGAAAACATTCCTTAATTTCACCAAATCGATATAATTTTAAATAACCCTCAAAACTCTCGCATGTGCTATTGCCACATCACATCTGTTATTTCATTTAGAAACAAACGTTTAACATAAAAAATTAATTACGTTTATAATTTTCCAACAATGTGGAACACTTTTAAGACTAATGAGTGTGGGGTTGGAAAAACCCAAAAAAACCCATTCGTGTAGATCTTGAACAATCAACAGCATATTCAACACCACCACCCCCATTTATATGTGGGTTATGATAGGTAGTGCCAATAGATTGTAATATTGTTTATACAAAATTTACCCTAATTTAGTATTAGGATTTTTGGTCATAGAGATCCGGTGGAAGTCGGGGAATTGGAATGGCATGAAGGTGCACTGCCCTTTGCATGTTAACATTATATACTTCTGACATATCCAACTTTTGTGGAGAGATACCTTCAGGAAGACTCCAATTGAAGCAGTGTATCAAACGTGCAAGGCCAAGATGGATCATGGACAAAGCTAAATTTATTCCCGGGCATCCTCTCCTGCCTGAACCAAATGGTATCACATCAAAATCTTAACCTTTTACATCAATTTGGTTTCCTAAAAATCTTTCTGGCTTGAATATGTTGGCTTCTTCCCAGGCAATTGGATCCCTCGCAATGGCCCAAGCATTTACAATAACTTGAGTTTTCACAGGTATTTGATATCCTTCTATTGTGGAACATTCCATAGACTGATGTGGAAGCAACAGAGGCCCTGATGGGTAAAGTCGCAGTGTTTCTTTTACCACAGATTGGAGATATTGAAGATGAGGCAGATCATATTCTTCTACCATACGATTCAATCCTATTACAGAGTCAAGCTCTTTTTGACACCTCTTCATTGATGAGGAATTTCTAAGCAATTCTGACATTGCCCAATCCAAAGTTCCTCCTGAAGTATCTGTAGCTGCTGCCAATATGTCCTGAAAACAAAATTTCATCAGCAAATAGAAATCTGAAATGTAAATGTAACGGCAATGCTTAACATGGCACAAACTTTCTCTTAAAATATCTGGCAGGTATTATAAAGTCTGAGTCCTCCATTGCTTTTCTTTTTTGAAAATCATTATCCAAAGCAGCAATTGCTCAGTATTTAGCAGTAGAATCTTTTTGAGGTATATTTTTTCTATTTCAAATTTGTATGGGAGCGCTTTAAGCAAAATTAAAGGGCAATGGAACTTAAAAGAAAAAATTTGATGGCCATATAGTTTATTAAGGTTTCTTAACTATTTTTAATTATATAATTATTTTTTTAGGAGACTGTTAAATGTCAGGTGGAATTTTAAATAAATCTTTAAAAAATATTTAAAAATTATAATAAAAATATATATATTATTTTTAAATTTTAGTTTTTCAATGTAAATTATGTAAAATTTTTAAAAAAATATATTAAATAAATAATTATCATTAAAAAAAATATACTAAGTAAATTTGATCCTTAAATTTAATTTTTAATTAATGAAAAGTTTTTTAAAAAAAAAGACTAAAAGTTGTATAATTTTTTATTTTTTATTTTTTAAGATTTTTAAGCAAGGACAATAAGAAAAAATATTAGCATCTTTAAAAATTTTAATTTATAAGATTTGATAAGTTAGAAAATGTTTTTTTAATTTTATGCTTAAGAATAAAAAGATAAGAAGTTAAGGTGTAGATTTTTTTGGGGTAGGTTTAAGCCACAATTTTTTTTTTCAGACTCTTAAGTCAAAGAAAAGGAGAAATTTTTGTATTACACAGAAAATAAGACGGAAAAAATTTTCAGTTCTGATATATTTTTTATCCACAATTTCACAGAAAAAATAAAAAGGGAATAAACATACTATGATGACATTCTTGATATTGTCTCGTGTAATTTTGATTTCCATGGAGTCATCTTCACACAAAGAAAGCAGCATATCCACAAAGTCCTCACACTCCAAACTAGTGCTCCAATTCTTCCTCCTTTCAATGTGTTCATCCACAATTTTTTCCACAAACACATGAAAAATGTTAGTAAGCTCACCTTGTTTTCGCCTAATCCCATGCACATCAAGCCAACCCAACAGAGGAATGTGATCCCTGTAATTAAACCCAGCTGTGAGAGCGAGCACTTCGTCCAAAACTTCCTTGAATACTCTTCCTCCCAGCTCAGCCTCGTTGCATTTCTTCCCAAATGACATTCTGCAGATAATATTATTAGTTAGCAAACCCACCTCCCTGGATACATCTACAGCACAAGGATTCATCCCACTGTTAGCATAAGCTTTGTGTAGTACGGAGCGTATCATGGAAGACACTTCTTGGACTCTGAGGGATGAGAAGGACTTCATTCTCTTAGGTGAAAGAAGCTCCTGAATGATGAATTTGCGCATGAATTTCCAGTATGGGCCATATGGGGATAGTGAAACTTTCTGAGGGCTTAGAAGGTGGTTATCGTCTCCCATTGGAGGACGGTTTGCAAATATGTGGTCCTGCGTTTTCAAGACTTGCTCAGCCAGGTGTGAAGATGAAATGACAAAGGTTGGGAGAGAACCCAAGTAGAGGGTCATTATTGGGCCATATCTGTGGGCAAGGTTGGAGAAGCATCTGTGAGGAAGACGGGATATAATATGAAGATTGCCTATGATGGGCAATGGTGTCGGGCCAGGTGGGAGATTGGATGTTTTTCTTGATTTTCGAAATACCAGGGCTGAAACGAATAGGGCTATAAGCAGGGAAATCCATGTAATACTCAGGGATTCCATTGTTGCTAATATAAAATGGCCAATGTGAGGGCGTAAGAGAGCTTACTGTTTGAGTCAATCGGAAATGGTGAGAAAGAACGCTGTATAGAAGGATCCATTTGCTGATAGAAAAATTATAAAAAATAAAAAATCCATTTGCTGGTAGAGAGAAAATAAATAAATAAGAATAATAAAATAAACCCATCTACCCATTTGCTGATATAATTTTTTGACTTGTTCTTCCCCTTTACTATCCCCGAGTCATATATGATGTGATATCTTGCCAAGAAAATTAAATGATGTTTGTGAAGATTTTGTTTTGTTTTTGTAAATATTCTTCAAATTTTATGTTTGACCACGTCTTTTAACTTTTAAAAAAAGACGACATAGCCGGCCCACATCATTAATAAAATTATCTTGGCCGGCGTACATGGTTACATTGATTCGATCTGGGTCTTGCAAGACTTAGGGTCACAATTATTGTATCCATTTTTATTTTTTATTTTTATTTATTTATTTATTTTTATGGTTGTTTGAGTTACAATTTAAATAAAAAGATATTAAATGACATTTAAACAAATATTATGAAATAGTTGTTTTTAATAAGATTTTATAGTTATAATTAGTAATTGTTTCAAAAGTGTAAGTTATATTGGAAGGAATTATTTAATTTTCGTTTTTAGTTATGGATTCGATGAACCCTGAGACGATATGCATTCAAAGTTTTATCATATGTCACATCTTTCAATACAATCATATAATATGGACAAAGAGTAAATACAAGATAGGTTATGAGACCTCAATGTCTTGTCCCCACATCAATAGTATTACATTGTTGATGTGATCCACACATCAGACATGGAATTCTTGGCGTAATCAAATTAGCTATCATGATTTCCTCATCCACCCTTGAGAATAAAAAATGACCATTCAAAGATGCCACTACCTTGCAAGCTATAGACCCCTTTGCAATGAGCGATAGTCATACTGTTGGAAATATTGTCATTGATGTCAAAGGTCTAGGATTATTGGTGATAAAGGCCCCACTGCATTTAATGGTGTTTTTAATATTCATTTCTTAGCTAATGTGTATTAATATTTATTTAATATTAATGAATATATTTTTGGTTGCATATAAGTCAAAAGAGGGCCCATGGAGAAGTCAAAGAGTCACGGGGTAAAAGATGAAAGAGGAATGAGACACATTTTCTCATGAAGAGTCACCTTAAAGAATTCCAAGAGTCACCATGTGAAGACAAAATAGGTATGGCGCATTTTTTCATGAAGGAACACTTTGAGGAATACAAAGAGTCACCAAGATAAAGACAAAAGAGGAAATGATGTTTTTGCTTATGAAGGTTACCATATGACTTTTCAAATGTAAGGATATGAAGGGTCATGCAATTTTGGCGCCATTTTCCATGATGATTGAAGGGTCACAAATGATGAATGCCAAAGGTCATTTGGAAAGCTATAAATAAAGGCTTGAGAAGCCATTTGTAATATGTAAGAGAGTGTATGGTTTGTATTTGTTTTCAAAATAAGAAAAGTAGGAGATATTGTAGAGTTCTATCATTTGTTGACTAAGCAACATTGAGAAATAGTTTTTTATACACAAGAAGGGTTGGTGCTCACAAATAGTTGTTGTGTTGGTGATCGGCAAAGGGGTTGGTGCTCCTGCAAGTTGGTGCTTGCGAACTTTGTATTTTGAATTGGTGCTCATTCATACACTTGAGATTATTCTCTGTGGTTTTTATAACTTTCAGCTTCCATGTAAAAATATGGTCTCTCTCTCTCTCTCTCTCTCTCTCTCTCTCTCTCTCTCTCTCTCTCTCTCTCTCTCTCTCTCTCTCTCTTCTGTGGTGCAAATTATTATTTCAATTTTAATACATATCTTGAATGTATAATTGAGTGGTTAAAGAAAAGAAATCAAATTAAGTAAAAGATATATAATATACTGATTCATCCCCCCTCAGTACATTTCATGCTTAACAATTGGTATTAGAGCAAATTCCTTTTGAAAATGTTTTACAGCTTGAAGGAAGATCATGAAAGCCCGATGATTGGATCACATGAATTTGTAAAAATAAGGCACTTTTGTTTGATGGGATGAATTATGTTTTTTAGAGCATAAGGATGAATACTTATTTGATGGCCCTTAGATTTGACATATGGCAAGCCATAGTGGAGGAATATGAAGAGCCACAGACACTTGTAACTACTCTGATAGAAAAAAAGGTAAGTGAAAATAATGCTAAAGCTTTAAATACTATTTTATGTGGTTTATGTGAATCAAATTTTTTTAAAGTTATGCAATGGAAATTTTCTCATGAAACTTAGGTAAAACATGAGAATATTTATAAAGGTGATTGAAAGGTTCAGCAAGCTAAGCTTCAAACTTTCAGAAGATAGTTTGAGAGTTTGAAGATGGAAGAAAAAAAAATATAGCAAGTTATCTCTTGTAGGTTGATCAAATAGTCAATCAGATTCAAGGTCTTGGAGAAAATTTAGAAGAATTGACTATGGTTCAAAAGGTTTTGAGATCTCTACCATTGAAATATAATGCAAATTTTTTGGCAATTAAAGAGATGAAGAATTTAACCAAAATAAATATGGATGAGCTTCATGGTATTCTTACGACATATGAGATGTGGACTGAACAAGATAAATCTTAAAAGAGAGAAGCAGCTTTCAAGACATCAAAGAAAGAGAAGGCTAAAATTCAAGATTCAAGTGATAATTCTAGCGATGATGAAGATGACAATGGAGCTCTATTCATTCACAAATTGAAAAAGGGCATAGGTAAATATCAAGAAAAATTACCTTTTAAATATTTTAATTATAAAAAGATTAGACATTTTGTAGCTAAATTCCCAAATAAGGGTGGTGATGATAATGAAGAAGGAAAGTCTATATACAAAAAGATTTCCAAAAGAAAATTCAAGAAGAAGAGTTTGTATTCTTGTGGAGGCATCTTCATATTTGGCTATGAACAAAATCTCTTCTTCTTCTAAGTCACTATCTCTACTATCTTCGATTGAGCATAAAGAAGAAGAATATGATCAAGTTGAATTGAATCTAGAAGGAGAACTCATTTGTGCCTTAGAAGAGTTAAAAGATCTTGAAAAGAAGAATTGAAGATTACAGCTCTAAATCAAGAAAAATGAAAAGGAGTCAAAAAAAATAATTAAAGATCTACAAGCACACTTTGAAGAAGCTAAGAAGAATAAAGAAGATCTAATGGCACATTTGAGAATAGTAAGTCAAGAATGTGAAAGATATGTTATTTAAATTACTTCTTAAAAGCAGATCTTGAGAAAAAATAAAATAATCAATGATAGACCAGCCAATGATTTGAAATTTGAGAATAATATTAATATGTTGAATAAGATATTAGAAAATTAAATATCAATGTCAGATAAGACATGTATTGGATTTAAAAAAGAGAAAGAGAAGGTCACTACTCTCACAGACAAAGAAAAATAAAAGAGCTATGCTGAAGCTCTTACAAAAGAAGAAATAAAAAGGAAGAAGTTAAGAATATAGAGGACATCTCAAACAAAGAAGGTTGGATGGAACAAAGTTATAAAAGGCAATCATGTTAGAGATATATAAATAGGTCCTTTTTGTATGGTTACTATTTTTATTATAATAGATATAGTCATAATAAATTAGAATGTCAAAAAAGAGCTAACAGTTTCACAAATAAGGAGAAAGAAAGTCATGTAGAGTCAAATAGAAGCTACAACTCTTTTGCTCCTCTATCAGGGTTTAATGAAGAGGCCATAATATGTTACAAGTGAAACAACTTTAGAGACATAGCTTGGTACTGTAGAAGTGTGTTCGAGTTAGTTAAGAAGGATCAGAGTTTCAAGGATCCATTAATCAAGAAGAAAGTTCATACAAGTTCATGGAAAAAAATAACTTGAAAAATCTATGTTGGTGCAGACTTCTTTGCATGTAAAAAATGAAGAAAAGCCATGGTTCATTGATATTGGATGTTCAAGTCACATGACATGAGACAAGAGCAAGTTCAAAACTTAAAGAAGATTAATGGTGACATAGTGAAATTTAGAGACAATACTACTGTCATAATTGTTAGAAAAGGTACACTAAGTTTGGATAATGGTAGAAATAAAACTAAAAATATTTTGTATGTAGAAGGTCTTAAGCATAATATTTTGAGTGTAAGTTAAATGTGTGATCAAGAGCACACACTAAATTTTTATCAAAAGGTTTTGAAATTAGAAGAAAAAAATTAGATATGTTGGTTGCAGATGCTTAAAGAACATGCAATAATTTGTATATGCTATCAGACATCAAAGGTCAAAGATGTTATTTGAGCTAGATTGAATAAAGTTGGCTATGACACAAGAGAATGGGGCACATAAATTTTGATAGTCTTATCAACATCAGCAAGAAGTAAGCATTCAAAAATCTTTCAAAGATTATAAAGCCATCTAACACACTTTGTGAACTTTATCAGCATGGAAAGCAGGCTAGAAGGTGGTTCAAAATAAAAGAGCAATCAATTACTTAAATGCTAGAGCTTGTTCACACTAATCTATGTAGACCTATGAAAACTCAAAGTACTCAAGGTGAGAAATATTTCATGTTGCTTATTGATGATTTTTTACATATGACATGGGTAATGTTTTTAAATAAAAAATCAAAAGCTTTCAGGCATTTCAAAGTATTCAAAGCATTAGTTGAGAATGAAACTAGTTTGAAAATTAAGTGTCTAAGATTATATCGAGGAGGATAATTCATGTTAGATCAATTTATTGAGTTTTGTAAAGACCATGGAGTAAAGAGATATTATTCAGTAGCTAGAACTCCACAAAAAAATGGAGTAGTTGAATGAAAAAATAGAATAGTTCAATAGATGGCAATGACAATGCTAAATAAATCCAAAATAATAAATAAATATTGGAGAGAGGTAGTTAATACAATAGTGCATATTCAAAATAGAGCATTATTGAGAGTTAATAGTGACAAGACTCCTTATGAGCTATGGAAAGACAAACTAGCAACAATTGATTATTTCAAAGTTTTTGGAAATAGATGCTTCATAAAGAGAATAGATGAAAAAATTGGTAAGTTGGAATCTAGAGCAAATGAAGATATATTTATTGGTTATTTTTGCAAAAGTAAAGCTTATAAATATTATAACAAAAGAACCAAAAAAAATTGTTGAAAGTGCTAGTGTCAGAATAGAAGAAGATGGAACATAAAGAATTAGTGATCCAATAGACATTCTTGAAATCATTGAAGAGGAAGGTTTTGAAGAATCAGATGAAGATGAGAATAAGGAGAAAAAGGGAACCAAAAATCCATCCAAATATGTTCCAAAAAATAATAATGAAAGTGACATCATCAAGGATATAAATGAAAGAATTCGCATAAGAAGAATGATGGTTAGTGAATCTAAGCAAGTAAATTTTTTTTTGTTAATCAAAATTTAGCCTAAATTTTTTTTAAAGCTAGACATGATAAGCATTAGGTTAAGGCTATGGATAAAAAATTAAATCAGATAGAATAGAATGATACTTGAGAATTAGTGCCTAGCCCAAAAGATCACAATATGAAAAGAACAAAATGAGTTTATAGAAATAAGTTGTATGAAAATGGAGAAGTGACCAAAAATAAAGTAAAATTAATATGTAAAGGAAATGATTAGATTGAGGAAATATATTTTAAACAAAAATTTGCACTAGTGGCAAGGTTAGAGGCTATTTGAATGTTTTTTGCATATGCAGTATTTAAAAATTTCAAAGTGATTCAAATGGATGTCAAATCTGCCTTCCTAAATGAGAATCTAGAAGAAGAGGTCTACATTGAGCAGCTTAAGGGATTTATTCTCTCAAATATTAGTAGCCATGTATATAGATTGAAGAAAGCATTGTATCGATTGAAACAAGCTCCCAGAGCTTGGTATGCAAGACTTGACAAGTACCTGCAAGATCAAGGTTTCAAGAGAGGATTTGCTGATAGTAATCTCTACATCAAAACATAAGGTGAACATCAATTGATTGTTATGGTATATGTTGATGATATCATTTTTGGAAGAAATATTGAAAAGATGACAAAATGATTTTTTGATAATATGCAAAAAAAATTTGAGATGTCTATGCTTGAAGAATTGTCATTCTTCTTAAGATTGAAAATATTTCAGTCAGATAAAAGAATTTTCATATCTCAAAGTAAATATGCCAAGAAAATATTGAAGAAATTTAGTTTTGAAGATTGTGCACTAGTTGACACACCAATGTGTATAAGAAATAAGGTGAGCAAGGATGAAGATTCACTTATTACAGATCAATCTTTGTATAGATCTATGATTGGTAGTCTTTTATATTTGACAACATTGAGGTCAGACATCATGCATGTAGTAGGTATGGTTGCAAGATATCAGTCATCTTTAAAAGATAGTCATGTTTAGTTGGTGAAGAAAATATTTAGATATATCAAGGGGACATTAGATTACGGATTATGGTATCCCACATGTAGGGATTTCACTTTAGTTGATTATATAGATTCAGATTGCGCAGGGTGCTTGGATGACATAAAGAGTACAAGTGGAGGAGCTTTCTTCCTTGATGATAGCTTAGGATCATGGCTAAGCAAGAAGTAGAATTTAGTATCATTTTCTACAGCTGAAGCAAAATATATTGCAATAGTATCGTGTTGTACTCAAGTGCTTTAGATAAAGCAAACTTTAGAAGATATCAAGGTAAAGTATGATGAACCTATTTCTATTTTTTGTGATAACACAAGTATAAATATTTTAAAGAATCTAGTGATGCATTTAAGAAAAAACATATTGCCATTAGATATCACTTTTTAAGAGACCAGATTATAGATCAATAGGTTAATATGGAGTATATCAATACTATAGAGCAGATTACAGATATTTTCACAAAGACACTACCAAAAGACACATTTGAGTATCTGCGAGAGAAGTTGGGAGTAATTTATTTTACTTCCTTCCATTGAGGTTCAGCATCAGTTGAGGAAGAGCTAAGTGTTAGCTCTAGGTAGGCCCTTTTCTATTTATGTCAAAGGGGGAGAATAACAGGTATGGGTGCAAAAATAGGTATAGAACACAAATATAGGTTACTACAGTAAGAGGGAGTTACTATATATTTTTTAAATGATAGTATGTGTCAATTTCAGTTTGAAGTTGCCATCAATGACAAAGAGGGTAATTGTTGGAAATATTGTCATTGATGTCAAAGGTCTAGCATTATTGGTGATAAAGGCCCCATTGCATTTAATGGTATTTTTAATATTTATTTCTTGGCTAATGTGTGTTAATATTTATTTAATATTAATAAATATATTTTTGGTTGCATATAAGTCAAAAGAGGGCCCATGGAGAAGTCAAAGAGTCATGGGGTAAAAGAGGAAAGAGGAACGGGACATATTTTCTCATGAAGAGTCACTTTGAGGAATTTCAAGAGTTACCATGTGAACACAAAATAAGTATGTCACATTTTTCCATGAAGGGACACTTTGAGGAATATGAAAAGTCACCAAGATAAAGATAAAAGAGGAAATAATGCTTTTGCTTTTGAAGGGTCACCATATGACTTTTCGAATGTAAGGATATGAAGGGTCATGCAAGTTTGGTGCCATTTTCCATGAGGGTTGAAAAGTAATAAAGGGTGAATGCCAAAGGTCATTTGGAAATCTATAAATAAAGGCTTGAGAAGCCATTTTTAATATGCAAGAGAGTTCATGGTTTGTATTTGTTTTCAAAGAGAGAAAAATAAGAGATATTGTAGAGTTTTATCATTTGTTGAGTAAGCAACATTGAGAGATAGTTGTGTTTTATACACAAGAGGGTTTGGTGCTCCTGTGGATTGGTGCTCAAAAATAGATGTTGTATTGGTGCTCGACAAAGGGGTTGGTGCTCTTACAAGTTGGTACTTGCAAACTTTGTATTTTGAGTTGGTGCTCATTCATATACTTAAGATTGTTCTCTATGGTTTTTTTCACTTTGGATTTCCACATAAAAAAATTTGGTCTCTCTCTCTCTCTCTCTCTCTCTCTCTCTCTCTCTCTCTCGTGGTGAAAATTATTATTTCAAATTTATTACATATCTTTAAGTGGTTAAAGAAAAGAAATCAGATTAAGTAAAAGATATATAATATACTGATTCACCCCCCCCTCTCAGTATATTTTTTGCTTAACACATACAAATCTAAAAGTTACACTAAATTTGGGTTTGGTGTTTGATATGGACACCTTGGTGTATGATATCATCAAAAATACCTTGTCATTACCCCTTACCATCACTGCTCATCTCATCTTGTAATCTTTCACTATTTACATGTTTTGTATGGTCTTGCCCTTTCTTCCATGGGTTTGAGTATAGTGTTTTTGTATGTTCTTAAATACTATGTAATTATTCTAGAAGTTGATGTATTGGTATCATGGATGAATGGAAGCTACAAGATAGACTTTAGAATCTCAATGTTGTGTTCAAGGATAAGTGGCATTGCATCATTGATTCAAGATGCACATGAGACATGGAGCCCTGCCATAATCAAATCAACTCTTGTGATGTCCTCGTCCACCCTTGATAATAAAAAATGACCAATATGTTTTGTATGGCCTTGCAATTTCTTTTAGGGGTTTGATTATGGTGTTTTTTGTATGTTCTTAGTACTAATGTAATTACTCAAAGTGTTATTATATTGGCATCATGAACAAATGGAAGCTATAAGATCGACTCTAGGAATTTAACATCTTGTCTGAACATCAGTGGCATTGCATCATTAATTCGAGCTAAACATGAGATGTGGAGCCCTACCACAACCAAATCAACTCTCATGTGTCCTCATCCATCGTTAAAAATAAAAAACATCCATTCAAATATGTCACCACCTTGATTTGAAATAACTAACATGTATAATTCTTCATCATTGTTACATTGACCTATCAATTTAAAAAAAATCATCATCACGTATGTAGGTATAAATTATATGAGATAAGTATTAAGTCCATATGCTATAACTGAGAAGAATGCTTGTCTTCCAAATGGTAATGTGTTCATTGATGCTAATATTATATTGTATTAGTACATTATATATCATATTATATAGTTATATGCCCTCCCTAGTCTATAATATCACTTGAAATACCTTGGAATTATCCCTCATGATAACTATGCAACTCACCTTAAAATATTTCACTATTTACATATTTTATATGGATTTGCCCTTTCTTTTAGGTGTTTGAGTATGGTGTTTTCATATGTTTTTAACCTTGATGTTAACTGCTCTTAGTTGTCAATATATTAGTAACATAGATGAATGGAAGCTACAAGATGGACTCTGAGACCCCAATAACTTATCCCCTATCAACAACAATGTAGCACTAAATTAAGCCATACATCAGATGCAGAGCTATCATAATCAAATCAACGCTCAAGACATCCTCAACCACCCAGGATAATAGAAAATGCCCAATCAAATATGTCACCTCCTTACAAGTTATAGACCCCTTTGTTATGGGTACAACTGCAAGGCATGTATATCCAAATAATTGCACTAAATCCAATGTTGGTGTATGATATGGGTTCTTTAGTGTTTGGGTGTAGACAAGTTTTATTTGAGGTCCTGTGGGTTGAATGCCATAGTGGCATATGGGAATAAGATTGTGTCAGACACACAAGTGGGAAATGTTGAGAGTCAGTGCACACAATAGTGTACCTGGTTACATGGCTCAGAACCATCCTTTGGTGTTGTGAAGTGCTGATGTAGGTATTGGTGAGATGATCATCAATATTCCCATTGTTCTTTTGGGGGTGGTGATGAATTAACAAAATATGAGTTATTTTTAAGGTAAGTGATAAAAATATATATTATTATTATTATTATTATTATTATTATTATTATTATTATTATTATTATTATTATATTAAAAAATAAATAAAATATTAAATTATCATCATTTATTATATATTATATAATAATTTAATTTGTTTTTTTCACCCCATTATCATCTACATGTAAATATGTAGACAATATGGAAATGACAAAAGTTGATAAGGGAACATTTGTTATCTATTATTTTTCACCCCACTCTCTTGATTGTGTCTATGGTCACTTGTAGTTACATGTTTCATGGGATTCACACCACAATGTGGAACACACAGAGCGTCCCTCGACTATTTGGAGCACTCCTCAAATTTTTTTTAGGGATCCTACTATGATTTATGTCACACCTCCTCCTATATTTTCTATTGTCTCTTCTAAGACTGTTGTACTCTCTCCTAATGATTTTGTTTTTTGTGATGATATATCAATGGTGGATAATGCTCTTCCTTTTATTGAGCCCCCACTATAAGATGATATTATTCTAGACCTTAATGATCTCATTATAGATTCTACATCCATTCCTGTACAGATTGTCACACTTGTAGAGCGTTCAAAGCCTTGCATTTTAGATGACTTTATTAATTCTAGTGAGAATATATAGATTAAGAGTATCGATGACTCATATGTTCTTATGGACATTCATCTTGTAGATCTATGTGATTCATTTATAGACCAATCTTCTGTTTTGACACTTGTTGAGCTTTACTCTCCTCTTCCCATAGACATTCTTTAAATGAATATTCCATGTCTATCTTCTTCTTCAATTTTTACTCTCCCCTTCATTGCATGGTTCTTCTTTGTCATCTCTTACAGTTAGTCCTATGATACTTGATCAAAATTTGGCACATTCAAGAATTAGTAGGGAGACATTTGAGCATTTTACAGATATCTAAATCATGATTCTTAATTACATTCCACTTGAGTGGGAATTCAACAGTTTGACAGCTTGTGTTTTATTTCTTTCAAAAATAAGAGATGTCATTTATTGCAAAGAGATCTATTATAGAATTTTTCATGTAACATTATATGCTTACCTTCTCTCTCTTCTTTATGGAGGCATATATCCTTTATGTTTTATAGGATATTGGGATCATCGCTATGTACTTGGGTATCTCATCAAGCCTCGTTATTGGGACACAATTGTGCGGTCCACATAAACTATGCTTAAAGGGGGTAATGGTGTAGACTTTTATCCTATGGTTTTTCTCTACATGGTTCATTATGCTTGCTTAGGATCTTAGAATTTATTTAGGTCATTTGGGTTGATTAGTCCCACATTCACTAGATTCTGGGGTTTCACTCTCTCTCCCACCTATATATGTACCTCGTTCCATTTATATTCATCATCCAAAGTTTATGAGGATTGTTTATTCATTGGTGCATTTTGCACTTTCTCTCTCACCTACTCCATAGTGTTCATGTGTGCATTCAAACTTGTTGAGTGGTTTTGGAGAAATATGATAAGTGAGTGTGCTTAAGAACTCAAGGTATCTTGAATCCATCATTGCATACCCATGATAGTGAAGTAACTTAGAATTCCTAATCAAATCATTTTGGGATAAGTTGGTGCAAATAGATGGTGTAAAACTTATTCAAATTATGAACCAATCATTTTTGTTGGACTTTTCAGAGTGGAATGCAATTGAATATGAAACCAAACATGATCCATAAGAAGTTTTACAATAAAAAATTAGAAGATTAAAATATTAAAATTAGCATCATTAGCCAATATAGCTTTATGAAAGTTACATATATAGGTGGAAGATAGACATGACCCAAGATCCTCATGCATGTGGGATTATCTTCACTAATAAACTAATTATAACACCTAATAAAGCTAAATAACATTTGTATGGAATAAAATATTACACTTACACCCCCCTTAAACATAGTTTAGGTGGGTAGTAGAATTGGCTCTCGACAACAAGGACTAATGAGTTATCCAAGTACAATAAAATATCCCTAGAAAAAGAGATACAAGTTCCCTATAAAAGTAGAGAGAGTGTGTCAATTATGTGGGGCTTTGCCTGAAGACTGAAGGAGGTCCATCTGCATCGAACAATGTTTCTTCCCTTTGCAAGAGGAAGGATTTAATAAGTGTACTGAAATATATCTATTCTATGATGGATATGAAAGTAATAGTACAAAAAACTCTAAATATGGTCTAAAATAGAAGTGTACCTAATCTTCCTCCTCCGCCCAAACCTGATATTTCATAGGTTGGTACATTATATTTTAATGCATATACAATCATCACATTTAAGTGCATATACAGTCAATATGTATATAGAATCAACAGAAGCTCCGCAACCCCCCCCCCCCCTCCCCCTCACTAAAAAAAACTATAGAGGTTCAACTTTATATAGCATGAGAATAAAACCAATACATATAGCTCTAGAAAAATTACACTTTAAAAAAAACACCTTGAAAGGAGCTTTAGCCTTAAAGTTATGGCAGTTTCAAATTCTTGCTCACATAAGATTTCTCCACTTTGCATAAATTTAAGTTGATTTTTTTTTGGAAACAACTTCACCTAGAAAAACTTAAGCCCCATAAGGCAAAATTTAAGAATCTTTTGGTTATTTGTGACAAGGGGCTTAACTCCCATATGACTAGGGCTAAGACATTGGGACAAAAAACCCAATGAATAGTGCTTCAACCTCTGAGCTTAAATTTTTCATCCTTGTGGCCATTGTCAAAGTTAGCAGGGAGGAATTCAACTTGGTGGAAGTTAATGTTTTCTATGTGTGTGACTTATAATTTATAAAAATTTAAATCTAATAATGTCTAGAGTTATTATTATATTACTTTGATTTGATTGTGTATTCCACTATGCAACTTTCAATGTTGTGTGGTTTAATGCATCTGTAATTGAGATGCTTAACTTTGTCAGGATTAGGAGCATAATTGATTACTTTTCTATAAGCAATTAAACATGGAATTGAACTAGAATGATTAGGTAACTAGAAACTTGAAACAGCAAAGAATATGAGAAACAATACTATCTATATTAACACTCTTCTTGAATACAATAAGTAAATCTTCCTCTCCTCCTCACACCTCTTGGGTGTACAGTATTTCACTCAAGAGTTATCTCTCTCTTTCTCAACCACAACTAACTCAATAACCTGAGTTGTTATCCCCTCCTTGATAGCTTTAACTGATCTCCTTGACCTTGCATCTTGCAGATCTCCTTTGACCTTGCTTTCTTGCTTCAATGCTTTACTTGCCTTTTTTACAATACATGCCTCATGGGTCTCTTAAATAGGATCCCAAGCATACAATAATTAGACTTCTAATTACAATAATTAGAAACACAGACTCAAGACTTAAATTAGTCTTCAACATGCAAACACTCTCAGACCTCTTAAAATTAGATGAGTCTAATTCTGTAAATGCATGCAAATGCATGCACACGCACAGGTGATCGATGTCAGTTTCTATCAGTCTGCTCATGACCGACATCGGCCGATCCCTAGTCCCTACCTGACCAACGTCAGCAATACTACCGATGCCAATTACTGGTTGAACTTAGCAACCTCCTGATTAGCATCCTAGTGAAGCTTTTAGCAACACAACTTAACAATCTCCCACTTGGAGATAAACAGCTGCACCTATACAACAACCTCCACTAATCATCTTAGGCACCTCCATCTTAAAGCTCAAATTTGAAGACCAACCATCACACATCCTATGATGCTACATCTGTCATCCAAGTAACCTGCCACATCTGAACCTACATACCATGTAGAGAAGTGCTTGACCCTGCATAAGATAAATACCTGTTGTTGGTCCCTCTCAAATACCTGAGAATCCACTGAACTGCTCTCCAGTACTCCTTTCTCAAACTGGCTCTGAACTTTCTAACAACTCCCATTGCTTGGGAAAACTTAGGTCTACACCAGACCTCATGTGATTTTGAACACTGTTCTAAGCTTAGCTTAAACTGTCCAGCCCTTGATGTACTTCCCAGTTTTACATCTTGCGTATTGAACCCTACCAATACCTTCTTCACATCAGCTCCCACTAGAGACAAAATCAACTTGTTATCTTCCATGTCTCTAGACATACTCATGCCAAAGAATCTTGCTACTCCCAGATTCCTCATGACACACTTCTGAACTAACTTTACCTTTAGTTTAGTAACTCCCTGTATGTGTAACCATAAAACAAGCACACAATACAATAACAGAATAATGGAGCTAATATTATCTAACCTGGTAGAGAGAAACACAATGGTCAAACCTCCATTGTCCTACAGCTTACTCAATACCATATACCCTGGCCTTCTATCTCACGTGTCCATTCCCGCTCTTCTTTATCCTAAAAATCCATTCGTCTCTTAGTGCTTTCTTCCATCTGGAAACTCCACCAAAACTCTCATTTGGTTCTTCTCTAAGAAATCACATTCTTCATCTATGCCAAGCTCCCACTATTTCCTGGATCTACCTACTCTGCTTCTTTAATAACTTCCTGGTTTTTGACCATCAGTGAGCAATAAGTAGTGTAAAGAAGGGAAATGATGAATTTGAGGCTTACTTACCCTTTCAGTCCTCCACATGGGCATTTGAGACTCCTTAACAGCTTGTTGTCCACCCAACATCTGTTCTAGTGACCGATCTCAGCCATCTCTCAGTCTGCATCTAATCGACGTTAATTCCATGTGACTAACCTATCTATCGATGTTGATTCCTACCTGATCGACATCGATTCCATCTGCCTGACACTATCGACTTTGCTGGTCTGCACATGACCGACGTCGATACCTGCTTGATTGACGTCAGTTCCATCTGACTGACATCGGTACCTGTGTTTTCCTGTAAGTGATGCCTTTTTCACCTGCGAGCTCATCTTGGATCAAAACCCTGTCCAAACTACCTTGCTCAAAATTATTCAGCCCCTGTGACTGTTCTCTGTCCATAATCTCCTCCATAAACACCAAGGCTTCCCTATTCTTGTCAAAAGCATCAAATTTCTTTTTCCTGTAATGAACTCGATCTATGCCCTCTGAATCTGAACTCATGCCCTTTGACTCAAGAACATCCATTCCCTTCTTATTCATGTGACCAAGCCTACTAAGCCACATCTTCGAATCTACAGCTGAAGTAGATAAACCAGAAAGAGAATCAGTAATACAAGTAGATAGATAAAGAGTACCTACTTTCTTACCTCTTGCTGAAATAAGTGCACCCTTGGAAACCTTCCAAGAAACCACTGTGAGGGTTACTGTGCATCCCTCATCACCCAACTTTCCTACAGAAACCAAACTCTGCTTCAACACTGGGACATGCATAACCTCCTTCAACACCCATGTATTGCCCGTCTACAATTTTAGCTGTACTTTTCCTTTGCCAACCATTTGACAAGGCGTACCATCCCCTAAATAAATCTCTCCAAAGTCTCCCTAGACATACTCATGGAACAAATCTCTATTTGGGGTTGCATGAAAAGAAGCACCAGAATCTAAAACCCATGATTCTAGTTGACTATCCAAAGAAAGTATGAGAGAGTCATGTGCCACAATACCTGCATCTTTTGCTTCTTCATTACTTTCATGTTGATTTTCTTTATCCTTCAACCAACAATCTTTTTTTGTGTCCTTTCTTTCCATAAAACCAACAGGTGATACCTCCATTTCTAGATTTGGATCTCATTTCCATCTTTGACCTTGATTTCCCTTGCTCGATCTTCTCTCTTTGCCTTCCCCTACTTTCAGCCCTTAAAGCATTCCCTAATGATTCACCTATGCTTTTCCTGTGAATATCTTCATTCAAGATTACACTAACTACATCATCAACTTTTAAGATTTTAGAAGCAGACGCAGTATTACTTACTGCCATTACCAAACTCTCCCAACTTTCAGGTAATGATCATAAGATTAAGAGAGCCTTTACTTCATCATCAAAAACAATATTGACTAAATTTAACTGGTTTACCAAACCATGGAAATCACTAAGATGACTATATACCGATCCACCTTCCTGCATTTGCAAAGTAAATAGTTGCTTCATAAGAAATACCTTATTTGAAGCTGAGGGCTTTTCATATAAATTTGCCAAAGATTCTATCAACTCTTTCATTATCTTACACTGTGATAAGTTGGAAATCACAGATGATGTAAGGCTCAACCTTATGGATCCCAGAGCCTTTCGATCAAGAACATTCTATTCTTCATCCTTCATGTCTATGGGCTTGCATGCAACCCCACCCAACGATAAGTACAAATCATTCTGATACAGATAATCTTCTATTTGCATCCTCCAATGTTGATAATTCTTTCCGTTAAACTTCTCCATTCTCAGTTTACTTTTTTCTACCATTGTTGTACTCCCACTCAATCAAAAACCCCTGAGAATGACCTGTAATCAAACAATAACCTGCTCCCTGCAACCTTAACTCTGATACCACTTTGTCAGGATTAGGAGCACAATTGATTACTTTTCTATAAGCAATTAAACATGGAATTAAACCAGAATGATTAAGTAACTAAAAACTTGAAACATCAAAGAATATGAAAAATAATACTATCTGTATTAACACTCTTCTTGAATACAATAAGGAAATCTTCCTCTCCTCCTCACACCTCTTGGGTGTACAATATTTCACTCAAGAGTTCTCTCTCTCTTTCTCAACCACAACTAACTCAAAAACATGAATTATTATCCCCTCCTTGATAGCTTCAACTGATTTCCTTGACCTTGCACCTTGCATATCTCCTTTGACCTTGCTTTCTTGCTTCAATGCTTTACTTGCCTTTTTTACAATACATGCCTCATGGGTCTCTTAAATAGGATCCCAAGCATACAATAATTAGACTTCTAATTACAATAATTAGAAACATAGACTCAAGACTTAAATTAGTCTTCAACATGCAAACACTCTCGGACCTCTTAAAATTAGATGAGTCTAATTTTGGAAATGCGTTCTGGAAATGCATGCAAATGCATGCACACGCACAGGTGACCGACGTCAATTTCTGTCGATATGCTCCTGACCGACGTCGATCGATCCTTGGTCTCTGCCTGACTGACGTCGGCAATACTACCAATTTCGATTACTGGTTGAACTCAGCAACCTCCTGATTAGCATCCTGGTGAAGCTTTTAGCTCCACAACTTAACACTATGCAACTTTCAATGTTGTGTGGTTTAATGCATCTGTAATTGAGATGATTAACTATGATTTCATCATTTTGTAAAAATTGTAATAATATTAAGAAGATGCTCATAAAAATAATCAATAAGTAAGCTTCAATTTGAGTGTATACTATATTGAGATTTAAAAACTTAAGCTTAATATTCATTTATAAGTTCTTGAATCAACCTTTTTGGTATGTTTAATATGAATCAACCTTTTCAAGGTATTCATGAAGATATTCTATGAATTTTGCTCATCATTTGAATCATTAGTCTCTTCTTGAGTGTTGGATTCTGAAATACTAGCCATGATACTTACCTAAATAGGGTGAAAATTAGGCAAGGGATGATCACTAAAAGTTTCGATTGTGATGTTATTGATAATATATGTTTTGTTCCATACATGAGTGGTCGACATGACATTACAATATGACTCATATTAACTTTGTTTGTTAGTCCTCATCAACTATCATCATTCGTAGTCACTCTGTCATCAGTCCTCATTGACCCTCATCATCATCCCTAATCACTCTATCATCAACTATCATTATCTCTCATACAATTGATTTAACATGTGAACTACACACCATGTCTTCATTTAGTGCCCTTTAGTGCATAATTCAATTTACTAACTCACTAGTCTACATTTAGAACATGTTCCAACCTTTAAAATAAATTAGCTCAATTGTTTGATCTGAAAGAATTGAGGTAATTGAAGTAATGTCTGAAAGGGATGAAATAATAAATATGCTTGGTAGTAATCCCCATGCTTCACAAGTTGTGAGTACTATGGAAAAAAAATAATAAACACTTCCCCATAAGGTAAAATAAAATAGAGACAAATTTAGGGAAAAAAAAATCAAAGGATCTACTAGATGGAGCTATTAACCGAAAAAAAAATGCATCAATGACAATGATTTTTTGCAGAAGTTATTATATAAAATGTTGGAAATGTTTGTGTCACATTTTGTGCAAGCTTTAATTTTTTGGTGACCCGTATGCATTGAAGTTTTGCACAAATATTGACTTGCCTCACCAAAGAAAACCCCACCAAATTGATTGAAAAAAATTGCCAAATTTATTATGGTTGTCTTTCACATAATTTACATGAGGAAAAATTGTTGGCATACATAATAATTGGGAATTGCAAAAAACAAATTGACACAAAAAAGTGTTAAAAATTTATGAAATTATATTAGTCCTTTCTTCATGAGCTCATCTTTTTCAGGATTGCTTTATTTAGGGCTTCTAAACAATGGCAAAGTTAGATAGATTTTAATTGGCATTTATTTAAAGATATTATTCTTTTCAACTTTAGACATCTATAAATTATACTGTTTTGGATAATTATCTTATATATCAACATTTTTCAATCAATGAAAAAGTTTTTGTCTCTTTAGATCGAAGAGCAAGTGGAGAAAGTTGCTCTCTCTTTTTAGACTTGTAGAATCTTATCAACAATTTGGGGAGCACATTGTGCATCATGAACAAGATTTCATGTTATATCCCAACGTAAGTTTATTCTCTTCAAACACCTTGATAGCGGTGGAGAAATTCTCAAAACACTTCTTGTTCCCCCTTGTCGTTGATCTTGTTGGAGTTTTTTGGATTATGGAATTTATTTTATTGGACCTTTTACATGGGATTTTTCGGCAACACAAGGGATGGCTACTACCCTGTTGGCTCCTCTTTCTATCAACAAACATTCATGGAAAGATGAGAGGGTCGCAGCAGATCCCCATTGGTTGAGCACTTGGCCTAGGACTTTTTTCATGTATTTGATTTTGCTTTGAGATTATTTTTATCACAATTTTACTTATTTCTAATATTTCAGGACTTTTTTTTTATAAATTGTGAATACCAAAAAATAACTTTTTATCATAAATCATTTATTATGTGTAATATCTAAAAAAAATTAATTAATAAATATATAAATAAGTTTTACAAATCTATTTCAATGATATGTTTATTACAGTGATAAAATATATTAAATATGTAATAAGTTTTTAAATTTCCACACCATAAATTTTATTTTATGGATAGAGTTTTTCAACAACTATAAAAAACATCTTTCAACTATTAATTTGAATTTTAAAAAAAGTGAAATCAATATAATAAAAATATTTTTCATAATTTTTCATATTTTTAAATTTTAATACTAAATTTATAATTTAAATTATATTTTTAAAAAAATAAAAAATTAGAAAAAAATAATATTTATTAATATTTTTATTGATTGAAATAAATTGACCAAACTATTTTATGTGAAAATGATTCATTTACCAAATTAGAAAAAATAACTTACATTGACTCCTCATTTTTATATTCAATACTCATAAACGTTGAAATTACTTTCGCGTCACATTTATCGGCGTACATTCATTACTCTAGTCTATTTATACGTGCGACCCCACACACATCCTATTTTCTCATTTATAGGAAGGAGTGAGTAAAGTACTTCATAAGAAAAAGGTAATGCCCAATATGAAGAGCTTTAACTTTGTTGTTTCCTATTTCATTTTCACTTTGCTATATGCTATTTCTTTTTTTTAAGAGTGCACACATATATATAATTATCTGGTATAGTAATATTTTATGAATTATATTATTATTATTTGTTGCAAGATAACAATATTTTATTGTAGGAAGTTAAATATTAGTTTTTTTATGAATTATAGTATTATTACTTTTATAAAATAATAAAGATATATTATAGAATATTATTTGATAGTGGTAATTTTATTGTAAGGTCACATGAACTTTTCAAAGACTCGTAAATATAATAACAAGTGATATGGTCCGAGCTTGAACCATAGATGAAAACTATTTGTTAAGTAGACATTTCATAACAATATATAATATAAATTTGTAATAACAAAGATAATACAAATACACAAAATACTAAACATCTATGAGACAAAACACCAAATTTGTGTGGTAAAATATTAACAAAACCAAAAAAATATTTAGGGAACAAGATATCAAGGTTTATTAATTCCAAATATATGAATTACATGCAAATTCGTTATTAACCACTTAAACTCTCGACAAAAATAAATACACCAAATTGACAAAGCATCATTAGAAATACTCCTCCTAAAAATAGAGTGGAAAAATACTATTAAGATTTTCCTTTTTAAAAATATAATTTGGTGGAATTTATCTTCCTATAAATAATGGGGGGGAAGAAACAAAGTGTTGCCCTTAAAACCCATCTGTTAAGAAGTGGGCTACAAATCACATCACAAAAAAATCTAACATTTAACTTTATTGTCATATATCTAACATTATCATATTGAATAAATGATTCATATTTGATGGCATCACTATGATCAAAACTACAAAACTTTCCTTAAGAAACTCTACAAAATTTAAACTTAAAGAAAACATTCCTTAATTTCACCAAATCGATATAATTTTAAATAACCCTCAAAACTCTCGCACGTACTATTGCCACATCACATCTGTTATTTCATTTAGAAACAAACGTTTAACATAAAAAATTAATTACGTTTATAATTTTCCAACAATGTGGAACACTTTTAAGACTAATGAGTGTGGGGTTGGAAAAACCAAAAAAAAACCCAATCGTGTAGATCTTGAACAATCAACTGCATATTCAACACCACCACCCCCATATATATGTGGGGTATGATAGGTAGTGCCAATAGATTGTAATATTGTTTATACAAAATTTACCCTAATTTAGTATTAGGATTTTTGGTCATATAGATCTGGTGGAAGTCAGGGAATTGGAATGGCATGAAGATGCACTGCCCTTTGCATGTTAACATTATATACTTCTGACATATCCAACTTTTGTGGAGAGATACCTTCAGGAAGACTCCAATTGAAGCAATGTATCAAACGTGCAAGGCCAAGATGGATCATAGACAAAGCTAAATTTATTCATGGGCATCCTCTCCTGCAAGAACCAAATGGTATCACATCAAAGTCTTGACCTTTTACATCAACTTGGTTTCCTAAAAATCTTTCTGGCTTGAATATGTTGGCTTCTTCCCAGGCAATTGAATCCCTCGCAATGGCCCAAGCATTTACAAAAACTTGAGTTTTCACAGGTATTTGATATCCTTCTATTGTGGAACATTCCATAGACTGATGTGGAAGCAACAGAGGCCCTGATGGGTAAAGTCGCAGTGTTTCTTTTCCCACAAATTGGAGATATTGAAGATGAGGCAGATCATATTCTTCTACCATATGATTCAATCCTATTACAGATGAGGCAGATCATATTATTCTTCTACCATATTATTATTATTATTATTATTATTATTATTATTATTATTATTATTATTATTATTATTATTATTATTATTATTATTATTATTATTATTATTATCTGAACTAACTCTCTATGTAAAGGTGTTTGGTGATGATATCTTGATTCTCATTATATATGTTGATGATATAGCCATCATTGGGATTAGTGATAGTCTTATTTAGAAAATGAAGGCTAATAGTTTTTATACTTTTGACATGATAGACTATGGACTAGTGAAATAATATTTAGGTGTTGAGTTTTGGCAAGGTGATTGTGTTGTATTCATGTCATAGAATAAGTATGCCAAATCATTTCTAGAAATGTTTAGAATGATGTATTGTAATCCAACTCACACACCTATGGAAGTTAGAGCTAATATTTCAACTGACATTGCTTCACCTATGATCAATAAAATAGTGTATCAAAAACTAGTGGGTAGCCTCATTTACCTCACTACCACTAGACCAGATGTTTATTTTGTAGTGAGTTTTCTATCTCACTTCATGTATAAACTAAAGGAAGTACATTGGTTAGCTGAAAAGTGGGTATTAAGATATGTCAAAGGTACTATTAACTTTTGCATATTATATGAAAAGTCTATATATTTTAAGCTTTTAGGATATTCTAACTTTGATTGGGCAAGATTAGTAGATTCAATAAAATCTACAACAGGCTAAGTATTCAGTCTTGGTTCAAGATTTTTCTCATGTCATAGAAAACTACATACTATAGTGTCATTATCTTAAATAAAAATAGAGTATAAATTTGTGGTCTATGTAGGTTGTGCAACTATATCAATAAAGAAAATCTTAGAGGATCTTTAATTTGAGTCATCAAAGTCTACTATGATTCTATGTGATAACCAGAGTGTTTTGAAGATGGTAAAGAATCTATTGTTTCATGCCAGGACCAAACACATTGAGGTCCACCATCATTACATCTAAAAAAATTTTACAAATGAATACATCAGTCTCTTATACTACCCCAATTCAGAGCAGCCAACTGATATAATGACCAAACCACTTGGTGTAGATAAGTTCATAAAATTATGAGATAAATTTGGTCTTGTTTCTAGTTTTGTCATTAAGGGAGGGTGTTAGCATTATCATGTATTTACCTTGGGTTATTAAATAAGGTAATAAGTCTATGATTAGTTGCCTTAACCACTTGGGTTAAGAGGTTAGTTTGTTTAATGGGCTTAGCTATTTTCATGTTAGCCAATGTTGATTGTTTTACCCACCCTTTTCACATGTTTCTCGAGTGGCTCATTTCTTTGCCTATTTAATAGGCCTTCTGGTATTTTACGTATAATTCTTTCTCACTCTCTATGTTTTATCTAATATTATGTACTTCTTTTACAAATCAACTATGTACTATAGGGTTTTTTTCCCTAATAAATAGAATTATAAATCTTGGGGAAAGGTGGATATTGTGACAATTCCTCCCTATTTTGAGAAATTGTATCATACACTACCATGTGGAATAAATTCATTATTCCCTTATTATTTTTTGTGCTTTTTAAGGTAATATCAAGAGATATGTGTTAGAATTTATTTGCATAAAACATATCCCAGCTAAGTAATGTTTTAGCTCTACTAATCTTCCACATATAATTTAATTAAGTTTCAACTTAACCTAACTCATTGGAAAATGAATATGGACTTCCTCCTATAACAATGAAGTCTTTAGTTTAGGGATTGCTCTATGTTTTCAAATGTTTTGATGTTGTTTTATTTCAATGTTTAGTCTATTGTTGACAATGACTATGTCAATTATGGTCATCACAATTTTTTAAGAGATAATTAATGCAAAAAGTGTGGGTGATGCAATTATAATTATGGGAGGCCTCTATTGAGGCAAAACAAAAAAAAATTGAATTAATTGGTTTTTTATTTGAACATGATAGATGGACTTCTATTCCTGCTCAAGGTGTAATTTGGTTACATGTATTACTTTTTCATTTCCAATTTAATTCAAAGACAGGAATTTGAAATTTGTTCATGTCCACAAATAAATTAGGCCCATACATGGTTTTCAATGGTAGTTGAAATATTGAACAATTTTAAGATTTGGAACTTAAGATAACATAATTAGAAGATAAGTTCAAAATAATTTATGGAAAACACCTATGATTTATAGGAATTGAATTTGAGAAGATAGGGGCAAAATAGGTCATTTTGCATGCACATTGAATATACCAATGTATTCAATTTTTGATAAATAAATATATAGGTTTTAAATTGAAAAATACAAGGATGTCATCTTCTTTCTAATATTTCCTAGGCCATTTCACTTTAAACAACTTTGAAAAAATCAAGTTTGGAAATATTCATAGGACATGGTTTAGATTAGTTGAGACATGTAACTTCAATTGAGTTTAGATACTAGGTGAGTTGAGTAGGGTATTTAATTCATACTTATGATATAATTGCTATCACTCAATAAGTCTGACAAGACTTACCATGATCTCAAAGGTGTCCAGACATCTGTATAAAAATATAGCTTAGACATTTGTTTTATAAATTACATTTTGATCTACTTGAAGTCCATAAACTTTGTCACATGTTTTTATAATAACACCATGGTATGGGGTTATTTTGAATATTTAGAGATAATTTTAATCATGAATTTAAATAATAACGACCCTACCTAGTCCATTTGGGTATGTTGGATTCCTTGCACATATTAATAGTTAGAGGTATGAGAAGATAAGTAACTTATGATATTAAAATGTGACTAAGAAGTTAATGAGATAGTAACCTCATATTTTAATGTCACCTATGAGTTTTAACCCAGTCTATTTCTTGGTGGCCATAGTCATATGGGGGATCATAATAGAATAATAATAATCACATTAGGATCATTGATCTCAATCGATTGACCAGAATTATGTTATGTTCTAGATTGATGTTCATGATTGATCAATGAAGGCAATGTATTTGATTCAATCAATGGTTTTATCATGTGAATCTATACTCTTATATATTGACAAAGATTGATAGCTATGTTTTTGTTGTGAAAATAAAGTAAGGGATATTTGAAGGTCACAAACAAACTACATCTTGTAAAATAATCTGCTTGTCTTTATTCATCAAAGTTTTGGACCAAAATTTTATTAAGTAATTGTAAATGGCATTTTATAAGTCTCCCATATTTATATGAATATTTTTTATTGATTCAACATTGTCTCCCTATAAAATATTTGATGATCTATCTAATATTTCATTGCATTTGATATAGTTTACCCAAAAAATTAAACATTCATAATGTTTTTAGAGACTATCTAGGTAAATATACACTTTGTTATATTGTATTTCAACACATTTCATCCAAATGGTTAAATTAAGTAGAATTTGAGATTCTAGGAAGCCAAGAAAGCAAGTACATGATTAATTTTATAGACTAGGTAATTCCAAATTTACATTATTTTTTGTACATAAATGTTATTATTTTTATTTGGATCAAATTTCATAGGAATTCTTCATTGTTGCTTCCACACCTTCATTTTCATTGTCACAAAATTTTAATTTTATCTTATTTCTCTTGTCAATGCCTTATTTTTATTTACTTTAAATTATTTTTTTTTAAAAACCTTTGTATTCATTTCAAGGGCCTTTTGATTTATTCAATTGGTATCTACATTTTTAGTTCACTAACTCAATCATTATTATTAACTTTTGACATTGTGTCCATCTACTTCTTGACCTTCTAACCAATTCCCTCTTGTTATGTATATAAAGTGAAATGAATCCATGCCCGCATCCAACTTATTTAGTGCCATTCTAGCCTTCATAAAATAATTCCATAAAAGTTATAATATATAGAGGATCATATGAAGCAACAAATGTGTTAGAATCATTGAGCTTCACCTTTCAGTAACTCAAGGTAAAGGGGTATGAAGCAACAACTATGTTATATACAAGGGACAATGAATTTCATTAACATAGATCAATTACTTTTTAAAATCAAATATGAATATAACCCAAGCCTGTTACGTGTCAAATGCCAAAATAACATGGAAATATTTTCTTAGGATTCTTGTTGATGAGCTAACATGTGTTTGGATTTAGTTCACAACATTGTTTGTGATATGAAAAAGTCATCTATTAGATTGTGTATGTATTTTTTGTTGCTCATTGATGGTTTTTACATGATGACTTGGGGTATTTTTCACAAAAATTAAATCCAAGATTTTTATTATGTTTGTTGAGTAGTTAAACTTAGTTGAAAAAAATAGTTTGAAACTGACTACTCTGTATTGAGATAATGGAGGTGAATACACTTCAAATGTTTTTTTTGATTATTTGTGAGAACATGGAATCAAATTTAAATACATTAATGATTATTAAATGCACAAGACTTTGAAAGGAATAAATCGAGCTATGTCATATTAAAAACAAATCAATAATAAATTGTGGGTTTATTATTGTAGTGTATTTGAGGAACAAATACCCTATGCTTCAAATTTTGGGCCAAAGTCTATATGGGTCTTGGAATGGATTCAATCCAAATGTTAAAAACTTAAATTTCTTGGGTGTACTTGTTGTGATTTAATTCCTCTTGAGTATAAAATTAATTTGGAACATCAAATTAGAAAATATGTTTTTCTTTAGTATTCTAAAAACAAAAAAATGAGTACCTTTTGCATGCATAAGATATAGGAAAATTCTTAGTGAGTAGATATGTGGTATTTCATTATTTTTTTAATATGAACACTATAGAATAAGATTAAAATTTTGATAGATTGGAGAGGAAGATTCAAAAATTCAATAGGACATTGAGAGATGAAGCTTAATCTCAACAAGTTATTGTACGAGGCAAATATCCCTTCACTTCCTCCTCCTTCCTTGAGTTATTCATCAAATGTTAACTTAGAAAATGATTGAAATTCTCTAAGTTTTCTTGAAAATGACACACATGCAGAGAATTTTGGTATTCTTGATCATTTAAAATTGGATAAATATAATATTTGAGCTGAAAGTAATTTTGTTTAATTGTCCCAAGATTTCTCACAAATAGGTGAATTTTGCAATAATTGTTACTACTTCTTCCACATATCCATCTAATTTTGAGAAAGATTCTACTAAACAGATTTACTAAACAATAATGCAATGTGAATATGATGTAATTATGAATAATAACACTTGGGTTTTGGCTGATCCTCCTCTAAATAGTCAACCCATAGGTTAAAAATAGGTTTATAGGGTAAAATACAAATCTAATGCCTCTATTGACAAACATAAGACAAGAAATTTTGTGAAGGGTTATGCACAAAAAGCATGTATTAGTTATGAAGAGGCGTTTTCACCATCAACCAAGTGGCACACTATTCATATGGTTTCCCCCTCAAAAACACATAATGTTTGGAAAGTACATGAAATGGATTTCAAAAGTGCTTTTTTGAATGCTGATTTATATCCTAGAGAATTTTATATAACACAACCATATGGTTTTGTGAAAGTGGGTGATGAACACAAGGTTGTGAAAATTAATTAAATAACTATTGGGATCAAATAGGCATCTTGGCTTGGTATGAAAAATGGATTCATACTTGCATATATTTGGATTTTTGCATAGTGAATTCTATGATACTTTTTATATTTGAGTTTAGGCAAATAATTTTGTAATTCTGATTCTCTATGTCAATGACTTGTTTATCATTTGTAATGCTGAAAATCATAATGTGTTCATTAAGAATGAACTATAATATAGGTTTGAGATGATAGATATTTGAATTAATCACTATTATCTTGGCATAGAAGTTAATATGAAAGATAAAATTAGTTTAATTACTCAAACTAAGTATATTTATGGGTTATTGACAAGGTTCTATAAGAATAACTGCAAACTTGCTCTAACACTAATGGAAACTAACTTGAAATTATCTAAGGAAAATATACATAATTAGTTAGAGGATTAATATACTTGATGACCAATAGGCTTGATATATCTTTTGCACTAGGAATTTTATCAAGATTTATGCATGAGCATAGAAAAAAGAATTAGAAAGCAATAAAAAGGGTACTTCGTTACCTTCAGGGAATGAAAACATATGGCCTTGAGTATTTTTGAAACAAAAACATTATAATTTATGGGTATCATGATATCAATTTTGGTAGATGTGTGGATGATGGATTGTCCCAATATGGTACATTATGCATATGGGTTTAGTTTCCATTTCATGGTTTTGTAAGAAGTAGTATATTGTGGTAAATTCATCAATAAAATAATAATACATTGAAACATGTGATGCTTCTAAATAAATAATCTATCTATGTCGCATGCTTGTACATTTTTGGATTTCTCATATTCATTTATGCATTGACAATCAGAGTGCAATCAAGATGTACAAAAATATAATATTTCATGATAACAAAAAACACATGGACATCAAGTATCATTATATTTGAATGTTAGTGTCAAATAAAACACTTGAACCAATATATTACCTAACTGTGAACCAAACAATTAATATTTTCACAAAACCCCTTGATAAGATAAAGTTTGAAAAATTAGGAAGAAACTTGGTATGTGCTCAAATAACTAACTTTGGATCAGAGGGGGGTTTGTTAGGACTTTGCTATAAAATCTTAACATTAGTTTGTGTAAATAAAATTTTGTTATTAAGTTTAAAGGGGGATGCTCCTTTATAAAAGACACCCTCTTTATACACATTTATAGGTTAGAAAATAATAAATTTATAATGTTTCTTTACAAATAAATGTTCATATATAGAATTAGGTATTTTGTAGTTATTAAGTCAATTGATTTAGCGGTCCATGGTAAATTCAATAAATAAGACTTGTTTTGAATATCAACGGTTAGTGACATATTGGCACCATTTTCTACTTTTTATTATTACTAAAATACTTGTGACATGTCTATTATAGGCACAAGATTAACCCACTGTGATTTATTTCCAATGGCTTTATAAGATATCAAGTTTTATATATATATATATATATATATATATATATATATATATATATATATATATATAATTGTGAAAAATAAAATGTTGTAAAAGAATTTATTCATTGTGTAGATGCGTAAGATTATTGTTTGTCCACAATAAATTTGTTGTCAATTTCATATCAAAATATCGTTTGCAAAAATTATCTTTAATTGTAAATGTTTAAATCAAAATGTGAACCAAGTCAATTTTATTATGATAGTTGATTGCATGTATAATTTGTTATAGTCTACTTTAGTTTAGGTTTCGGTTCAATAGACCACAAAAAAATCCTTTGCCAAGCCTTAGGTTTATTGTCTATGGCAAGCATCCACTCCCCTGCATTACATTTACAATAAATTTCTATCATTCAATAAGAAATAAAACACTTAATTTCTAACATTCCTAGATACTAAATTTGTTAACATATAGAATTTACATTGAAATGTTGTTGTTAGTTTAACCAACAACCAGGAACCTTGCCTTGAAGGTTGAGCATTCTCAACTTGTCTTTTCTACCATAATTATTATAATACCAACATCCATAAGAAAAAATCTAATGAGAACTTATTTTAAGTATTTATTTCATAGTTTATTTTTTGTTTTATGGGTGGGAATGATTGTAAACACCAAAGACTCAATTTTTTTACTATAATAAAACCCTTTTACTAAGTGCACTTTAATCATGAATATGGAACACCCAATCTTGGAGACTGAGCAAGCTCATATTTCCTTTTTGTGCCTTAATTATTGTAAGACCAACATGACAAACAAGTCTTATGGGAACTTATTTTAAGTATCTCTTTTATGGTCAAAGTGTTGAAAAGTATCCTGCTTACACTCAATCTTTGTGTTATTTTGTTACAATATAGTAGAAATATGAGATCTACTCATAACTATTTATAATATTTTCTATTGTAATGCTACTCTCCCTTTTAAAAAGCTAAAAGTTTAAAAATAGACTATGTAATAGTCCGATCCAACATAGATAAACTTGATTGATGTGGTGTATTTGTATTTATATTGGTTGATAATGTCATTCGTATTTTACATGTTTCTTGTTATATGTTTTAAGCTTCCAACAACTGACTTTGATAGTTAATAATTGTTCTCATGGATATTATGGAAATCTATATCAGTTGCATCAACATGTATCCTCAATTTAACATCTACCACTTAGGCTACCCCATGCCATGTTATTTGAAAAGAATATTTTTTAGTTGCACTTATATGATTACTAGTTCAATTGGTATTGAATTAAATATAGAGGTCAAAGACAAGAAGACATCGTATATTGTTATATACCACACAAAGCATGAAAATTATGTTTATATCTAATGGCGGTAGTTTTAGAAACCTAGATCTTTAGTAAATGAATACAATTTTCCTAATGAGATTGTTAATTTACAATACCATCCATATTCTAAATTATACATAATTATGTCGTAATATAATCCATTTTTTCAATTTAAAATCTACAACATAGACTACCTCATGCAATCTCATGTGAAAAGATAACATTTTAGTTGGACTTATATGACTTCATTATATATAGATGTTGAAGACAAAGATACAAAAGGTACCATCATATAATGCACAAAGCATGGAGATTCTGTATATATTTGGGAGATGACATTTATACCCACATGCAAACATAATTTTCTTCAAAAATTATAAAATTCAATAAATTTTCTTTGAATTGTATTCAATGCATGGGGAAATTTAGGGAGAATGTTCAAAAGGTTAAAGAATTATAAAAAATATACATTTACTTTTATATGTGGCACTTTGATAACTACATAATTGTAAATTAAAATTTTATCTTTTCTTTTTTGATAATATATTTCATAATTTTTATATATAAAATACAATAATTTTATACGTATCAATTATTATCAGAGACAATTTTTAATACAAAAATAAAGATTAACCACTCTTGACCTTAGTTTCATTTAGAAACAAAGTTTTAATATAAAAAACTAAAATATATTTAAAATTCTCGAACATAATGGAAACATTTTAGACTAATGAATTTGGGGTTGAAAAAAAGCATCCCTCTAAATCTTGAACATTCAACTACATATTTGAACACCACCACCTCTGGGTGCTATAATATTTATATAAATATGGGTATAATAGGTAGTGCGAACAGAATATAATATTGTTTATATGTGTGACATTGGTACTTAGAGGTGATGTTTCTAGTTTACAAAATTTACTAGAAATTAGTATTAGAATTTTTCGTCATAGACATCTAGTGGAAGACGGGGAATCGGAATGGCATGGAGATGCACTGCTCTTGGCATGGTAATACCATATACTTCTGACATATCTAAATTTTGTGGGGAAACATCTTCAGGTAGACTCCAATTGAAGCAGTGTATCAACCGTGCAAGGCCGAGATGGACCATGGACAAAGCTAAATTTAATCCCGGGCATCCTCTCCTGCCTGAACCAAATGGTATCACATCGAAATGTTGACCTTTCACATCAATTTGGTTTCCCAAAAAACTTTCTGGCTTCAATTTATTGGCTTCCTCCCAGGCAGTTGGATCCCTTGCAATGGCCCAAGCATTTACTATAACTTGAGTCTTTTCAGGTATTTGATATCTGTCTATTGTGGAACATTCCATAGACTGATGTGGAAGCAGCAGAGGAGCTGGTGGGTGAAGTCGCAGTGTTTCTTTCACCACTGATTGGAGATATTGAAGATGAGGTAGATCGTGTTCTTCTACCATACGATTCAATCCTATTACAGTATCAATCTCTTCTTGAACTGTCTTCATTGTTGACGAATTTCTCAGCAATTCTGACATTGCCCATTCCAACGTTCCGCCAGAAGTGTCTGTAGCTGCAACCAATATGTCCTGAAGACAAAATTGTGATGTAAACCAAAAAGAACATGACACTGCCAGTGGATGAGAGTTAAGCAAAGGATAGCTCTCCTATGTTATCAGAAACTGTAAATCTGAAATGTAAATGTAAATATAACTGAAAAAAAATGCAAAGGTTCGCATATAAGAAAAGTGTGTAAATATATATCAATTATATTCATTTATATAAGTAAATCGTAAAAAAGTAATTTATATATTTTTTTTCAATAAAAATTTATTATTTAAAATATATTAATTTATTTATATAATTCAATATTTTAAAAATAAAATATTTAATAAATTATAATTGAAATTGAAACTGTCAAGAAACAACGTTTCCAAAAAGTTTTTGATTTCTTATTTAAAAAATAGGAAAAAAATACTAAAAGGAAGGAAAAGATCAAATTTTTGTAACTGTGTTATCTTAAAAAGAAGTAATTAAAACTATAGATATAATCAAGATGGTATAATTATTGTCACCACAAATTATCTCTGAAATGGTATAATTATCATCATCATAGATTATATTTGAAATGGTATAATTATTATCATCACACATATTATATCGCCGTCACAGATTATATCTGAAATGATATAATTATCATCACCATTACATATTATATTTGGAATGATATAATTATCACAATCACATATTATATGTGGAATAGTATAATTATTACCGCCACATATTATATTTAAAATGGTATAATTATCCCCACCACAGATTATACTTGAAATGGTATAACTATGGTCACTATCATATCTTATATCTAGAATGGTATAATTATCGTCAGCACATATTATATCTGAAATAGTATTAGCAAAAATTCACAGGGAATAAATTTACAAGAAAAAGAATGTCAATACCAAATATAACATTTTTTTTACAAGGGATTTGGCATGTAAATATTTTTGGATTTTTTTGGTTTTTAAAAGAGATTTAGTGTGTAAATATTTTTGGATTTTTTATTTTTACAAAGGATAAGGAATTTAGTGTGTAAATTTTTTATGTCGAAACAGTAAGAAAAGCGATTCGAGTCGGACAATTTTTTAAACTACAAATATGGTTAATTATAGTGTAATTTTTATAGATTTTAAAGTTACGAAAGTAAGAAGAAAAGAGGTTAGAGGGTAGCTATTTTGAGGGGATTTTTAATCCACAAATGTAAAAAAATATATATATTAATTGTTATATATAACATATATATGTTTTTGAAACGCAGAAAAATAGGGGATTTTTTTGGTATATGTGGGGGGAGCGCGGGGGGGAATCCATATAAACAATATAGTTCAACAATAAATTTTTTTTTGAGATCTGACCTATTTTTCATCCACAATTTGAGGAAATGATAACAGAAAGAAAAAAGAAAAAGGGAATAAACATACCATGATGACATTCTTGATATTGTCCCGTGTAATTTTGATCTCCATGGAGTCATCTTCAGACAACGAAAGCAGCATGTCCACAAAGTCCTCACACTCCAAACTAGTGCTCCAATTCTTCCACCTTTCAATGTGTTCATCCACAATTTTCTCCACAAACACATGAAAAATTTTAGTAAGCTCGGCTTGTTTTCGCCCAATCCCTTGCATATCAAGCCAACCCAACAGAGGAATGCAATTCCTGTAATTAATGCCAGCTGAGAGAGCAACCACTTCCTCCAAAACATCCTTGAATACTCTTCCTCCCAGCTCAGCCTCGTTGCATTTCTTCCCAAATGACATTCTGCAGATAATATTATTAGTGACAAAACCCACCTCCCTGGATACATCTACAGCACAAGGATTCACCACACTGTTAGCATAAGCTTTGTGTAGTACGGAGCGTATCATGGAAGACACCACTTCATCTCTGAGGGATGCGAAGGACTTCATTCTCTTGGGGGAAAGGAGCTCCTGGATGATGAATTTCCGCATGAATTTCCAGTATGGGCCATATGGGGATAGTGAAACTTTCTGAGGGCTAAGAAGGTGGTTATCGTCTCCCATTGGAGGACGGTTTGCAAATATGTGGTCCTGCTCAGCCAGGTGTGAAGATTTTATTTTTGAATTTTTTTGCTTCTCCCCCTGAACTAATGATTTTATTTCTTCATAAAAAACTCTTAAATAATCTTCAGTTGATTATGCTTTTCTTCCAGGAGACATGTATGCATAAATAAAACCAAAAAAGTGAAATAAGTTCTAGAACATGCAAGCATATGTTGAATTCCAATCATTTAAAAAGGGACAAACAATAAACTCAACATGCAAATTAGTAACCTAAAATAATGACATAAATACAACTCTATTGTTCTTGATATATATGAGAAAACATACAGTATCCAATATGCAAGTTTTTCAAATTGGTTAAAATAATAAGATGTGTTGAAATAAGATTATTGTAGGATGACAAGTTCCTATTATTTACCATTGCAGCTCTTTCAGGTGTCATTACAGTTTTGAATAATGTTATTATAACCATAAAATCTCTAGGGAACTTTCCTAGCAACTCAGCATGAAGGAATGTCTCTTGAATATATTTAGTTAGAATATGTTTTCTATATTCCTCAAAATTATGTTTTCTTAATTTTTATGCTTCTTACTTTCCTGTTAAAAGCTTAAATATGTTTATATATGGTTGTTATGTGAACTCTAAACAGGATGCCAGCAAGCAGAAACCACAAAACAAAAAATTACCAACATGAAACTCTACCACCTTACCAACACGAAACTCTACCAGCTAAGAAAATGGTCATATACAAGATAGAGAGGCTGCCTTGAATAGAAGCAACATGCAGTGTCATGTGATAGTGAAGTAAGATAACCTACCGTAATACACACAAAATAAATAAAATCTGAGCCATAACCAAACCATGAAGAAATATTAATGAGTGACAGAGCCATGCCAACCACATGTAGTAGCAAACTGTTTATCATTTCCCTGTAATTCAGTGAGCACTGAGCTCCCATTAATCAACCGACACTATGATTTCAACAAGGGTAACGTCGGCTTGTGCTTTCCACAAAGCAATTGATGGAGAAATTTGGTGTGTTCTCCCGTCTTTTGCCACACACCATATAACACTGTTTGTGGTTCCATATAGACTACTCTGATACGAAGGATTATTATTTTTTTCAGGGGAAAACGCTATTGGAATTCGCAAGGTGTTTAAACATTTTAAGTATTTTACATGTCAAATGTATCAGATTTGGTATTAACTAAACATGGTTTTATTTTTGGTGAGAATATTATTGAGACAAAGTGGTGGTCACTTGCTATCCATATGACAATTTCCACTAAAATGAACATAAATAATTGTTGTACATTTATCAATTACGTTTGATTTTTTCTTTATGATTTATTTCATATTAGATTTTTTTTAAATAATAAAATAAATGTAAAATAAATAATAAATTTGTAACTGCATATCTTTTTGCACATTTGTTTGATTCTATATTTACATGTTTTATTTGTGCATTTTGTTAGATGTTTGTTGAAATGAATTGTCAAGGAAAAACAATTAGTAATAAACTTATATTTTTCTCTCTATTTCTATGATCAAGTGTACAAAGTACATATAATTGAAATACAATGAAGCATTGATAAAGAAAATAAAACTACTGCATACTTTTTAACTTGCTCTTTCCAATCGAAGGTTTTTTTTGCCATTTTATATTTTCCAAATTTGTCTATTTACAATTTGATCTGTAAAATATATTCATAAAGTTCTTTGTTTATTTTTAAAGAGAAAAGACAAAAAAAAAATTACATTATGGTCAGTCCAATATGCATAAAAGAGATTGCAATATATATGTATTTTTATGAAATCATTTATGTATATCTCGTTCGCATATTTGGGATAAGAAACAAAATGTACTTCTAAATACATTGGCGTGGATGTTCTTGTGAAATTTTATTTTTGTATCATAGTAATATTAACGTCATTGACTAACCGGTGAGGATGATGGTTGCTTATATCTATCGATTAGATTACAAATCCCTTTAGGTACTCGACACAAAATGTCAAGCAGTTAAGGCTAGGATCATGCTCTAAATGAATTTGGTAGCATGGATGCCCCTTAATAGTGGCTACTTAGCTGAAGGAGCTTACTGATTAAAATGTATGTTTACTTATCATTTTAATCCACTATATGTTTATTTCCAAAAGATGCACTAAGATGCCAACTGATGCAGAAAATATAGGCCAACCTTCTGGAGGCCATAAATTTTGACCCATATCTCCGTTTGACCACTTCCACAGACCAAAACAACCATCTCAAAAAGTTTGTTGATGTCCTAAGCCACTCTATCCACTTATATTTGTTTTCAATATTTTTTGGAGGCTACATGTGATCATTTAAGGGTCCAAAATTACCGTTTAATGATGTTTTTCAAAATTTTCTATTTTTAAAAATTATATATTTTTAGGACCGGACGTCAACTTCAGTTGAATTTCATCCCATAGACTAATTTTAGTGTTTAGAGTATTTTGAGATATTTTTAGAGTTGCACGTGCTTCTATTTGAAACTTACTATAAATAGTAACTGCTAACAATAGACTTTTTTTACATTTTAGTTTTCTTTTCAAGTTTTGCATGTCAAATCTAAATTATGAGTTTAAGTTTATTTAAGTATGGTTTGGGTTTGTAATTATTTCAAGTCATTTACTATGAATCAATACAAGTTATTATTTTCAGAAGCTTTACCTATTGATAATTTATTATCTTGATAGTTTTTAGGTTCATAATCTAGTATCAAAGCAAGTTCAAATCTTGGAGGAGTAAATAATGGTGAAAGGATGAGTAAGTATTGCACATATGAACCAGACTATACAAGAGCTGCAGAGGAAAGTAGAATAATTAACTGAGGTTATCACTAATAAGGTTAGAAGACAATGTGGTGATGAGGTAGACACAGATCATGATCAAGAAGTTTGGTAAAAAGAAGAACAACAAGAGAAACCACCATCGATGGAAGATATGATAGTTTGGGCTTTAGAAGGAAGGAATGAAGGAATAAAGGTTGATGTTTTAAATTATGGAAGCAGTTTAAAATCAAAGTAGTTGATAGATTGGATTAATAACATGGAGAAACTCTTTGAGTGGAAGACTATGAAAGAAGACAAGAAGGTAAAGTTTGCATGCACAAAATTGAAAGGTCATGCAATGATTTGGTGGGATCACTGTAAAAAGAGAGACAAAGAAAAGGTAAAGAGAAGATTAATCTATGGAAAAAGATGGAGAAAAAGCTAAAAGAGAAATTTTTTCTTTTAGATTATGCACAAACCCTATATCAAAGATTACAAAATTTGAGATAAAAAGATCATAGTATACAAGAGTATACATATGAGTTTTATAAGCTTTCCATATGAGTGGAGAATGATGAAATAGAAGAGAATAGTTGCAAGGTATGTAAATGATTTGAAGTTTTATATTCAAGATGAATTAAGTATGCATAGAAGTAGCATGAAAGAGGCTTATCAATTAAATTTGAAGGCAAAATAAAAACAAAATAGATAAAATTTTAGAAGAACCTTTTTTGGTCCAAAAAGAGGTAGATCCACTCTAAATAAGGGATGAGGTGATTTTAATACCACCAGAGGTGAGTATAATACCAATAGAGGTGAATCATCATGTGGTGCACAAAGACAAGATCATAATAGGCAAGGGTTTACATACCAACAAAGAGGAAGAGAGTTTTAGAGAGGATGAGGTTATGGTGGTGCTAGAAGATGGTTTCTAAATCAGCACAAATCTTATGTTTGTTATAGATGTGGAGAAGAAGGGCATAAAGCATTTGATTGTCTATACTATCAAGATCAAAAAATGAAGCAAGAATATCACCCAAGAGTGAATCTAGTCGAGGCTAAGATAAAAGAGTAAAATACTGAAGTTATACCTTTAGATGTTGGAGAGAATCTCATGATGAGAAGAACCATGATCACTCCAAGGAAGGAACAAGTGTAGAATAAAGAGAGTGGTGATGCATGGCTGATATTAAAATTTTTTTGAACAAGATGTACTTCAAGTGGAAAGCTATACAAATTATTTATAGATGGTGGTAGTTGTGAAAATATGATTTCTAAAGAAGTGATAGAGAAACTAAATTTTCAATGTGAAAAGCATCCTAATCCTTGTGCATTCATGGTTTAATAAAATGAATGATGTTAAAGTAGATAAAAGGTGGTTAATCAAGTTTTCTATAGGAAACAATTATAATGATAAAATATGGTGTGATGTTATTCTGATAGATGCATGTAATGTATTATTGGGAAGACCATGACAATTTGATGGGAAAGTAATTCATGGTGGAAAAAGAACACATACACTTTATAGAAACATGGTATAAAGGTAGTTTTGTTACCTCTTAAAGAGGAAGAGAAGGCAGAAAGCATGCTCTCTAATAAAGAATTTATCCAAGATATGAAGGAGGTAGGTTGTTGTTATGTATTAGTAGTAAAAAATGAAGACACATAAATGGTGAAAATACAAATAAAAGTAGCAAGAGTGCTGAAAAAATATGCAGATGTTATGCCTGATGAGTTATCAGATGGTTTACCATCAAAAAGAAATATTTAACATCACATTGATATGATTCTAGGGTCAGTTCTACCCAATCAAGCAACTTATAAGATGAGTCTAGCAGAACATGTAGAATTAAATAAACAAGTTACTGAATTACAAAGAAAGGTGATAAGAGAGATTATGAGTCCATGTCTAATATCAATATTTCTAAATTTAGAGAAAGATGGAGGATGGATAATGTGTATGGATAGTAGAGTAATTAATAAAATTATAATTAAGTATATGTTTCTTGTACCTCTTTAGATGATATGATGGATGTGCTTTTGGGAGTAAAATATTTTACTAAGATTGATATAAGGAATTGTTATTATCATATTTAAATTCATGAAGGAGATTACTAGAAAATTGCATTCAAGACTAAGGTTGGCTTATATGAGTGGATGGTGATGCCATTCAAATTATCTAATGCACCTAGCACATTTATGAGGGTGATGAATACATTGCTATGAGAATATATTTGTAAGTTTGTGGTTATTTATTTTGATGATATTTTCATATTCAGTAAGACTAAAGAAGAATGCTTACAACATTTGAGAATGGTATTGGATTTGTTAAGAAATGAGAAGTTGTATGTAAATTTGAAGAAGTGCAGGTCTAAACAGAATAGTTTTGTATTTTTGAAATTTGTAGTTTCAATAGATGGTGTGAGAATGGATGAAAAAAAAATAAAGGCAATTGTTGAGTGGCCTATTTCAAAAAGCATTCTAGAGGTAAGAAATTTCCATGGTTTAACAACTTTTAATAGAAATTTTATTACAAAATTTAGTAGTATTGTGGCACCAATAACAAATTGAATGAGAGGGAAGGAGTTTGCATGGACCACAATAACCATAGAAAGCTTTGAAATTTTGAAGAAAAAGATTACAGAAAGACCAATTTTAGCATTATTGGATTTTAACAAAGTGTTTGTGGTTGATTGTGATGCTTCATTTATAGGGATTAGTGTTATGCTGAGTCAAGAAGGAAATCCAATAACATATTTTAGCAAGAAATTGAATGAGCTAAGAACAAATAATTGTACTTATGATGTTGAAATTTATGTAATTTTACAAGCATAAAAAAATTAGAGGCATTATCCAGTGCCTAAGGAGATTATACTATTTGCAGATCATGAGGATTTAAAGTATGTGATTACACAAAAGAAGTTGAATAGTAGGCATGCAAAGTGGGTTTCTTTCTTGCAAGGGTATACTTTTGTGTTGAAGAATAAATTAGAAAAATAGAATCAAGTCGCTGATGCATTGAGTAGGATAGTAATATTATTAACTACTATGGTGAGTGAAGTAGTTAGATTTGAAGCTATCAAAGAATTATATGATAATGATCCATATTTTGGCAAGGTAGTTGATCAGTGTAGGAATCTATTAACAAGGGTAAAAAATACTATTTATCATGAGTATATTATTCATCAAGGTTATCTCTTCAAAGGAAAATAATTATGCATTCCATTTGGGTCTTTATAAGACAATATAAAAGGAGAATTGCATTGTGATGGTCTGGTTGGACATTTTAGTAAGACGAAGACAATAGCTTTGGTAGAGGAAAATTATTTTTGGCCAAAGATGAAAAGAAATGTGATAAAATATGTTTCAATGTGTAGGATATGTCAGGTGGCTAAAAGACAAGCATAAAATACTGGATTATAAATGCCATTACCGATTTTAAGAGGACCATGGACAGATTTGAGTATGAATTTTGTGTTGAGATTGCCAAACACAGAGAGATAATGATTAATTTTTTATTGTTATAGATAGATTTTCTAAAATAGTTCATTTCATTGCATGTAATACAACCAATGATGCCACTAAAGTTGTAGAATTATTTTTTAAGGATATTGTGAGATTGCATGGTATTCTAAAAACTATTACTTTAAATAGGGACATAAAATTTCTAAGTCATTTTTGGAGGTTTTTGTGAAGGAAGATGGGTATTAAGCTATAATTTAGTATTGCATATCAGCCACAAATATATAGACAGATGGAAGTTGTTAATAGGAGCTTAAGCAATTTTTTGAGATGCATAGTGAGAGAAAAGCCCAAGAAATGGGACCTGGCTTTAGCAAAAGCTGATTTTGTAAATAACAATTTAGTGAATAGATCAACAAAAAAATAATCACTTCAAATTATTTATGGGATAAATCCTATGATTATTTTAGATTTGGTACAATTACAGATTGTAGATTGAATTAGTGATAATGTAAAAGCATTTATATAGCATATATAATAATTGTAAAGAGTAAGAAGAAAGTTTTAGGAAAGTAATGAGAAATATAAAGCAGTAGTAGATGTCAAAATAAGATCAAAGGTATTTAAAAAAGGAGAGTTAGTAATTGTTTACTTTAAGAAATAAATATTTCCAAAATGAACATACAATAAAGTAAAGTACAACAAAATTAAACCATGTAGAATTGTAAAAAATTCAATGATAATACTTATGAGGTGAGTTTGAAATAAAATTTTGATATATTTTCAGTATTTAATGTTTTAGATTTATATGAATTTGATGGAGAAGATGGTGAAGGTGATGAAGATGAAGAAGGAAATTGGGAGTAACAAATCAAGGGAATTATAATATGTATTTGGTAGAGTGGAAAGGATTGTAGCAAGAAGACAACACTTAGATTACGAAATGGGAGCTGAAGAAGATTGACAAGGAAACTGGAAGTAGCATAATCAAGGTAACTCATAGGAGTTGAGTTGTTTTCAACTAGAGGAGAATGATGTAAAAAAATAAGCCAACCTTCCAGAGGCCATAAATTTTGATCCACAACTTCGTTTGAGATCTTACACATGCCAAAATGACCATATCAAAAAATTTGTTTCTCTCCTAAGCCGCTCTATCCACTTAGATTTTTATTTTTGATATTTTTTAGAGGCCATGTGTGATCATTTAAGGGTCCAAAATTACCATTTAATTATTTTTTTGAGAATTTTCTATTTATAAAAATTGTATATTTTTAGGCCCAAACATTAACTTCTATTGAATTTCATTTTATTGGCTAATTTTAGTGTTTAAAGTTTTTTGATAGATTTTTATAGCTGTGCGTGCTTGCATACAAAACTTACTATAAATAGTAGCTGCTATAAATAGATGTTCCTTTTTAGATTTTAGTGTTTTTTTCAAATTTTGCATGTCAACTCTAAATTCTAAGTTGAGGCTTATTTAAGCATAGTTTGAGTTTGTAATTATTTCAAGTCATTCAATGCGAATCAATACAAATTATTTTTAGAAGCTTTACCTATTGATAATTTATTGTCTTGATAGTTTTTGGGTTTATTACCAATATTCTATGTAACTTAGTGATTCCATGTGAATGTTACCTATTGAAATACATAGAAAAAATAAAATTAAAAAAAATTATTGAAAAACATTTTCTTTGCATATGAAAAGTGTCTTGTGAGTGTGAATTTATTAAAAGAAATGATGCATGGACATTTAAAGTGCAATATATTATGAAGGGGATAAATTGAAGCTATACTTAATAATTTATAAAGTTAATATTTATTTTATTCTCAAAAAAAAAAAAGGGTATTCTACAATATGAATGACTTTGACATACAAAGGCTATACTTGTAATAACAAATGATAGAAATAATACTATTATTTGGCCGAAATGCTTGATAAAAATGATAATATTAGTTGGTAAATGTTTTTGCATTGAAATTTTTCTAATCCTCAATATATATTTAGAGAATAATCTATAGTTAAACCATAAGAGACAATTAATTAATGCAAAAAAGTTATTTCCGCCGTTCCTCCCAAAAAACTAGGTGTCCCATTGAAAATTGAGACTATTCAAAACACTTAAACCAAAGGAAGGGTAAAACTACAGGTTTGTTGGTGTTTAATTGATTGGAAATTATGTTTAAAAATATAAAAAAGAAATTGTAGGATGACGCATTATTTTGACTCCTGTAAATTATTTTTTCTTTTAAAATTGTAAAATTTAATTGATAAAGAATCTTAAGAGAGTGGGTGGTGGGCCCAGTAACCTACATTTCCATTTTAGAATAGTTTGAGTAATGGATTTCATGAAATCCTCATTGAGTTTTTCTCGCCAAAATATACACCAATACTTTTGATACAATAAAATAAATACTCAGGAATTTCATAATTACCTTTTGTTGGAAAACATAGAGAAATGTTTGATCTCCACATGGAGCTCCCATACAAAGGTTCACATGGCTAAGATTCCAAGGGACAACAAAAAATGTTTAAATTTCAAGAGCTCTAGCAAATAATTTATCTCCAAAGTTATCACTAACTAAGTAATATCAGCAAGAGAGTTGCAGAGGCCAAGGATATGGAAATGGCTATCAGGGGTGTACTAGCAATAAACATGCATAATATTTTTTGTTAGGGATTGGCTTAGTTATGTTGCTGCATAATAGTGAGTGTCTAGGTGGAGACGTGGTTATTTTGGGGGCATCTCTAAGCAAAAAACAATGAATAATATCAGAGAATGTTACCTTCATAGTGGCGATTTTCACTCCCAATTGAAGCAATAACTGGTAGATAGGAATTTGGTATGCCCAAATATCAGAGAAAATAATAGTCTAGGTGGCTAACAAAGTGGCTCCTTTATGAAACATGCCTTGTATTTTAAATCTATTTGCAGAGGGTTGTCTCAATGTCAAATTTAGAGGGTCGATGCATTTGGTTGATAGAGAAGATGCAAATGACCAAAGCATTCAAGGTTATGATGTTGGAATTTGTTAATCTAGTTACTTTAGGCGACCATAACCATATCTAAATTATTTGGGAAAGTTTCACATATCCGATAGACTTATGGCTGACTGGAAAGAAAATGTCAAAAGGAATGAAACTAAGTTCTTAAAAGAGCATCGTGGAAGCCATTACAGGGTTGGGTAAGGCATATGGCATTTTATTTTAGCCTTCTGCATGATAGAAACTCCACCTTAAAATTGCCAAGATGGCCATGATAAGTATTAGTTTACATGAATTATAATTCAAGAAGTGTAAAAGTTATAGAGGTGGTTTGTTATTGTGAATTTGGTATTCCGTGGAGATATAATGGAAGGAAACACAAGAACATATGGAAATCATACTATGTAGAATTCACATTAAAAATATAATGAACTCCTTGTTTAAGGCATTTTGGAGATGAGAAAAACAAGTCCTAATATTCAGCGATTGCTTTTGAGTTTTGGGAGGGGAGAAAGAGAAATAAGGTTAATCGAATTTAGTAGAGTGTTGGTTAGCTTTATCGCGAAGGGTTGTAGAGTCCAAGTTTCAAATATACCATTGATAGTCATTGCCAAGGAGTTGGCCGAGTATTTGGAGGGTATTACTAGTAAGGGAAGTGTTTTCCCGTGTGAAATTAAGATGGACAAAAAGAATCGAAAGTCCAAATAATAATGTGGGGATTTTATTTTCAGGGATGGGTTATTTTATTCTTTTATTCTTGTAACAATATAATTCAAGTTCCAGATCAGTTAAGTTACCTAACCCAATCTACTATTATAGCTCGAAGGATTCGAAATTAGCTTTCAATCACTCTTTATCAGTTGGTTGTATCGAATAAATATTGATAGAGTTCAAGGAGATGATGTAGTTATGATGTTATCTTGAAAGCAAATATAGGTTATAGTGTAAAGGAAAACAAAGTATAAGTGTACATCAAATGTAATTTTTATTATATATTTAAAATTCTCTGATATTTAAAAATTAATGATATGTCAATCCAAGTTCGCATGTAAAAATATGGCTTCTGAGATTATTTTAGAAATGAATTTAGTTATTTCACCATCAATGCGGGTGCCCAGAGATTAAAAAACCAAAACCACATCATACATATTTTAGATGTTCATGACAAAAATCCTTCACGTCATCTTATAAAATTCCATAAGCAACATGCCCTCATAAGTATTTACCTTAGCACAATTTTAATTTTTTTGATCAGCATCAAAATTGTTCTTCTGTTCTCACATTCATTCTGAAGGATTAGATGTTATTGAATGCTTTAACAAATATAATACATGCAAAGAAGTTTGCGAGTATCCACTTTTGTTTGCGGAGTCTAGAAATGATATGATATTAAAGATACTATAAAAGTCCTTGAAAACATCATCTTTGAAATTTAGTGTGTCAAACATGTATTTGAAGGGTACTATGACAGTTTATAAGGCAATAATTCAAATTTTCTACGTTAAATAATAACAAGTTTACATTCCTTATCATAAGAAACAAGTATAAATATAAACCATAGTTAAACAATTCCTCCCAAGATAGATGTAATATTAAGACATGAAAAACCTTAGTTAAACAATTCCCCCCAAGATAGATGTAATATTAAGACATGAAAAACCTTGGCTTGTCTGTTCGATTGCATGAACTGAAATTATTCCTGAAAATGATTGAATATAGCTCCTCAAAATGATACATTCTTAAAATTAGAATCTTGTAGATTATGATATCTCTCAGTGCATGCCAGTTATTATGCAATTTATTTATATAAAATAGTCTCATTTATAATAGATGAAAGCTTATTCATACTAATAAATTCATGTTTGTATGAAGCCCTTTGATAGCGACATACCACTTATATTTTCACAATCCATTGCTTTGAGAAGTTGCATTGCCATCAGTGTCTGAAGCTTGAATTTAATTGGAGGTATTGCTCTCGGAAAAAGAATCGTGCTTCTATTAACACTGTTCTCAGCCAATTTTGTCATTAATTTTTACCAACACTATCACCACAACGATGCATGTCTTCTAAATACTCGTTTTTTTTTTTTTTTTTTTAAATAGAGAGCTTTCTGATAAATAAATTAACTAAAAACCTCATGCAAGCACAAGAGACATGGGCAGGATGAAACCCCGACAATGCCATTCAAATTATTGAAAAATGAAGAACGCACACACATTTAAAAAAATAGAAGGAAAGACAAGCCAAAATTGAAATTGAAAGAAAGCTATCTACAATGGAAAAGAAGAAATAATAAAACTAAACATGACCATTTAAGGTTTGGGAAAAATATGAGTCCCGATGATGATTTTTTTATTTAAGATGAAGATGGATCTTGAAAATTCCTGAGAAACAACCACACTATTATATTCATTTCATTCAAAAAATTGAGGCTTGGGTAGGATAAAAAATATGAATACAACTACTTGACCATGGATATCCAATGTGCCAATATTACTTACATCCATAAAAGGATGTATGACATCATTTTTTTTTATGAATACAAAGAATATGCTCTGAATGGATGGTTGGAATGTGTGGTGAAATATGAATTTAGAGTTATAAGCTAGGAATAAAGAAATGCAATTCAAAAATCCTACATTAAATTCGATTACAAACACCTCAAAATTGAGTCAAAGGAATAAGGAATTCGAGTGTAAAATAAATGAAATAAAAAATTACCAAATTGATACCTCAAATTCACAATCAAACCCTTCCTCCTTGATGTGTGATTGTCTTTGACAGTGACTTGAGAAAGGTTGATGATAGATAGTGGATGTTGGTTTCTCAATGCGACTCAAGATTTCAGCAGCACTTTGGTTATGGATGCTTGTATTGCTTGACAGTTGATTATTTAAATGGCAAGGTGATGATATTTTTGTTATACAATTTTTAAAGATGGCTTGCATGAAAGTGTATCTCTCAATTTATACATCCATACAGAAGCAATGGAGGGTTATATTCCCCCCATGGGGGATGGAAATCAATGGCTGAAATTAGAGGAGAATATTTTGTAGTTAGGGGTTAGGAATTTTTACTTCATGAAAAATTATAGAAAGGGTAGTACATGGCTCAATGAGGGTGTGGAGCTCAAGATGGTGGATTTGAGTGTTTAAATATAGGTGAGGTTAATTAATGGAGGTTATGTGGGGATTATCTATATATTTAGAGGGTGTTTATAGGAGATTTAAAGGTGGTAGTTGTAGGTAGTTATGGATAAATTTTTAAATACTAGATATTACATAAGTATGATTAGTAAATGTAAGTATGATTAGTAAATGGATGAAATGATAATAAGAATAATTAATTTGTGTAAAGTGTTTTATAAAATTTTAAATTTATGTAAAAACCCTAGATGACAAACTACTAAGTAAAATCAGGGGAATAATATAGATTTATAATAACATTCATTTCTGGAATCAGTGCAATCTAGAAACATACTAAAAATCAAAATGTGTGATAAAAATTAATGACTTAGCTAGAAACTATGTTTGTGGGAGGAATATGGGCCTAAGATTCATTGTGCAAGGAGATCTGGTGACTGGCAACATAGACCAACAACTAGATCTGGGCCTAAACAATAACGTTGTGGGCTAGAAACTAGATACATATATAGGTGGAAGATGACATGACCCAAGATCCTCATGCATGTGGGACTATTGTCACTAATAAACTAATTATAACACCTAATAAATCTAAATAACGTGTAGGGAAAAAATATTAAATGGAATAAAATATTACACTTACACCCCCCTTAAATGTAGTTTAGGTATGTAGTAGAATTTGGTCTAAAAAATAAGGACTAATGAGTTACCCAAGTACAATAAAATATCCCCGAAAAAAGAGATACAAGCTCCCCACAAAAGTAGAGAGAGTATGTCAATCATGTGGGGCTCTGCCTGAAGATTGAAGGAGGTCCATCTGCATATAAAAATGTTTCTTCCCTTTGTAATAGGAAGGACATAAGAAGTGTAGTGAAATATATCCATTCTATGATGGATATGAAAGTACTAGTATGAAAAACTCTAAATATGTTCTAAAATAGAAGTGTACCAAATCCTCCTCCTCTGCCCAAACTTGATATTTCATAGGTTGGCACATTATATTTTAATGCATATACAATCATCACATTTAAGCACGTATACAATCAATACATATATAGAATCAAAAGAAGCTTCGTTCCCCTCCGCGCCTGCCCCTAAAAAAATGTAGAGGTTCAATTTTATATATCATGAGAATATAACCAATGTGTATATCTATAAAAAATTGCACTTTAAAAAAAACACCTTGAAAGGAGCTTTAGCCTAAAAGTTATGGTGGTTTCAAATTTTTGCTCTAATAAGATTTCTCCACTTTGCATAAATTTAGGTTGAATTTTTTTTTTTTTGAAACAACTTCACATAGAAAAGCTTAAGCCCCATAAGGAAAAAGTTAAGAAACCTTTGGTTGTTTGTGATAAGGGTCTTAACTCCCATATGACTAGGGCTAAGACATTGGGACAAAAAACCCAATGAATAGTGCACCAACCTCAGAGCTTAAATTTTGCATCCTTGTGGCCATTGTCAAAGTTAGCAGGGAGGAATTCACCTTGGTAGAAGTTAATGTTTTCAATGTGTGTGCCTTATAATTTATAAAAAATTAAATCAAATAATGTCTATAGTTATTATTATTTTACTTTGATTTGATTATGTATTCCACTATGCAACTTGCAATGTTGTGTGGTTTAAGGCATTTATAATTGAGATGCTTAACTATGATTTCATCATTTTGTAAAAAAATTAATAATATTTAGTAGATGCTCATAACAATAATCAATAACTAAGCTTCAATTTGAGTGTATATTATATTGAGATTTAAAAACTTAAGCTTAATATTCATTTATAAGTTCTTGAATCAACCTTTTTGGGATGCTTAATATGAATCAACCTTTTTAGGATGCTCATGAAGATATTCTATGAATTTTTCTCATCATTTGATTCATTAGTCTCTTATTGAGTGTTGGATTTTGAAATAATAGCCATCATACTCACCTAAATAGGGTAAAAATTAGGCAAGGGATGATCATTAAAAGTTTCAATTGTGATGTTATTGATAAAATATGTTGTGTTCCATACATGAGTGGTGGACATGACATTACAATATGGCTCAAATTAACTTTTTCTATCAGTCCTCATCATCCATCATCATCTATAGTCACTCTGTCATCAGCCCTTATTGACCCTCATCATCATCCCTAATCACTTTATCATTGGCTATCATTATCTTTCATACAGTTCATTTAACATGTGAACTACACACCATGTCTTCATTTAGTGCCCTTTAGTGCATAATTCAACGTACTAACTCACTGGTCTACATTTGGAACATGTTCCAACTTTAAAAATAAATTAGCTCGATTGTTTGATCTTAAAGAATTGAGGAAATTGAAGTAATTTCTGAAAGGGATGAAAGAATAAATATGCTTGGTAGTAATCCCCATACATCACAAGTTGTGAGCACTATGGAAGAAAAATAATAAACACTTCCCCATAAGGTAAAATAAAATAGAGACAAATTTGAAAATAAAAATAAAAATCAAATGATCTAGTAGATGGAGCTATTAATTAAAAAAATGCATCAAAATTTTGAGTATGATTTTTTACAGGAGTTATTATATAAAATGTTGGAAACGTTTGTGTCACATTTTTTGTAAGGCTTAATTTTTTTTGTGACACCTATGCAGTCAATGCCTTAGTCAAATCATTATTTCTACTTGTTATTGTAAAAGCTACATAAAAAAATTGAATGATGTAAATTTACGTTATAGGAAAAGAAGTTGATGTAAATATTAACTTGCCTCACCAAAGAAAACCCCACCAAAGTGATTGAAAAAAAATTACCAAATTTATTATGGTTGTCTTTCACATAATTTACATAAGGAAAAATTGTTGCCATAAATAATAATTGGAGATCGCAAAAAATAAATTGACACAAAAAAGTGTTTCAAATTTATGAAATTATACTAATCCTTGTATCTTGAGATCATCTTTTCAAGAATTGCTCTATGTGAAAATTCTAAACAATGGCCATGTTAAATTTTGATTGATATTTATTTAAAGATACAATTCTTTTCAACTTTATACATCTATAAATTATATTATTTTGGACAATTACCTTATATATCAATGTTTTTCTATCAATGTAAAAGTTCATGTATTCACCTCTATGTGTCTTTAGATTGAAGAGTAAGTGGAGAAAGTTGCTCTCTCTTTTTAGGACTTGTAGAGTCTTATCAACAATTTACGGAGTACAATGTGCATCATGAACAAGATTCCACATTATATCCTACCGTAAGGTTATTCTCTTCAAACACCTTGATAGCGGTGGAGAAATTCCCAAAACACTTCTTGTTCCCCCTTTTCGCTTATCCTGTTGGAGTTTTTCAGATTATGGAATTTTTTTATTGAACCTTTCAAATGATATTTTTAAGCAACACAAGGGATGGCTACTAGTGTGTTGGCTCCTTTTTCTATCAACAAACATTAATGGAAAGATGAGTGGGTCGCAGCAGATCCCCCATTGATTGAGCACTTGGCCTAGGACTTTTTTCATCAAAGGAATAATTTACCTCCTCTTTTTAATATTGTTGCATGTATTTGATTTTGCTTTGAGATTATTTTTATCACAATTTTACTTATTTCTAATATTTCAAGGCTTCTTTTATAAATTGTGTATGCCAAAAAATATCTTTTTTATCATAAATCATTCATTATATTTAATATTTAGAAAAAATTAATTAATAAATATATAAATAAATTTCACAAATCTATTTCAATGATATGTTTATTACAGTGATAAAATATATTAAATATATGAAGAGTTTCTAAATTTCCACACCATAAATTTTATTTTGTAGATGGATTTTTTCAATAACTATAAAAAACATCTTTCAACTATTAATTTAAATTTTAAAAAGATGAAATCAATATAATATAAATATTTTCCATATTTTTAAATTTTAATACTAAATTTATAATTTACATTATATTTTGAAAAAATAAAAAATTAGAAAAAAATAATATTTGTTAAATTTTTTATTGATTGAAATACTCATAAACGTTGAAATTACCCTCGCGTCACATTTATCTGCATACATTAATTACTCTAATCTCATTGATAGTTTGATGGGCTGGATTTTAATTAATGGGCTGGGGTGGCTGCCATATTACTCTTGTTTTATGTTTTCATTATTGACAATCAGTGGTGGCAAACCAAGTCAAGAATTTGCAGGGTGAATCCGTTTCTCCAAGTGTCACATACTGGCAGTAGAAGTTTCCCATGGCAGCGATCCCTCAGACTCTCATAACTTTATTGAGTTGAGAATGAGAAAGTGGCAGTCAGCATTGGGAAAGGAGTGAATGTAGGTGTAGTTAAGCCTTCAATGAAAGCAGGGAAGCTTTCTCTAAGCGTCATCCGAATCTTACCCCAAAAAGTAAAGGTGTTGGGGTTTATGTTAATACCCAAATTAAAGGTAAAGGATTCCATCAGGTTTTTATCAGCTCCATAACGATGGGGTTGGGAGGTTAGTTAATTTTTTTCTAAAGGGTTTTTTAATGAAATCGAAAATTACAATAAAATTATTAATAGATTAAGATTTGAAATAATAATTTAAAATTGATTTGTATTGATTGTCTTTCATTAATTACAATCTAAATCATGTTTAAATAAATCAAAAAAAATAAAATTTAAAAAAATATATATATATTTTTAGCAAGTTTAGTGCAGTCTTAAAAATCTATGAAAATACTCTAGACACTAAAATGTGTCTATTGGACGAATTTTAACTGAAGTTGACGTTCGGTCATAAAAATATACAATTTCTAAAAATACAAAAATCTCTCAAAAAATAATTAAATTGCACTTTAGAACTTTTAGATAGTCACTTTTAACCTCGAAAAATATTGAAAACACCTCTAAATAAAAAACAACCAACTTTTCAAAACTATCAATTTAACACGTAAAAGAAATCAAACAAAACTACGAATCAAAAATTATGACCTCTAAAAATATGTTAACCTATTTTTTGGGGGCATCATTTCTCCTCCTCATGGCTGCACCGCCCCATTGCCACACAAAGAATCTATTGTGTAAACAAAATGATAAAACCCTTTTACATCAGGTCGTAAGTTTAGATAATTTTTTACGGGGGGCAAGTATTTTTGTTTTCAGATCCTTAGGTTTTTTTGTTTTCATATTCATTTCTTTGATGTTTAGGTATTTTTGTTTTCCAAATTTGTTTTAGGAGTGTTTTTTTTTTTTCGGTTTACCTTCATCTACAATATGGCTGCTCTTTTCACTAGTTTTATACGGACTCCGAATTTTAGGAAATGTCATTTATTTGGGCCTTAATTGGTGATTTGATGTCAGAATAGAGCTACTTCATATTTTTCTTTCAGCCATTCTTTTCCCCCGTGTGCTCGCTCCTTGTTGTTTACAGGATTCAGCTTCCATTAAATGCATCATACAAACTATTACTAGCATCGACTTTAACTAGAAGCCTGTATAAGTCTTTGTGCCATAAATTTTCATGGATGCCAAAAACACCCTTAGTGAATTATTTTATTAGATAATATGCTATTTTATTTTGTGGGGCTTTCCATACCTTATTTCCTCCTCTGCTTTCTGATGGATGTTTTTTCGTCAACAGTAAACAATTTCATACGATTATGTGAATATGATCTGTACTATTTTAATTATGTCTCCATCTGTGTAGGAAGTTAAAAGATCTCTATTTATGGATGGAATGTGTGCATTTTAAAATTTAATTAAGCACTCTGTTTGATTATGGAATAGGCATACATTTTGTTAGTTTTATGATCAGATTTGAAATAATCAGAAAATGCAACACAATGAACAATGAACACAACAATATACCCTGGGAAAACCCTCCAACTTAAAGGAAAAAACCCAGCAACAATATATCTCTTATATATTGAATAATAAGAATAGCAATCTACTTTTCAAATGAATTATCTTTCTTATCCTCCTTGAACAATGAGAAATCACTCTATATAAATACAAGTGAGAGGAAAGAGACGCATCTCTTCAATTTCCCTGTCGGCCTCCACCAAACAAATTATGTCTTAAATAATACAATAAGTTGGGCTGGAAGTGAGAGCCCAACGCTGCTCCTTCAACATCAACACTCCCTCTCAGCTAGGGAGGATACTTCCAGCTATATAAAACATATCACCTCATAGTGATGTCAACCACAATGGCTACAACAATGTATAGTATGTACAAGTGTTCATCACTTTACATGACGTCTACCATGGTTCTCCTAAAGAGTGGAATCAAGGGATTTCACTTTGAACTTCTCTCATATAGAAGAACTTGTTATCAAGGGATTTCACCTCGAACTTCTCTCATAAAGAAGAACTCGTTATCAAGGGATTTCACCTCGAACTTCTCTCACAGAGAAGAACTCGCTATCAAGGGATTTCACCTCGAACTTCTCTCACAGAGAAGAACTCATTATCAAGGGATTTCACCTCGAACTTCTCTCATAGAGAAGAACTCACTATCAAGGGATTTCACCTTGAACTTCTCTCATAGAGAAGAACTCGCTATCAAGAGATTTCACCTCGAACTTCTCTCATAAAGAAGAACTCGTTATCAAATCTGTGGCGGCTTCTACAATATATATGTTTTGCCTTTCTGCAACACCATTATGTTGAGGATTGTAAGGGACACAGAACTCCCTCTTAATCCCTGCTTCAATGCAAAAGTTATAGAATTCTTCAGAGGTGTACTCCCCTCTGTTGTCAAATCTCATAACTTTGATTCTTTTCCTAGATAAGTTCTCTACCTGAGCTTTAAATTCTTTGAACCTCTCAAGTACTTCTTTAGATTTCATGGCACAACCTTTGCAGTTACCTTCATGCTCTTGGTAGAATTTTGGAAGACCCGTGACCATATTCTCCATGATAGGTAGAGCCCAAAAATGTAGGTGAGCCAATCTTTGATGCCAAAGATCACACAAGCTTGAAGAATCATGTACTAATGCCTGAAGTGGACAAGTGATTTTCCTATAGAGGCTCTCATACCTAACTCCAATTATAGCCACAGTGAGGTAGCTAGAGATAGAAGTAGTTGGTGATTAATTCCAATACTCCCCCCTTAATCACAAGTACTACTATCTATGATGCACAATAGATCTCTTTTCAGCTCTGCAAGACTCTTAATTATTGAATGCCATTCTATGACCATTAATATAACTTCTCGATGGCTATTGCTATCATCTCACAACGTGTTTCATCGTTTACATCCTTCTTCAATATGCAGCTACTCGGCTCTTTTCTAACACCTTGGCTGCTTTCACACTTATGTGGGTTGCTACCACATCAACATACCTTCTATTATTCCCATGAGGTCCTTAGCTTTAGCTCTCTCCAACCTCAATATTTTCTATGCTTTAGAATGGTGGTAGGCTTGCAAGTTGTAGCCTTTACTTTTTCTTTGATGATTCTGCTACTTTTGTTGTAGCTTGACACTTAAACAATCTGCCAACTGCTCTTTTTTTTTTTTTTTTCTTTTTTTTTTTTTTAAATTTAATACAATGATCCACATTGGATCCCCCATGTTCCAAAGATACAGCCATATACTTCTCTTCTCAATAGATCTTCCACTTTCTTTCAATATCACAGCTGGCGACGGCTGTCACAACTAGATACCCTTCTCAAACGGGGCTCTACGGCCGTTTAATGGCTGTACCTATCATTTCACTATCACAACTTGATCTTTTCTTCTAGAAGCAAGAATACCTCAGTTAGAATGCTATGACATTCAGAGACAGCTGACTATAAAACAAGTTTTATTCCTTAATAAAGCAGCGACATCTTTCAGCAAATCCTCCCAAGTATAGATTTGTATTTTTTTCCTTCGCCCAAGACCAGATTTCCACGTCTAACACACTCAACGTAACCACATTTTATTTTACTGGGGGTACTTCAATTGCTCCACAATGACACATTTTTCCATGCTCATGTCTGCTTCTTCTTAGCTTTCTCGCTTAGACAAATTAACACCAACCTGCACGTTGGGGTGCAATTGACTAATGGGAACTGATCGACAAATATTTGAACAAAAAATTAAACAGACTGCCATGAAAGGTTTCGGCTTCCAGATCTGACTCTTGCCTTTTCTCAGTGGACAAGAGTTCTACACCATTCGTTATAGTTATAGTCTAGTTTAAAACAAGTTCCAAGTAATAATAGATCTCGCATTACAGAGGAAACGTGGTTTCCATTTCTTTCGCAACCCAGCTCGAGGTTGGAAGCCCAGTTCCAGATGGTAGTCCAACTCGTGCTAGAAATCCAGCTCGAGTTCCATCTGTAGTACAGAAATCCGAGGCAAAAAAAAAAGTTCCATGCAATAATCGATCTCGCATTAAAGAGGAAACATGGTTTCCATTTCTTTCCCGACTGGAGTATCCAGAATTGTTTGCGGGTAAAAGGGGGGAACAATATCTCTCCAGTGTTTTCACTTGTTTTTCCCGCAAATAGAGCCCCCTCCCCAGAGAAATAGCCTTGCAGGATCGATTCTATTGTCCCTCGTGAACTGTACGGACCTGAGAAGATTGGTACTATGAAGGAACAAACTCGAAGGGCCAATTCCAGAGGATGTAGGCTATAAGCTAGCCAAATTGCAAGTGATGGACATCGCGCAAAATAAGCTTAGTGGCAGCATCCCGAAATCACTAACAAATTGTTCTGCGCTCATTCAGCTTCAAACAATCTAAACCCAGTTAAGCGGAGTGACACCCCACTTAGTTGTTCAGTTCTTCTCTTGATAGAGCTGGCCAGATAGTAGTAGCCACTATCTTCTATTCGGCTCCTGCACTCTCATCACGCCTCTAGCCTGGGTGCTTCCTTTCAATGACACAACTGCTCTTCCTTATTGGCTACGATTTCTCTTTGCACACTGCCTGCTCACGATCTCCTTCAACTCTCTGTGCAAGCTTGTACTAGTTGCTTACATTCTCCTCCCAGTTGGCTCTCCTTGAATGCTCAGCAATCTACTTGAGGTTCTCACAGACTAGGTTTGCTCTCCTGATTTTGCATATTGCTTTTTTTTTTCCCTATCTACTGGCGTCTTATGCTACATGTGGCGGCATCCATTTAGCACTTGGTAAATAGATTTACGTCGCCTTACCACTAAATTTATGAGGATCGCTATACAAAACAACCTCGACTACAAGCTTTCTGTAATACTCATCGCTTTCTCTTCTACCAACAAGGACCGTGCTTCTTTCCTGAGCAGCTTCTAGCTCTTTCTCATGTTGGCAGCAAATTACTATGTCATAGCAGTGCTCTTTCCTCCTAAGGTCTGCCATTTCTCCATGCTCTGCTGAGCTTCTCCAGATGGCTATGTCAAACCTGCGCACTACACCTCCAAGCTGGTTGCACTTTTTCACGATTATCTCCATACATTCTTCCTTTAACTCGACGGTCTTAGATTCTTGTCACAAGTACTTCACACAAACCTGGTTGACTCTTCTTGTCAAAGTTAGAAATGGCATGATATGAGAGTCGCTTTTGCTGGACAAACATACTTCAACTAAAACCACATAGATTTTCCTTGAATGAGCATGGACTTGAACTATTTGACATAAACCAGCTAGGCGCTTCTACTGGACCTTGGTACACAGTCCATGAAAAACATAAACTATACTCACGCTTCAAATGACCATGACATACGGCTCTATTGGAACAGAAAAAAAAAATTAATACATAGAACTTTCTATTCATCTCTCAGCGAATACACATACAAAGATTAAACATCTATAGAAAGCTTCAACTTTCTATCTAGACAAGGTTCTGCTTGTATGTTTCCTTGAACCAGTTGCTGCAATGACAAATCTAATCACGATCTTTTTCAAACTCGCTCTGATACCATGTTAGTTTAATGATCAGATTTGAAATAATCAGAAAATGCAACACAATGAACAATGAACACAACAATATACCCTGGGAAAACCCTCCAACTTAAAGGGAAAAACCCAGCAACAATATATCTCTTATATATTGAATAATAAGAATAGCAATCTATTTTTCAAATGAATTATCTTTCTTATCCTCCTTGAACAATGAGAAATCACTCTATATATATACAAGTGAGAGGAAAGAGACGCATCTCTTCAATTTCCCTGTCGGCCTCCACCAAACAAATTATGTCTTAAATAATACAATAAGTTGGGTTGGAAGTGAGAGCCCGACACTGCTCCTTCAACATCAACACATTTGCTGCAGAGTGCATCGATTTGATTATAGAATAGGCATACATTTGATTATGAAATTCAAGTTTTATCTAGTTTATGTTTTGGCGTAATTTCTATATATTTAACTGTATTAAATTTTTCATATTTTTAAAATATAAATGACATAATTATATGATATTTTAAAAATTCATAACCCTTTATCAACTATGGACATGAAAAAGGAAGAGGTGAGTCTATTTACACGTGCGCCCACACACACATCCTATTTTCTCATTTATAGGAGTGAGTAAAGCACTTTATAAAAAAAGGTAATGCCCAATATTAAGAACTTTAACTTTGTTGTTTCCTATTTCATTTTCACTTTGCTATTTCATATTCACTTTTTTAAGAGCGCACACACATATAATTATTTGTTATAGGAATATTTTATAAATTATATTATTATTTTTTTTTGCAAGATAATAATATTTTATTATAAGTTAAATATTAGTTTTTTCATGAATTATAGTATTATTAATTTTATAAAATAATAAAGATAATAAAAATATATTATAGAATATTATTTTATTGTGTGTAAGGTCACATAAACTTTACAAAGACTCGTAAATATAATAACAGGTGATATAGCTCGAGCTTGAACCATCGATGAAAAATATTTATTAAGAAAATAGACACTTAGCAACAATATATAGATGCGAAGCACTTCATTCTCTTAGGGGAAAGGAGCTCCTGGATGTGGAATTTGCGCATCAATTTCCAGTATGGGCCATATGGGGATAGTGAAACTTTCTGAGGGCTTAGAAGGTGGTTATCGTCTCCCATTGGAGGACGGTTTGCAAATATGTGGTCCTGCGTTTTCAAGACTTGCTCAGCCAGGTGTGAAGATGAAATGACAACGGTTGGGAGAGAACCCAAGTAGAGGGTCATTATTGGGCCATATCTGTGGGCAAGGTTGGAGAAGCATCTGTGAGGAAGACGGGATATAATATGAAGATTGCCTATGATGGGCAATGGTATCGGGCCAGGTTGGAGATTGGATGTTTTTCTTGATTTTCGAAATACCAGGGCTGAAACGAATAGGGCTATAAGCAGGGAAATCCATGTAATAGTCAGGGATTCCATTGTTGCTAATATAAAATGGCCAATGTTAGGGCGTTAAAGAACTTAGTGTTTGAGTCAATCAGAAATGGTGAGAAAGAACGCTGTATAGAAGGATCCATTTGCTGATAGAAAAAATATAAAAAATAAAAAATCCATTTGCTAGAAGAGAGAAAATAAATAAATAAGAATAATAAAATAAACCCATCCACCCATTTGCTGATATAATTTTTTGACCTGTACGTCCCCTTAACTATCCCGAGTCATAAATGATGTGATATCTTGCCAAGAACATTAAATGATGTGTATCTCTTTCAGATTCGCCAACTCAGAATAGACCGTTGATTTCATTTCTGCCAGTTGTTTGTGAAGGTTTTTTTTTTTTTTTTTTTTTTCTTTTCTTAAAAATTTCTTCAAATTTTATGTTTGACAAGGTCTTTTAACTTTTAAAAAAATCATTAAAAAAAGACGACATAGCCAGCCCACATCATTAAAAAAATTATCTTGGCCGGCGTACATCATTTAAAAATATATATTATGACATGGTTACCTTGATCCGATCTGGCTCTTGCAAGCCTTAGGGTTACAATTATTGTATCCATTTTTATTTTTTATTTTTATTAATTTATTTATTTTTATGGTTGTTTGAGTTACAATTTTTTTTTAAAAAAAAGATATTATATGACATTTAAACAAATATTATGATATAGTTATTTTTTATAAAATTTTACAGTTATAATTAGTAATTGTTTCAAAGGTGTAAATTATATCGGAAGGAATCGTTTAATTTTCGATTTTAGTTATGGATTGGATGAACGTTGACAAGATATGCATTCAAAGTTCTATGATATGTCACATCGTTCAATACAATTTATAATATACACAAACAGTAGATACAAGATAGGTTATGAGACCTCAATGTATTGTCCCCACATCAATAGTATTGCATTGTTGATATGATCCACACATCAAACATGGAATTCTTGGCGTAATCAAATTAGCTCTCATGATTTCCTCGTCCACCCTTGAGAATAAAAAATGACTATTCAAAGATGCCACTACCCTACAAGCTATAGACCCCTTTGTAATGGGCGATAGTCATACAAATCCAAAAGTTGCACTAAATTTCGGTCTAGTGTTTGATATGGACCCCTTGGTGTATGATATCATCAAAAATACCTTATCATTACCCCTCACCATTGCTACTCATCTCATCTTATAATCCTTCACTATTTGCATGTTCAGTATGGCCTTGTCCTTTCTTCTATGGGTTTGAGTATAGTGTTTTTGTATGTTCTTAAGCACGATATAATTATTTTAGAAGTTAATATATTGGTATCATCGATGAATGAAAGCTACAAGATAGACTTTGGGATCTCAATGTCATGTTAAAGGATCAGTGGCATTGCATCATTGATTCAAGATGCACATGAGACATGGAGCCTTGCTGCAATCAAATCAACTCTCGTGATGTCCTTGTCCACCCTTGACAATAAAAAATGACCAATATGTTTTGTATGACCTTGCAATTTCTTCTAGGGGTTTGATTATGGTGTTTTTTGTATGTTCTTAAAGCTAAGGTAATTACTCCAAGTGTTAATATATTGGCATCATGAACGAATGGAAGCTATAAGATCAACTCTAGGACTTTAACATCTTGTCTGAACATCAGTGGGATTGCATCATTAATTTGAGCTAAACATGAGATGTGGAGCCCTACCACAGCCAAATCAACTCTCATGATGTCCTCATCCATCCTTAACAATAGAAAACATCTATTGAAATATGTCACCACCTTGCTTTGAAATAACTGACATGTATGCTTCATCGTTGTTACATTGACCTATCAATTTATAAAAAAAATTATCATCACGTATGTAGGTATAGATTATATGAGATAATTATTAAATCCATATGTCATAACAAAGAAGAATGCTTGTCTTCTAAATGGTAATGTGTTCATCGATGCTAATATTATATTGTATTAGTATACTATATATAATATTATATAGTTATATAACATCCCTATTGTATAATATCACTTGAAAGACCTTGTCATTATCCCTCATGATCACTATGCAATTGACCTTAAAATATTCCACTATTTACATATTTTATATGGATTTGCTCTTTCTTTTAGGGGTTTGAGTATGGTGTTTTTCATATGTTCTTAATCCTGATGTTAACTGCTCTTACTTGTCAATATATTGGTAACATAGATGAATGGAAGTTACAAGATGGACTCTGGGACGCCAATATCTTATCCCCTATTAACAACAATGTAGAACAAAATTAAGCCATACATCAAACGCAGAGCTATCATAATCAAATCAGCGCTCCAGACATCCTTCACCACCCATAACAATAGAAAATATCTAATCAAATATGTCACCTCCTTACAAGTTATAGACCCCTTTGTTATGGGAGCAATTGCAAGGCATGTATATCCAAATAATTACACTAAATCCAATGTTGGTGTATGATATGGGCTCTTTAGTGTTTGGGTGTAGACGGGTTTTGTTTGAGGTCCTGTGGGTTGAATGCCATAATGGCATATGGGAATAAGTTTATGTCGGACGCATGGGTGGGAAATGTTGAGAGTCAGTGCACACAATAGTGTACTTGGTTACATGGCTTAGACCCATCCTTTGGTGTTATTGAGTGCTAATGTGGGAATTGGTGAGATGATCATCAATATTCCCATTGTTCTTGTGGGGGTGATGATGAATCCATACAATACAAGTTATTTTTAAGGTAAGTGACAAAGAAAAATATTATTATTATAAACTATTTTTATATATCAATATATATAATATTAAAAAAATAAATATAATATTAAATTATCATCGTATATTATATATTATTTAATTATTTAATTTTTTATTCTTCACCCCATCATCATTTACATGTGAATATGCAGACAATATGGAAATGACAAAAGTTGATAAGGGAACATGTGTTGAACTATGTAAACCTTAATGTCTTATCCCAACATTAGTGGCATTGCATCATTGATTTGATCTACACATGAGATGTGGAGACCCATTGCAATCAAATCAGCTCTCATGATGTCCTTGTACAATAGAAAATATTCATTCAAATATGTCACCACCTTGATTTGATATAATTTACACATATCATTCTGTACCATTGTTATGTTGACATGTCAATTTAAAAATTATCATAATCACACGTGTAGATATAAACTATATAAGATAAATGATGTTCATATGTCACTTCAGATAAATATACTCATCTTCCAAATGATAAAATGTTCATTAATACTAATATTGTATTTTATTATAATACTATATAGATATATGCCCCATTGGTGTATAATATTACTTGAAATATAATCATAATTGTAAATAATTACATTTTAAAATTTTATATTATTATTAAATTATAATATACATATAATATAATTATAGTAAATATTATTAAATTATTATAATAGATCAACTATATAATATAGTTCTATAAGGTTTCACCAAAACACTCTTTCAATTTATATTTAATGTTAGTTATGATGACTAGTCTTCTCAGTGGCACGTCACTGTTGTGATAACACTACGTGTAAAAATAAAGATACCACTTGTCAACACAAACACACCACTATTTGGTAGATTTTTTTGATAATGTGGAAACCGTGGGAACTAGTTTTTCTGGAACTGAGACTCGAGAAACATTGGATATGCGTTCTCTCTTCCTTAGTAAACTCTTTTGGGATTTGAAAGCATATAAAAATAGTGCAGTGATCCAGCATATTGTATTGTTTATCTCATTTTAGAAGTTTTCTCTTACCAAAGGTATGTTATGTTGTTCCGAGTTAGTTTTAGAAATGTTGAGGAAGTTTCCCTTGCCTGTCATCAGTTTCATCCTACTTGTGAAAATTTTGACTTTGGCATTAATGATCTCACCAATCCAAATCTTTTGAAATCCAACATTTTGAAAATGTTATTTGCAGTAACTTTAAACTATGGAGCGGTTAAAATAAACCTGTAAATCATTTCACAGTTGAGCGATATGGATTGAAGACTCAACCACTCAGCTAAGCACTAGAGCTTCCCTGCCATTGAGTTTACATCAAGAGGGAGCTATTACGACGTTTCTATGAATCAAAACCTTCTTACAATCAGATTATGGTAAAACAAGAAATTTATGCACTATAAATTGTGGTGCCAAGTCGTTGGATGTGGCACTTGTTATCAAGTACTAAATAATTACTTTCCCACTATTTATTTTTCTATTGGCCTGGGTCTAGGATTAACGGTAAGGCTATTTGAACTGTTCTTACAAGTCGCATGTTATCTATAATGGTTTTAATGTAGATAATATGCACAAACCCAATGACATGCACCAAATCAGGGGAGACTGTTATGGTTACATATTACAATGAAAATAATTGGATAAATTTTGTGCTATCAACTCACATCTTCTTGGGCATGGCTCATCTTCTCGTAGCTATTTTAATAAAACTTTGAATGTCCTAAGAAGTGTCCCAGGCATAAGCTAGTAGATGCATCAGCTAAAAGATGCTATGTTGAATGTGTACATAAATAAGAGGCTAATCAATGATAAAGTTATTTGGTTTGGGTAATAAATAAGGGATTGTGTCATTACTTGATTAACTTAAAAAAATTAACTAAACAGGTAGTATACGTAGCAGAGGTAACATGTGGTAGTTGGTCATTGACAGAATCAACATCTTTCGATACAAAGACCTATCTAAGATAATACTTCTGCCAATATAGCATCTCTGACGTAATTAATAGATTTATTTTTGAAGTAATAAAAAAAATAATTAAAACTTGAATCAAACAGGTAATATTCATAGCAGAGGTTACATGTGGCAGTTGGCAGTTGTCAGAATCAACATCTTTCGATATAAAGATGTATCTAAGATAATGTTTCTGCCAATATAACAATTCTACAATAATTAATTGATCTATTTTTAAATAATAATAAAAATTAATAAATGACATTTAAATAAATATTAAATTTAAGATTAAAATTATTTTATGATAAGCAATTAAATGTCAATTTTTTTCATAAGAATTTCAAGCAATATATAATAATGAATTTTGACTTATTTGATAAAATTTGTGATCTCCACGTGTAATTTTATAAACATATAATTTTTTTCACATTTCTATGTCTTTTCAACAAATAATTTTTATCAAATATCCTCTCATTCTCTACCAAGCCAAAAAAATTGAGCAATTATGGAATGAACTAACCGTTAAAAGATCCTAGCTCTCAAATGAGATTTTTGTTAGTTACGAAATTATTGATGAAAAAAAATAGAACTGGTCTATATCTCAACACAATCCTTTAAAATTCAACCATAGTAATTGATACCATGAAGGAATTAGCAGGAAATACACAGGATCCACAGGATCAATCCAGGAGAAAGAACCCACAACAAATAACCTGCAAATATTTCCAGAGAATAAATAAATTTCTCACACCTAAAAAATAGGTGATAATTCACAAAATTCTCTGAATTCTCTCAATAATCTCTCTTTTTTCTCATATAATGCAAAGTATTTATAATACAAATAGTTTGTTTCATGTTAACAAACTATTTGTAAGATTACAAAATAGAGAAAACAAACTATTTGTTTTCTCATACTATGAATAAATATATTGTTGAGAGATTCTCAACAATAAAATAAATTAACCGAGGTAAATAAAATTAACCCTCGGTAATAAATAACTTACCCTATTAACCCTGGGTAAGCTTAAATATGCATTATTCCAACACCCTCCCTTAAGCGAAACATAGGGAGAATGACAAACAGAGATGGGTCCCGGCTACTAGGCCTGATAAGGTACCCATGTACAAACCAATTAAAAAAATACATGAAAAATAAAGGAAGGAAGGACTTCATGGAAAATCCCCCCCAAGGACAACTTCCTTCACCCCAAGCATCGCTTGCAACTGAAGATAATGAGGAGAAGCCAAAGGTTTAGTGAAGATGTCGGCAATCTGCTCAACTATAGGCACAAACTCCAAAGAAAGAACTCCATCCTGAATAAGATGTCGAATGAAGTGCATGTGAATCTCAATGTGTTTTGTCTGCTGATGCTCAATAGGATTACGTGAAATATCAATCGCACTTTGGTTGTCACACCAAAGAGTAGTAGGACCCTGCTGTGTGAAGCCAAACTCTCCAAGCAACTGTCGAAGCCAAAGTATCTCCTGACTAGCTTTGACAGCACCTCGATACTCAACCTCAGTAGAGGACAATGCAATAGTAGTCTGCTTTTTGCATGCCCAAGCAACTAGACTTAAACCAAGTGTGAAAGCAAATCCACAAGTGGACTTGCGAGTGTCAACATCACCAGCCCAATCAGAGTCAGTGTATCCAACAAGCTGTGTAGAACTCTGTGGTGTGTAATGTATACCAAAGTGAGTGGTGCCCCAAATGTAGCACAAAATACGCTTGGCTGCTTGCCAATGACTCTCATGAGGCTCATGTGAGAATCAAGAGACAAGGTTCACAGCAAATGTGATGTCAGGACGGGTATGAGTCAGGTATAAAAGACTACCTACAAGTTGTCGATACAAAGTGGAATCAACAAGAGGAGTTGTACAAGTGGTAGACAACACAATACCTGACTGATATGGAGTGGGTGCAGGCTTACAATCAACCATGCCAAATCGATGAAGAAGATCTGTCACATACTTCTGTTGTCCAATAGAAATGCCCTCAGAAGACTGAAAAACTTGAAGACCAAGAAAATAATGTAGAAGTCCTAGATATGTCATATCAAACCTATCTGCCAACTTGTCCTTGATGTCATGTATCAAGGAATCTGAATTGCCAGTGATGATGAGATCATCAACATACAAAACCAAAATGACAAGCTCCTCACCTTGCTTCAGGATGTATACATTGTGATTTGACTCACAATGAATAAAACTAGAACTCAAAAGAAAACTATCCATCTTCTCATACCAAGCTCGAGGATCTTGTTTGAGGCCATAAAGAGAACAACAGAGTCTACAAACCAATGATGAGTCCTGCACAAATCCTGGAGGCTGCTCCATATAGATCTCCTCATGGAGATCACCATGCAAGAAAGCACTCTTCACATCCATCTAAAAAACTGACCAAGAATGTGAAGTAGCAAGAGAGAGTACAAGCCGAATAGAATCCATCTTAGCTACAGGGGCAAAGGTCTCAGAGTAATCAACCCCTTCAACCTGTGAAAAACCCTTAGCTGCTAATCTAGCTTTGTACTTATCTACTGATCCATCTGCAGCATATTTGGTCCTATAGGCCCCATTTACATTTTACAAGTTTTCTTCCCTTAGGAATAGGGACAAGATCCCAAGTATCATTCTTCATCAATGAAGAATACTCATCATACATAGCAACATCCCACTCGGGTATACCAATAGCCTCAGAAAACAACACTGGATCATCTGTACAAGCTTGTCCCAAAAGAGCAACACCAGATGTCTATGAGCGAGTGTGACGAGAATCAGATGGATCACCAATAAAATAACCAGCTGCCTGTAGAGTGCTCTTTGCCCACTTAGGCAAAGGTGGTGAAGAAGATGGTTGTGGTGGCTGAATAAGTGCAACATCATCATCATAACAATAGAAAGTAAATCCTCACTATCCTCAGTAGGAGGGGGAGAAGAAGAAATAGATATACACTCCTGTGGAGTGGCTAGCTCATCAACCTAAACATCCCGTTGAAACAACACATCATGTGTGACAGGATCAAAAAGATGGTAGGCTTTTACACCTTCACAATAGCCAACAAAAATGAGTGGTTGGCTTTTCTTCTCCAATGCTTTACGTTTGTCATCAGGAACAAATGCCCATGCTTGACTCCCAAAGATGCAAAAATTTGAAATATCAGGCTTGATCCCAGACCAAGCGTCTTCGGGTGTCATATTTTGCATAGCTTTGTGAGGCATATGGTTTTGAATGTAATTTACACAATTTATAGCTTCAGCCCAATATTGTGGAGCCAAATTTTTAGAGTGAATCATACAATTAGCCATCTCTTTCAATGTTTGATTCTTCCTCTCTGCTACACCATTTTGTTGAGGAGTGTGTGGTACAGTGAACTGGTGTTGTATCCCATGCTCAATACAAAAATCATAGAAAGCATTACTGTCATATTCCCCCCATTGTCAATGCGTATCTTCTTAAGAGGAAGAGATGATTGTTTTTCAACAAAGGCTTTAAAGGCCTTAAAAGTCTCAAAAACTTCACTTTTCAAATTGAGAAAATATACCCAAGTTTTACGAGTGAAATCATCAATGAATGTGAGTGCATATTTAGCCCCTGAAAAAGAACGAGTTGGAAAAGTCATCAAATCACTATGAACCAACTCTAAGGGTGCATTTGCACGTGTGGCCTTACCAACTGGAAATAGATCCTGGTGCTGTTTACCAACTAGACAACCAGGACACACCCCATCAATACATGAGACCTTAGGAAGGCCTTTTACAAAATGTTTTGTACTCATTTGTTGCATATATCCATAACTCAAATGTCCTAATCTCTCATGCCACAATTTGTTGAGATTATTACCATGTCCTATAAGTGAAGAACTAGAAGACATAAAAGACTCAAACTTATCAAAAGTATAGAGTCTTGCAGTATGGTTTGTTGTACCTGTAGCAACTATCTCACTAGGATCATTACATTCTCATATTACAACATCATGTGAAGTAAACTCCATAGTTTTACCAGTACCAAAATTACATATTTGATATACAGAGAAAAGATTAGAAGAGATTTGGGGTATAAGTAATACATTGTTAAAGCATCCATCTTGTTTATCAACAATACCAAATCTGAAAACTTCAATCTATGAGGAGTTACCCATAACAATATGTGATGTACTGCAATTTGTAAGAGAAGACAATAGATCCTTAGAATGTGTCAGATGGTGAGAAGCACCTGAGTCAAAAATCCACTAATCATGACATGAAGATATAGCCCTGGCTGAAAGTGCTTTCCCTTTTCCTACAGAAGTAGAAGGAGATGGAGACAAAATGGAGATTTTGTGTTGTCTGACTGCTGCCTCTAATGCTTCCATCTTCTTAAAACCTCTACTTTCATCAAGATTAGGACCACCACAAAAATTACATGGACCAAATGTTTTCTTCTTTTTCTTAAAGGACTTTTTGGTCTTAGTAGATTTAGAATGATGAGGTGTTTGGGTGGTGGACTCTGGAGGGTTATTTGAAGGTGCTTGCTTTTTAGACTTAGGTGAAGGTTTTCCTTTAAAATAATTAGCAACTAGAGCATGACTAGGACCAGGTAGAGCATCTAAGGCCATTAATTTAGTTTGCTCCTTAGTCAATCTTTCACAAAAAACTTCAAAGGAAGGCCATTTGAATTCGTCACCTAATGTATCCATCATAGTATAAAAAGCAGAGGAAAAAACACTATATGGTCCTTTCAACTTTGAAAAAATCATGAAAATGCACTCCTGATCACTTTTATCTTTATTACCAGCTTTCAACTATGACCTTATAAATTTGAATTTTGCCAAGAATTCATCTATTGAAGAGAAATCTGATGGGGAGAGAGTACTCAATTCTACATCTAATTTCAAAATTTTAAACTCATTAACTTTGCCAAATAGGTTTTTAAATTTTTCCCATACCTCTTTTGGCGTAGTAGCATCTGTAATGTGAAATTGAAGATTATCTGAGATGTTGAGGTAAATCAATCCAAGAGCCTCATCCTACTTACAACCATAAGCATATTTGTCTTTTTTAGTGGTGAATTTTGCAGGTGTCATTTCAGAAAAAATTCTCCATAAGCCCTTTGATTGAAGGAGTTGTTGCATTTTTGGCTTCCAAACATGGTAATTTGTAGAATTTAGAGGTTCAAACAATCGAGATTCCATTCTCGAGGAATATGATGAAGTTGACAAGAACAATCTAGACATTTGTTTTTCCTCAAAAAACACCCCTCTTGTTACAATTTAATGTCTCCCAATGAAAAAAAAATTAGCCTTGGCCTATACAAAATTAAAAAATGGCTTTATGCAAAAAAAATGTAGGGGGATTTGACCCCAAGACCTCCTCCCTACAAATTTTTAACAAAATATCTCTAGCCGCTTTAGCAAAGTCAAATTTGAACTTTCAAAGCTAGAGACTTGCATTTAAACCACTAAAAATTAAAAAAATAATTTAAAAAAGCCAAAAATGACTCACACGTGTGAGATAATAGCTGAATAATCTTTGGCTTTATCAAAATAAACTCTTTTTCTAGCAAGGTGTGGTGGTCAGGGAAATATCTGAGAAATTTTGTAAACACAGCCAAGGAAAAAACACCTTTTAGCAATGCAGAATGGCTCCACTAGATCTGCCAAAAGGACTGTACGGCCTAGGCCAAATCCATCCTTCTCAGAATGAAATGAAAGCTTTGGATGTCTGCTATCACATGAAATTTTTAGATTTTGATTTTATATAGAATAAGGCGTTCAAAAATGAGAAATCTGTACGGCTATACAGCAGACAAAAAAATAGTTTTTAAATTCCTGTTGTTGGATTCCAAAACATTGTACGACCTGATCCAATTCCATCAAAATTTATATGGATAGAAAGATATAATAGTCAGCTTTCATTAACAGGTCTCAGATTCCAAAAAAGTCAACCGTACGATCTACCACATCATAAAAATGGACAGGTACTGCAGTCTGCCAACAGGGACCAGTCATCAAGTTTTTGAATGAAAGAGCTGTATGTCCTGATCCAAATGAGAAAATTCAAATTAAAATGGATTTTTGACTTGATTTTCTACGCCACTATGAAAAACATCTGATTTTAGAAATCTAGACGGTCATTTAATGGGCATAAAGTACAAAATTTTCCAAAAAAAAGGTGTAAACAAGAACCAAATTTTGAGAGAATAAAAAATATTTGTAACACATCAATAAAATAATATTTTTGAATGTGTTAGCAGATGAAAAATTTTAGAGAAGAGGATCTTCAACTGGAACTCCAAGCTCTGATACCATGATACCATGAAGGAATTAGCAGGAGATACACATGATCCACATGATCAATCCAGGAGAAAGAACCCACAACAAATAACCTGCAAATATTTTTAGAGAATAAATAAATTTCTCACACCTAAAAAATAGGTGATAATTCACAAAATTCTCTAAATTCTCTCAATAATCTCTTTTTTTTCTCATATAATGCAAAGTATTTATAATACAAATAGTTTGTTTCATGTTAACAAACTATTTGTAAGATTACAAAATAGAGAAAACAAACTATTTGTTTTCTCATACTACGAATAAATATATTGTTGAGAGATTCTCAACAATAAAATAAATTAACCAAGGTAAATAAAATTAACCCTTGGTAATAAATAACTTACCCTATTAACCCTAGGTAAGCTTAAATATGTATTATTCCAACAGTAATTAATATTGTAAGTCACTTGATGATCATTCACAACATAAACACTTTAATTATTCCTTGTGACAAAGGATGAAAACATCTTAGACAATGTTATATTTACTTACTTGCTTTTTATTTGTGATATAAAAACTATTCTACTATGATGTGATCTCACTGCATTATTTTTAAATATGTAATTTGTGTAACAAATGAAAATTTATTTCAATAAGGCAAGGGCAATTCTAATCCAAATTTAGGGATTTAGTTTCGCAAGTATGAATAGTCTTAAGCAACCTAGATATCAATAATATGATTAGCAATAACACTATCTATGATCTCAAGGGAACCCCAAATTCTAATATTAATATTAATTATTTTTATATTTATGAATTTTTATTGGAAGACCACTACCACTTTTTTTTTTAAAAAAAAATCCAAACACATATTATTAATAAACTATTAATAAATGTAAATATATATTCAATTTAACATATGAATCCCATTACACACCTATTTTAGATTTGATAGGGTGTCCAATGGAAGATTGATTGTGTTTGTACTGGTGGATATGATTTTCATCATTGTCAACCCATCTAATAGCTATCAAATTCATCCATATCAAACTATTATTACTTTACAGGTTCCTTAAAATGAGGTGGAATCTTACCATTCTTCATTATTGGGGATTTCAAAGGCATTTTACTAAATTTCATAGGAGAAGAAGGCCATGGTAGCTATACATTAGTTATCGTCTATTCTTTTGGCATTGTTTTATTTTACAAAACTCTTTCTTCTATAAATCTGTTATTAATGGTTTCAATCCCTTATTACACTTTTTTTTCAAATCTTCCTTTGGGTTTTTCTATAAGTGAATGTTTATTTTTGGTTCTCTATCATGGATATTATTTTTTGAAAATTTCTTAATAGATTTTAAAAGAAATAATATGATAAAATTGAATAGTTTATTCATCAAATTCAATATGTATATGTACATATGACATCTCTTATATACAAAGAATTTATCTTTACCTATAATCCTTATATTCTCTCTCATTATCTCATTTCTATCTTTGATGAGTTGTCTCAAAATAACTCATATACAATATTCTCATATACACATATATAATATTTTTATATCACCTAATTAACTAATGACTCACTTACAACTATATGTGACTATACACACAAAATGAAGGTAAAGACCAATCCCATCAACCTCTTATCAACCGAAAATACAAGATGGCATCAACCATAGATCATGAATGAGAATATGAACATGGACTTAAACATATGTTCATCCTCTGTATTTGTTACATACAAATTTCATGGATGGCTATATCACCCACGTAGATATGAATTAAAAACACACACCTTTGTTCATCTTCTACACCTATGTAAGTAAGTACACAAATTCACAATTGACTAAAACACCTAAGAAGATACGAATTATTACACCCACATATATTTAAAGTATATAACACATCACATATTAAATAAAAATAAAAATTTTGAGGACTAATTTCTCACTATTATCTTTTGTATCCATTGCTATTGACCACTACCACTTGATTATGAACTGCATAGACAATGTCCACCTTAACTAGATACTAGCATTGAGTTTATCCAGAATAGTGCATATTGGTTTTCCATTATTCTATTTGCATCCCTTTTGTTAGGGATGAACAACATGCACTATTAATATTCCTACCTTTGTTGTGTTACTACTTACTCAATTGATTGGAATTTGAAGCTCATATACATATCTTCTTTAATAATATTACTTCCTTCCCCATGCTTAAAAAAAATGGATGTCAAGATTTCAAAAAAATGTATTCATATAAAAAAGTATAAATTTTATTTTAATAAAACATTAACAACATACAAATAATTTATTCATACATTAAACTATAAATATAAACAATAAACTCACTATTTGACAATATTGATACATAATGAATTATTTAGTCTATAACTAAACGCTATTAATCTATAAATAATTATAAATATTAGCTTTTAAAAAATAAACAATATACTAAATGACCACAACTTAATGATAGTATTACTTGACACTTTATTCTATCAAAATAAAAACATAATTAATATGTAATGACTATAAAATAATATTAAATTAAATAATACTTTTAGTTAAAATTATTTAACATCATCTATCACAAATTGACAACTCTAGAAGCTATGAAAATCAATTGTTAACCCAAAAAAGATTACTTAAAAAAAATAAAAAATGAACTAATCAACATAACAAAACAATTACAAGTAAAGCTCGACTTTTGTTGAAATTGTAGAGTTGTAAAAATTAAAAACATATATGTTATGTTTAAGTTAGAGGCTTATACGGTGGGGTTTCAAGATTCGTTTCACAAAAAATAAAATTTAGAAGATGTTGGTTTGATTCAATCTAAGGCTGACAAGTAGTAAGAAAGTGCCACATAAAATAGTTTCCATATGAATTAAGGATTTGACTACAAAACTAACATCAGGTTTGAACACTTACTATATACTTTGTAATTTCATTTGGTTTGTATTGTTGACATTAATATTAAAAAAATTGTTCTCCTTTTTAATTGTTACATTTTCAATTGTTTTTTTATTTTATTTTAATTTAAAAGATTATTTTTTTTTAAAATAAAATATTGTGAATTGAATAAAAATATAATTAATGATAAAAATAGGCGAACTGCTATAGTAACAACCTACAACAATAGTATATTAACATTTTAAGTTATTTCACTTCTAGTTTTCCTAAATTTCACCTTGCGCATAACTTTCTATATATTTTCTTTTGGTTTCCTGAGTAGTCACAACAGCAGAGAATTATATTTTGTAGAGGCTCACCATAGGCTCTTTGACTATCTTTTCCTATAGAAATCATAACAAAAAAGAATTTACAGCTCATATTAAGAGTTCTTGCAGGAAATGTTAACATGTAATTAAATAATTTTTTAATGTAGAGACATGAACAACTGCATTTAAATAATTTTATAGTGGTTTTTCCTGTGCCCTTGTAATTCTTCCCACAGATAAATGAGGAACATCGTTCTGAGTTGATAGGGCATATGGAAAGTTGATCCAGCACTTGGAAGGTGACATGCTCGATGCTCCCGCCCATGTTTCCCACCATCTAAAGTTATAAATTCTACTCTCTGTTTAATGTAATATTATTTAACAATAATATCTATAATATTATTATAATTTAATATTATAGATTATAGATTAATATTTTATATAATATAATTAAAAATATATTATATGTATGAAATAATATATTTTAATTATAATATAAAAATATATAATATTAAATTATAAATTAAATTTTAATATTAAAATATTAAAATTTCTAATATAATAAAACATATAATAAAATCTAATAAGATAATTATATATCTTATATATAAATATAAATATTTAAATGTATGTTAAAATTTAAAAAAAAAACATACACACAGACACACACAAGAAATAATATATTTTAATTGTAATATAATATAAAAATATATAATATTATATAAAAAATGTATAATCCTTTTATATATAAAAAAAATTATAAAATTAATGAATTGTACATATAATATAATAATAATTTAAAAACTATAATATATATTACAAATATATTTTATATTAGATAGATATTAAATATAATATTAATAGAATAATATATTAAATATTATAACTATCTCACACACACATATAATATAATAAGAGTATTATATTATATTTATAATTAATATATAAATATAAATTCCAAAATATTAATGTTTTATTTTTATATTATATTAACTATGCACAATTATGGTATTTTATTATATTAGAATGAATATTTGTTGATAAGGGAATTCGAAAGTCTATAATTGACAATCGATGCTTAAATTTCAATTAATCCTTGCTTAACGATCACTCTTAAATAGGAGGGAATGTAGTGGGTTAAATTTTGTTTAAAATGGGAATATAGCTCATAAAAGAAAAGAAAACACTTGGTAAGTACAATATAATGTGAGAATTTTTATATTAATTATTGCATGATTGAATTTTAAATTTATTAATATAATCTAAATTTTTGTACCGTAGTCGATTTCTTCTATGTTAATAATAAATTGTTATTGGTGTAGAAAATGACAAAGTTAGTCTATCACAATATAATACATAAAAGAGAAATATATTCTACAAAAGAAAAGAAAATACATACTAGATATAATCGTAAAAAAATAAACAATTCCTCATACTTTTCTTGCACCTTTGAGACAAATGCTAGTTATATACCAAGTGCTGGTAGGTTGAGCTGGAGGTGATCGGGCTCATGGATGGAGGGTCATTAGGATGTAGATGTGGAATCCAATGAGAAGGAGACTCAAACAAAAGCAAAAATCAAAACCGAGCTATCACTATATGAAGCAAAGACCAATACAAACTTCAATATTCACAACTACTCACATATAATATATTTTGTATCATCTAATTAATTGGTGATTCATATACAACTATAATGCGAGTACTAAATTCTTCATATCTTCATCTACATAGATAGAGGTGTTTTAAGGTCCTACATTTCTTTGAAAAATCCACAACAAAAAAAATTCAATGTATGAAATATACAAAGTTTATATTACATCTATATAAAAGATATACAACCACTTTCTAGATCCATTTATAGGTGCCTTTTTTTTTTTTTAATTACATTTTGTATTTAATTTTGATTATTTAATTATTTATGTACTAAAAATATATATACATTAATTTTTTAAAATTTATAGGGAAAAATAGGTAAATATATGATAAATGTGAGGTATGGCATGTGACATGTGGCTAATGTGTTTATAAATAACTGAGACTTATTATTTAATATTATTTTTTATTTTATATAAATATTATTTTATATTACAATGTTCATATACTAGATTTATATGTAATAGTTTGAAGATAATTATTTATAATTTTTAATCACATATGACTTACTTTTAAAAAAAATTTGATATGCTTTCTCACCGAGTATTGATGTCTTCATATGTAGCTTGTTTATCTCCACTAAGAAAAAAACATAAAATCTAAGAAAAGACTAGTAAAGAAAAATATATTTTGGAAGTAGTATTATAGTGAATATAGACCAAAACTAATGTGTTAAAGAGAGATTTGAAACATCTGGATAGTTGAGTTAAATCAAATGCTATTAATAATGTTTGATAGTAAGAATTATATGGGATCATTGACTAATTTTATTTGGATACAAAAACCCTTTCAAAAAATTTATTGTGATTTCAATTTTTTTTTTCACTTGAATCTTCTATTATATATGTTGATAAAAAAAAATTGTTGTTTTTTCTAATCCCTCATCTTTGAACAAGGTAGTCAAAGAGTCAAATTTGAAGTTGTTAGTTTAATAGCTATATATGTTTAGGTGTTATTTTTTATTGAAACAATTTGTACTAATAACAAATGTGATAAAAATTATCTTCTTATTGATTTTAATTTTCATCTCACTACAATTGTTTACTCTTTACTAAACCAAAAAAATTAATAATTATGGATGGAACTAACTACAATGAAACCTAATTCTAAGATGAGATTTCGATTGGTTAGGAAATTATTGATGAAAAAGACATCATTTTTGTTCTATACCTCAACATAGTCCTTTAAAATTCAACCATAGTAATTAACATTGTAAGGCACTTGATGATCATTCACAACATGAACACTTTAGTTATTCCTTTCAACAAAGGATGAAAACATCTTAGACGAAGTATTTTTACTTGATTGCTTTGTATTTGCGATATAAACCCTATTATACTATGATGTGATCTTACTACATTATTTTAGGATATGTATTTTTTGTGACAAATATATTTCAATAAGGGGCAGTTCTAATTCAAGTCTAGAGATATAAATTCCTAAACATGAATAGTGTTAAACCACCTAGATATCAGTAATATGATGAGTGATAACACCGTCTATGGCCTCAAGTAAAACCTAAATTCTAGTATTAATATTAAATATTTTTTATATTTATGCATCTTAATTGGCTAAACACTACCACTTTTTCATGCAAACACATATTATTAATAAACTATTAATAAATATAAATGTATATTACACTTAACATATGAATATCACTACATATCTATTTCATATTTGATAGGATATTTAATGGCTCGGGACTAGTTGTGCTTGTAATGGTGGATATGATTTCCATTATTCTCAACCCATCTAATAACTACAAAATTCATTCATATCAAACCATTATTATTTTATGGGTTCATTAGAATGAGGTGGAATCCTACCATTATTCATTATTAGGGATTTAAAGTGCATTTTACTAAATTTCATGGGATCACAAGTCTGTGACAAATATATACATTAGTTATGGTCTATTCTTTTGGTATTATTTTATTTTACAAAACTCTTTCTTCTATAAGTCCATTATTAATGGATTCAATCCCTTCTTACACCATCTTTCTTTACAAATCTTCCCTTGGGTTATCCTATAAGTGTAAGTTTATTTTTTATTCTCTATCATAGATCTTATTTTTTGAAAATTTGGTATTAGATTTTAAAAGAAATAATATGATAAACTTACATAGTTTATTCATCAAATTCAATAAGTATATGTACATATGAGATCTCCTAAATACAAGAAGTTTATCTCTTACTATAATCCCTATATTCTCTCTCATAATCTCATCTATATCTTGGATGAGTTGTCTCAAAATAAATCATATGCAATATTATCGTACACACACATATAATATATATTTTATATCACCTAATTAACTAATGACTCACAACTATATGTGAATATACACACAAAATGAAGGTAAAGAGCAAACCCATCAACCTCTTATCAATCAAAAACATAGGATGACATCAACCATAGATCATGGATAAGAACATAAACACAAACATGGACCCAAACATATGTTCATCCTATGCATTTGTCATATATGTCTTTCATGAATGGATATATCATCGATGTAGGTATGAACAAAAAATAGACACCTTTATTCATCCTCCACACCTATATAATTAAGTAAATAAATTAATAATGCACTACAACACCTAAGATGTAAGGAATTGTTACACCCACATATATTTATAATATATAACACACCACACACTAACTAAAATGAAAATTTTGGGGACTAAGTCCTCATTATTATCTTTTATATCCATTGCCATTGATTATTTTCACTTGATCATAGACTGCATAGGTAATCTCCATCTCAAATGAATACTACACTTGGCTTTATATGAAATAACACATATTGACTTTTCATTATTCTATTTGTATCTGCTTTGTTAGTAATGTACAACATGCACTATTAGTCCTTATTTTGTTGTGTTACTACTTACTCAACTAATTATAATTTTAAGATCATATACATATCATCTTTAATAACATTACCCCGTTCCCCCCTCACCCTCCACATGATGCAAAAACATGGATATCGAGTTTTCCAAAAAATGTGTTCATATAAGAGAATATGAATTTCAATTTATATAAACGTTGACAACATACAAATAGTTTATTTATACATTATATTATAGCTACGAGCACTAAACTCAAAATTTGACACTGTCAACATAATTAATTATTTAAACTATAAGTAAATGCTATTGATCTATAAATAGTTATAGAGTCTAACTTTTCAATAATAAACAATATACTAAATGACCACAACCTAATGATAGTATTACTTGACATGATTGTTAAAAAATAAAAACATAAGTCATATGAAATGACTATAAAATAATATTACATTAAATAATTCTTATAATTAAAAGTATTTAACATCACCTATGGCAAATTAACAACTCTAGAAACTATGAAAATTAAATGTTAACCAGAAAAAAAATATTGAAAAAAATTAAACTAATCAACATGACTAAAAAATTACACCTAAAGCTTGACTTTTGTTCAAATTACAATGTTGTGGAAATTAAAAACATATATGTTATGTTTATATACCAGGTGATCAGGGTCATGGGTAGAGAGTCCAGTAGGAAGCAGACTCAAACAAAAGCCAAAATCAAAACCAACCTTTCTCTATATGAACCAAAGGCCAATGCAAGCTTCAATATTCACAACTACTCATGTATAATATTCACACACATATAATATATTTTGTATCCTCTGATTAACTAATGACTCAAGCACAACTATAATGTGAGTATTAAATTCTTAATATCTTCTTCTACATAAATGAAGGTGTTTTTGGATCCTTTTACATCTGTTTGAAAAATCCAAAACAAAATAAACTTACAGTATGAAATGTATAAAGTCTATATTAAATATATATATATATATATATATATATATATATATATATATATATATATATATATATATATATATATATATATATATATATATATACAACAACTTTCTAGATCCATTCATAGGTGCTTGTGCTTTTTAAAGGTATATTATGTATTGAATGTTGATGATTTAAGAATTTATGTAGTAAGTGTATATTTGCATTAATTTTTTTGAAATTATAAGAATAGGTGAATGTAAGATAAATGTGAGGTGTGGCATGTGGCATGTAGGTGGTGCATTTATAGATAAGTGCCACATATTATTTTGTATTATTTTTTATTTTATATAAATATTATTTCATATTGCAATGTACCTATACCATATTTGCATGGAATAGTTTGAAGATATTTATTTATAATTTTTAATCACATATGGATGATTTAATCATATTGTATATTTTTTCTCACTTAGTATTATTGTTTTCATAAGAAACTTGTTTATCCCCACTAGAGAAAAACATAAAATCCAAGGGAGTAATAGTAAGGAAAAATATGTTTTGGAAGTATTATTGTAGTGAATCTAGATCAAAAATATTGTGTTAAAGAGTGATTTGAAACATTTGGATAGTTGAATTAAATTAAATACTATTAAAAACGTCTAACACTAAGAATTTTATGGGATCATTGACTAATTTTATTCGGATATATAAACCCGTCCAAAAAATCTTTTGTGATTTCAATTTCCTTTTTTTATCTTGAATATTCTACTATGTATGTTGATTAAAAAAATAAGATTTCAGTACTAATCCCTCATCTTCAAACAAGGTAGTCAAAGAGTCAAATTTAAATTTATTAGTGTAAATCTATAATAATTATCCATGTCTGACCCTCATAGCTATTTTAGATGATGCATCTGTCAAAATATACACTCAAATAATTACCTATATTTTAGATGACTACCATGAATTCTTATTTTTTATAGGTATACATTTCCATTAAATAACATTAATGTAATCTATTTTTACATTTGAAATCAACTTTTATTGAGGAAACATTTATATTTTTCATTTAATTAGTTCTTAGAATAATTTTATTCATATTCATCTCTAAATAATATTATGCATGTATTTACCTTTTACATGCACTTGGATGTTTACTATGTGTATAAAAAATATGTAATCATTGAATTTTATGTTATCATTATCTGATTTTAGTACTTAAAATCATTCATAGTTTCCTCGATGTTTTTTCATTCAATACACTATTATTCGACATCAAATATCCATTCAAATTATATGTGAATATGTTAGTAAAATATCTGAGATTAAGATCAATACATTTACCTTGTTATTTGAGGATGGAGGAAAACAACAAAGCCATTTCTTCTTCTATAGATTCCAATCACTCCTCCAAACATCTTGGGTTTCACATTTGGAAAAATAAAATAAAAATAATAGCAATACCTATTTACAATACTAATTAATATCATTTTTGTTTTACAAGAGTACAACTACCACAATGTTTCTATTTATGGTCTATTACTAAAATTGGAATCATTAGTATTTAGTATGGTAGTTGCAGCCTCCATAAAATAAGCTATAATAACTAGAGTGGTGCCTAATTTAATACACATAAGATTACCATAGCACTTGGAAAGAGTATGTAAATGTTAGTGGGGATTCAAACCCAGGGCCAACAAACTACCCAATTGGAAACACTTGTGGTCCTCAAAATAGCTTTTGCCTTTCCTCAGTTCAACAAAGAAAGAGAAATGAGCACTATTGTTATGAATAAGATGGATGAACTATTAGTGTTACTATAAATTATAAAGAGAAATATTTATAACCATATCTATTTTTATATGTCATATTTCATCTCTTGATTATATTATATAGGAGGCATATTTCTTTGAAGAAGATTTTATATTTTTCATCTAATTACTTTCAGAGTCATCTAATTTGGCTTATGTACTTAAATCAATGAGAATTATTTTTTAATAAGTTTTGGACTCATCTAAATTGACACATGGATCATTTAATACATTTTTAGAGGAGTTGCTAGATATTTGACCCCTATTTTTATTGACATGACACATGCTTCAATAATATATTAATAATTGAAATAGTTCATTGGAAGATATAAATTGCATTGATATATGTGACATGTCAAAAAACTTTTCATGTGTATTTTCCTAGGCATATGTGATTCTATCAATTGAAATAAACTGTCATTTCTTCTCACCATTACGAACCAACTCACCTTTAAATATACGATTGCTTTCATGTTTCGTATGGATTTTCCTTCCCTATTACTTCTCTATTTCTCAAGTTCACTATGAAACAAAATGTCTCATCCCTACAAAACTCATTGTTATAGTGTATGAAGGAACTTACCACCCCATTTTACACTATCACCTCCACTAGAAATATCAAATTATTATTTATTAATGATTTGTGTAAGAGAGGTGAGATCAGGCTAGAGGTAATGGGTTTTGAGTGAGGTATGATTATTGATTTACACTTTTTCACTTTACAAAACCCTGCTTTACCAAAACATAAAATTACATCCCTTCTAGTGTAATTCGTACCTTTGGGGCAACTACTAGTAATAAGATGCCTTTATTATCATATTCTCACTTACTTTTTTAAAGGATTTAAATACTAGGAAGAGTACCTATTGGTGCATGAAAGGGTAATATTTAAGAATAAATATAATATAAACTTGTTAATAGATTTTTGTGGGGTACTTGAAAATGTTTATAGTGACTCTCCTCAAATAAGTGTCATGATATAATTTTATTCCCTCTAATTAAAATTTATGAACTGGCATGTGTTTCATTATTCAAAAGTTTAATTTTTATGGATGATTTATTATATCTAATGGGATTGAGACATGTGACTATATTTGATTGGTTTACAATTTTGAATTGAAAGACTATGATTAAATCATATACTAATAAACATACACATATCACTTTAAATTTTAAGTTTGAAATAAAAAGGGGCTCCATGGGATTACTAGGTTATGTAACTTAATCTAATATTGTTAATGAGATTATGCTATATAATATATATCTCATGTGATAAAGTGAAATTTAATATCTATAATGTTAGAAAATAAAAATAATATATGTGGAAACTAACTATAGTTTAATGGAGCACAATGTGATGCACTAACATAGTGGCTTTATGTGTTTTAAGGAGAGAAGAGCTTTAAGTGGATCCATGATCGTTGAAGTTCATTTAATAATTTTTATGTTTCCACATCTATGCATATTAAAGAAGTGTGTGACCAATTTTTCAAAATAGTAAAGTGTGAATAATAAAAACATTTAAATGAATTTATTCACTATAAAGATACATGAGATCATTGTTTTTCCACATTGAATCTATTGTCAATTTCATATATAAATTTCATTTTTAAAAATTATCTTTAGCTTAATTTTTTGATGGAAAATATGAACCATGTAAATTTTATTATCATTGTAGATTTCACATTTAATTCTCTACAATCTACTTTAGTTTAGGTTTTGATTTAATAGGCGATGTAATAATTATTTATCAAAAATTAGGTTTATTTTATCCCCTTATACATATCTAGGTTTAAATCTCAAATTAATTCATCTTTCTTGAAATCCTTTGAGTTAATTATAACCATTGACAGTATTAAACTACGAGATCAAAAGGCAGACATTTGAAAATATGCATTCAAGAAGTCACAAAACCCAAATAACTTTGATTATGTTAGGATATATGATTGTGTTTACATTCTAATCTCAATATACCTTCGCAGTCCTCTAGTTCTACATTTATTGCACTATTTTATGTATTCAATCATATAGTGACATATGGAAAAAAATTATTGGTCATAGGTTAATGGAGTTCACATAGTGGATTTGCCTTATGAATGACTTTATTCACTATGTGGATGTGTGAGATTATTATTTCTTTATTTATGTTCTTCAATGCTCATTATGGATATGTGGAAAACATTGAATAAAACATCCTTACCAAAGCCATAATATTTTTTGTTTTTTTATTTTATTAATGGCCAATCAAATCATAATGGATGTCCTCTTCAGATTGGCTCCCCTCAATGGAGTACATGGAGTATCTTTCACAAATTTTGAGTCAATTGAGGTTCAAAAACATGTTAGTATTCTAATATGATTCATGTTTTTTATTGGGTTTTATTCCTTATGAGAAATAGACAAATTCATGATTAAAAACCATTTACTAATTGTGAACAAAATCTACAATTAAAAAACATTTAAAAAAACTGTGAGTAAACATAAAAAAGTGGTGATCATTAATTGGATACATCATGCAAATGCATTGGTTAATATGATTTGTTTTAAGACAAGATGTATGGTAGGTTAATGGATTCATGAAGACACAATGCTCTTCACATGGCCACAACAAGTGTCATAAGAAGATAAAAGTAAAATAAATAAACCCACAAATTCATAGATAGTGCTTAAAGTGATTTGAAGAGCTAAAGTGACCATATCAACTCTGTTAACCTATCACTAACAAGGGCGCTACGCGTCGAGTCCCTATGGAAGCTTAAAATAGTTTTAAAATTTGTTTTAAATATTGATCATAGAATGAACATTTTTATCAAGAAAACTACTTTAAAATAGTTATGACATCATCAAACTACTACGAACTAAATGAACCAACAAATTTAGTGTATGAAACCCCTTGGTGGAAACCCACAAGAAGTTTATGTTTATTATTTAAAGTATTGGATCTCTATAAATTATAAAAAGTTGATTTTAGAAGCATGGGTGATCAAAACAAATTGGCACCTGTATTTATCAACCTAAATGGAGGCCTTGTACTTAAATCTCCTCTTTGATGGAAAATGTAATACATAAATATTGACGGTTCTAAATGTTTTTTGAGAGCTATTTTTACTGGTTTGAGTATCATATTTTTATATAATCATCTGAAGCATTCTAAATATTGAACATTTAAATATATAATACATTGTGACATGTGTAAATGTACATGGAAAATACATCAATGTTTCTAATAAGCCACAATTATAAGGAGACATGCATTTCATAAATCATTAACAATTATAATGATGATCCAGAGTACCATAATGCTTTTATTTTGTGTCAAATCCCACTACCTATATGGTATCTTGACATATATTTTTAAAAGATTATATTTGATACATTTGAATATTTTTCATTATGCATTATTTGGGCATACATATCATAAACATGATAAAGGTATTGTATTTCCATAGTGCTCAATCCCTTAACAACGTGTTTGTAAACTTGTTGAAACCTTTTTACACCTCTCAAGCATATTGTTAGTATTTATAATAACAAATTTATTAAATTAAAAATAAATGAAAAAAATTAATAATGTCTAGGAAATCATTAGATCATTAGATTAAAATGAATATGAGATCAAACAAATCTTATACTAGAAGAAGATATCTTCTAGGTAAAAAAAAGGATCAATACATTAAAAAAAGTAACAAATGAAAATGATCTTCTACTTATATATATATATATATATATATATATATATATATATATATATATATATATATATATATATATATATATTAAAAAAGGGTTAATAACAACATCTAAACTATGGTTGAGTCAGGTGATGTTAAGACCCTTGACTCCCACTTTTTATCTCCTCTGAAATGATCATCATTTCATTGAATGTAAGGGGCCTGAATAGCGGCCCTGACAAAAGGCTGTTTGAGAATTAGTTAGAGGTCAAGTTCATGATTTTTTTTTATATAGGAGATGAAGGTCTCAGTGGATGATATGATGAGTATTGCACCTAAGATTTGGAGGCAGGCTCTATGGCAGTGCATTGGTGCTCAGGGGTCTTCAGGGGGTGTGGCATGTTTTTTGAACCCGCGGAAGATCCAACCAGTGTCCTGGATCTCCTTCAAGTCTTCTTTATCTATGGTGGCCACATGCTATGAGTCAGGGGAATCAGTCTTTTTCTCCAACATCTATGCTCCTATAGACTTTCAAGGTAAGCTTCTAGTCTGGAAAAATCTCCACCTTGTGCATTGATTCTTTCCTTACCTGCCTTGGATTGTTGGTGGGGATTTCAATGCTATTATGGATTTAACTGAGAAAATAGGAGGTAATGCAAGGCTAGAGCCATCCTCTTTATTTCTCTAGGATCATATTACAGATCTCAACCTGGTGGATATCAAGACAGGCAATGGATGCTTTACTTGGAATAATAGAAGGCTGGGGGACAGATGCATTGCTGAGTGCCTAGATTGTTTCTTGGCCTCTTGCTATTGGGTGGGGGGGTTGTGGATGTCTAGCATGGAAATTCTGGATTGGAGAGGGTCAGACCACTGGTCTATCAAATTGAAAAAATCTTTAGCCTGTAGTCCTCAAAAATCACCATTCAAGTTTTAGCTTATGTGGTTAAGGGATCCGGACCTATTTGGGCATGTGGCGGATTGGTGGAGGAATGGCAGGCCTGTTGTTGGGACAGTAATGTACACCTTTACTAAGCTTCTACAATTTGTTAAATATCAGCTTAAGAGGTGGAATCAACAGAGTTTTGGTAATATTTTCCATAAAAAATGAGGCTCAACGGGAGATGAACGCCATTACTAGAGTCATTAGGGAGGAAGGGATGAATGAGCTCTTGCTGAAGGAGGAAGCCAAGGCTCTAAAAATGGTAAAGGATGTGGAGCTAAGAGAGGAGATCTTTTGGAAATAGAAGGCCTGTATTGACTGGCTCCAAGAAGGGGATACAAATACTGCCTTCTTTTTTAACTCGATATGTGCCAGACAGCATGGTAATGGGATTACTTCCTTGGTGGCAGACAGTGGGGAGACTATCTCTTCCATCCAAGGGATCCACAATGAAGCAGTGCAGCATTTTACCTCTCTTTTTAAGGAAGAAGTGCAGCGGGACCCGGTGGCTAAGGATCTGGTCCTTTCCTGCATTCCTTCTCTGGTGACCATGGACATGTAGGAGCATCTGATGAAGGAGATATCTATGGAGGAGTTAAAAATAATTGTTTTCATGATGCCAAAAGGTAAGGTACCTGGCCTAGATGGTTTCCCAATTGAATTCTTCCAAGAATTCTGCGATATCATCAATTCAAACTTATTGGCCGTGGTTCAAGAGTCTCAGATGAACAAATAAATGCTTTAGGCTATGAATTCCACCTTTCTGGCTCTCATCCCCAAGGGGGAGGGGGCTGACCAGTTAAATCTTTTTCAGCACATTTCCCTCTGCAATGTTACTTACAAAATTATTTCTAATTTGATCACTGAGAGGTTAAAGAAGTGGTTGCCTGTGCTTATTTTTTTGAGGAGCAAGGAGGCTTTGTGGAGGGCAAACAGATTTTGGATGGGGTGGTGGTGGCAACAGAGACTATCCACTCCATGTTTTAGTCTAATGATAAGGTGATGTTTATTAAATTGGATATGTCCAAGGCCTATGATAGAGTTTGGTGGGCTTTCCTCTAGAAGATTTTGGGCACCTTCAGTTTTGCAGAGGATTGGATACAGTAGGTTATGAGATGTGTGAACTCAACCTCATTTTCTATTCTGATCAACGGTGAGCACTCCAATCTATTTGGGGCTTCTCACAGGCTGTGGCAAGGGGATCCTCTATCTCCCTATTTATTTCTTCTTTTGGCAGAGGGTTTGGGTTGGCTGATCAAAAGAAGGGTGGAGGTCTTCCAGTTTAATCCCACCTCCAGTTTGTGGATGATGTGGCACTGATGGGCATGGCTACCATGAGGGAGGCATCTAACATCTACAAAAGCTTGGATTCCTTCCTTATCATGTCTGGTCAAGTTATTAATGAGGGTAAGTCCTCTATCTTTTTCTTTAATACCCCTCAGCCCATACAAAGAAGAGTGGCTCATACCCTCAGGTTTCAAATTGGGAATCTCCCATTGCTATGTCGGTAGTCCAAGGAGTCTTGGATGGCAATTTTGGATAATTTTAGGGATAAAGTGAATCATTGGACCCATCATTGGTTATCTTTTGTTGGTAGGGTATAGTTGATTCAATCAGTGGTGCAGGCACTCCCTATTTATAGGTGCATGATACAGGTGGCTCCGATGAGCTTCATTAAGGACCTAGACTCCCTCACAAGACAATTTTTGTGGGCCGATAATTTGTCTTCTACCAAGTGGAGTCTTCTAAAGTGGGAGGCGGTTTGCTGCCCAAAGAGATATGGTAGTCTGGGATTAAGGCAATCTATGTTCTCTGGTATTGCTTTGGTGGCCAAATTATACTAGCGCTGATGTGTGGAGTAGGAGCGGGTTTGGGCTAGAATATTATCCCACAAGTACCTCTTTGGGGTTCCCCGAAAGGACATCCCCCAGTATGATTTGTCAGGTAAAGGTTCAGTGATTTGGGTGACCCTCAAGAAAGGGGTTATGTTGATTAAGAGGGGCCTTTTTTGGATTTGTAAGAGTGGGGTCAAAGCTTAGTTCTAGCACGATTCATGAGATGGTTACCCTCCCCTTCTTGTCTAATATCCTCAGCTTTGTACTCTGTCCTAGAGGCTCTGCGATGTGGAATAGACAAGGGTGAGTGACTACAAATCTTGAGCCCTTCAGGGGTAAATGCAGGATGCCAAATGGAAGACCCCTGAGGAATGGTTGATTGTTGGCATGGAGGAAGAGTGCATGGAATTGTAGTATATTCTGACCAATCACAGCTACAATGCTCTCATGGATGGTGATGAGTTAGCTTGGTCTCCAAATCTGAAGGGGAAGTATATTGTGTCCTCCAGCTATTAGGCATTGATATCTCAACATTATGAGGGTAGGGAGGAAGTCCAGTGGTGGAAGAAAGTATGGAATAGATTCTCCTGGCCAAAATGTAATTGTTTTATCTAGACTTTGGTTTGGAACAGATGTCTTACCTGGGATAATATCTGGTAGTGGGGCTTTGCTGGCCCTTCCAAGTGCGTCCTCTACTATGCTGAGGAAGAGGATTCCTCCCACCTTTTCTTTCACTACTCTTTCACTATGTAGTTATGGCATTTTTGGTGGGATGCGTGGTGGAGCCAGTGTATCCACGCAGAATCCTTGGCTAATTTTTGGGCTAGATTGGGTCAGCCTCCCTCTTTGACCCCGTTTATCCAGGATGCATGGTATGTGGGCCCCATTTTCTTGTTGTGGTAGGTATGGCTAGAACGAAACTGCAGGGTTTTTTGGGATGAGAAGATGCAAATTCTGTAGGTCTAGAATAGAATTAAAGGGATGATCCAAGAGTCTATTGAAGCAAAGTCAATCTATGATTGACAAAGGGGGATGCTAAGAAGGTGGACAGGTTTGGTATCTGGGGGCTTTCCCCAATTTTAGCATGCATCAGGAGCAGTCAACGAGGGAAGCAGAGAGTCCATCAGTTGGGGAAGTGGATGCCCCCACCCGCTGGTCTCTTAAAAATTAACACAGATGGTTATTCCAGGGGCAACCCAGGATCGGCTGGGATTGGTGGGATCAGTAGGGATTCTTTGGGATCAGTGATTTTCATTTTTTTGGCTTATCAAGGAGTTCAGACCGTTAATCAGATGGAAGGGCATGCTATCCTCTATGCCCTGAAGCACGCCTATGCTTTAAGGTGGAGGTGGGTGATCTGTGAAGTGGATTCTCAAGTTCTGATTCATATGCTCATGGAGAGGAAAATGTCTGAGGTTAGCTGGCAACTGGCCATGATTGTTCAACAGATATTGTAGGTCAGTTCTTTAATGGATTCTATTTCTTTTGCCCATGTTCCAAGGGAGTGGAATAGGGTGGTGGATTGCTTGGCCAAATGGGCATCGGTTGGAGGAGATCGTAAGGTGGATGAGTGGGAACACTTGTCTTGTGAGTTGCGTCAGGAGCTGTAGTCCATTCTAGTGGAAGAGGCCAGTGGTGTTGAGGCGTGAGGCTTTGTATTTGGTTTTTCTGGTCTTTGTTTTATCTGGTGTGTTTGTAATCTGTTGTTTTAAGTATTAATAAAGTTTTTACCCATTTTATTCAAAAGAAAAAACATCTAAACTAATTCTCATACAATAGTTAGATACCAAATATTCAATAATTAAATAGATTTTTAAAAAAATAATATTCCATAATTAAATAAAGTAAAATGAAAAAATAGCTATTCACTAATTTCACATGATTTTCATGTAACCTAATAACTTGATGTATTATTAATTTTTAAGAAAATACACTACCTAAAATACATGCTTTCTCTTGTTCATTGTACTCCCAGTTTATCAATGATGTCTATAAATTGTCTCTACCAAATAATCCATTTCTACATTATCAAAAATGTTATTTAAAAATTCTCTATCTATTCTTTAAAAGGCATGAAATTGAGACAACATTTATACATTACCTACTCATATTAAAGCCTTAACTATTTTAACCCCAAAACAAGCAAGAAAACATAATAATTATTGATGATTTGATTTCAAATTTTCCCTAAAAGTAGAGATGTTTAACAATAATCCATGATTTAAATTCAAAATTCACATGAAAACATGTTTAAATTGTATAATCAAATAAAATAATGTTGAAGTCTTTAAAACAAATAATAATATAATGAAGATAACTTTATTTTAGCTCAAACCCTAAACACTATACTTGTAAATCTCTCTGTCCCCTTGACCAAAATTAACATCTGACAATGTATAGTTAGTTTACACAGCCCGAGTTGCACATCATTCTCAACATCAAATGAATATAAAATTCAAATTTACCTACCTAACCCAAACGCAATCTATATAAATTCTCTATTTTTATTGGCACCTAATGAGGTGTACAACAACTTGTATCTCTGGAAATTTTATATATAACCCAATTAGGATAAACCATAAATAAATGATCAACTAGACCTAAAATATGATCCTTCTATTAAAAATTGCCATTAGTGCATATAAAATCCTATGAGAAGAAGAAAATAGCTATGCAATGTGTAAATTTTGAAAAGAGAAAACATAAATTGACCTAATTGGACACAATTGTGTTTCACAATCACCCAAAATCACAAGGACTTAAATATCATTGATAGTTCATAAACACAGTTAGAGCATTATAAATGTTTAGACTATATTAAAATGCCAAATTCAAAGCAATAAAATTTGATAAAAATGTGAACACCCAAACAACATTTTGAATTTTAGATATGTTATAGAAACTGCTAAAAATGTTATCTATTATATTTAAAAGGTACCTAATTAAACAATATGTTACAAGTTTAATGCCACAAAATAGAATACAATCAGACAAAGGAGAAAATTTCCTTAAAAGGTGTACCTAAATATAGAAAAAAATAATAAATCATAGTTTCAGACTCAAACTTAAAAAGGCATTTTATAATTTAAAAATAAAAGATCACAAAATGTTCCAAGACCAAAAAAAGTGGGCACCTTAAATAAAATGGAAAATCCAGTAAACCAAACAAAATACCCCCTCAATTAGAATGGAATAGAAGAATTCAAATGTATTTAAAATACTAGAAATGATCAGATTATTATGTCTTCTATTTTAGTAATAAAAGCCCCAAAAACTTTTATCCTCTGTTTTACTAAAAACTACAGTCAATACTTTGACTTGTTCATTTCAACAAAGTAATCATCAAATTTTAATATAGTTAGACAAGAATCATCATAACCTAAAATAAACATTAAATAAACAACTGAAATAGATAAGCTTAAGATGCCCAACATCAAAATGCAAGCCAAATCTATTATCAAAATCACCAAGAAAATGCTTGTATAACTAATAATAATGAATTAATTCAACCTCCCTATTCATAATGCCAAATTTAAGCCCTTTTAAAAATAAAATTAGAAACATAATCCAAACAAAATTACACCAAAACCAAATGACCTAATATTACATAAAAATATATCTACCAAATCCAAAGGTAATAAACTCATAATTCAATTTAAAAACAATCCAAAACAACTATGCCCACTCAAGGATACATCATCTTTGTAGGATCTAGACCTATAAAACCACAAGCCCATGTAGCTACTCCAACATATCTATGTGAAATAGAAACAATTCTAATAGTATCCAGACCATGTTGTACCCATTGTAACAAATGTTGATATAAAAAATAGGAATCTCGCCAACAAAGTAGTTAAAAAAAATTGATATAAAACTCATACAAACCTTCATGCTAGGCATCTGTATCCACTCAATAATAGTTTATTTAGCTTTTGAAATAAATTCTATTAAAATCTCCTCTATGATAGAAAGGATTATGTAGACCAAAAGGGTCAAAACAAAACAATCAGGTATAGTAGATGATGGCCACATAACAGAAGTTACAGGGGCTCCTTCGTAGCTGACTGTGCAACTATGAAGACAAAAAATAAACTAAAAACCCATGGATTACTAAGACATGATTGTACAGGTGCAGGGCATAGTAAAAATTAGATGGGAAATAAAACAAACTCTAGGACCTATTCCTACAAACCCTTGCCACCTATGATGTCTACTGACACCTTCAACAACACTATGTGCTTAATCCACGACAAACCTCATGGCCTATGCAATGCCAAGCACCTTGTTCTTACCAAGATCTGATTTGGCCCATTCTATCCTTGATTTCCCATCATGTACAATATGGATGCCCCATCCTCTTTGCAACACATCTTTCCCTTTGTAAACACCATTCTCACAAAAAGCATTAAATCAACACCCATAAAACTGAATGAAAACAAAGAAATAATGAAGAAACGAGAAACTTTGGGAAAAAATCAGGATTACTTACATGCCAAAGAAATGAAAATGCATGCTTTGCCAAAGTGTTTTTTAGAAAACCCACTACCACCTCCTTGGGATTCAACCTTGAGAGTATAAAATCATTTGCTACAAGACAAAAAGGGATTCCAAATGTTGCCAAATTCATTAATATTTAAATATACCTATGAAATCATTACTACTGCCCTAGTTATCGATGGGGTTATTCATGGTGTAGTTACCATATCTAACTAGTTAACTTTTAGGGACTTGATGCATAATCCTTATTTCTTCATGAATAAATATCCTTGGCTAAGTGGCATGGAGGCACATGAAGATTAAACTTTAACATCTAGTGTTGTAGCTGAGAGAAAAGGGCTTCATGGATTTGATAGTGATGTAAAGGAAATATTTTGCAACAGTTATGTTAGGGAGAGGTATGGCAATTATAGTTTTTGGTGGTGGTGATGCCATTGTTTCATCTATATTTTTTAAATTTGAAGCCAAAAATGCCAATGTTGAGAATGACTAAAAACACATTATGAGTGTAAGACGCTGAAATAGTGGCTAAAACCACTTTAAACTTCATTGCTGATAAATTTACAATGATAAAAGAAGCCAAAAAACCTTCCCATAAGGTCCTATAAGAATATATAAGAAAATCTATCATGTACATGATTAAATAAAATTCAAATGGCATGTACGCGCAAGGCTACGACTATTAGTGTAATAAATTAATACCTAAACCTCAAAATCTATGGTTGATCTATCTTCATATTTCCCACTCTGTTCATTTATCAAATTACTATGACTGATATTTTAGATGAGGTCAGGAGTCCACCCTATAATAACATGTAAAATGACAATAATGATAAATGATTTTTTTTCTATTTTTCATTGACAAATATGCAACTCAACTTTTGAAAAAGTGTAAATTTATTTATGCACAAAAAATAATGCATTTTGATTGGTCCAAAAGACATATTTTAATCAAAGATTAAATAAAATTGAAGGATTTAGTATACCCTTTGAGACTAATAAGAGGTGACCATAATTTTTATTATGATTAAATCAATAAAAATAGAAAGATGAAAAAGACAATTATGAAGGCATGTTATGATAGATCATTCCACATGGTTGGGATAGAGAGAGAGTATAGATAAAGGTGAATAGATAAATATACCACATCTCTGCTTGTATACAAGGAATTGAATGACAAAAATGAAAAATAAAATTATGAATATTATAGATTTTCAAATTAAAATTCAAATTAAATTGGATATTTAGAGATTAATCACAATTACTATAGTTTGTAATGTTATTTCCAAAATTTGTCAATTAAAAAATATCCTAATTCTTAATAACTTCAGAAATATCAAGTTAAGTTTAGGTTGTCTAAGTTGTCAAAATTAAAAAAAATGATGTCACAGATGGAAATTTATATACATTTAAATCTAAGGTAACAAATTTAAAACTTATCTCTAATTAAACTGTAGGTCATAATTTTTTGCCTCATGCATCTAAGATGTTGTGCTTGCATGATCATTAGGATGCATGGGACATGGACACTTATCATGAATGTCATAAATAATGATTTCACATTGACCCCAGCCTCATAGTATAACTCACCCAACCCTACAGATATGGTGGCCATAGTCATGTTTTTGGAACATAAATGTGACTTTATGTATGTCATGTCCATAGGGCCAAGCAGACCTTACTGCATGCGCACATCACCTATATGCATGTGAGGTGTAACAATCTATGCCCAAAGGGTACTAATTTATCTTTGAAACTATTTTAAAATGTCATGATTTGATCGTTTTATTCATTGCTTCCTATCAATTATAGTTCTAGCACACCTCTTGAATTCCATCCCTCTCCCATTTTCACCCACAAAAAAATATTTTTTCCAAATAGCATTAAAAATATTTGTATATTTGAGTACTCCACATTTGTGTGATTTGTAGTAATTTTACTAAGGCTTTAACTACAACAAGGGGGTGCTCTAAGATAATATTAGAGACATTACTTAAACAAATTATCTCAATTTGAGACCAAACGTGTTAGTGTATTATATTAAACATTATCTCAAAGTGACCATGTTTGATTATTATCTCAAAGTAGGCATATCTGATTATTGTCTCAAACAATTCTATCCAAAGATGATATATAATACTACTTATATTATATTTCGAGAGACTATCATTTTTGTCTCTCTATAGATGATATATAATACCATATTTTGTCTCTCAAGATACTATCATTTTAATCCCGTTATCATCACTCAAGAGATAATACCAATTTAATGAATTAAAAAATTAAATTTATTCTCGGGCAAGCAATGGATAAATATCATCAATGACACCAATATGTTATTATGACTAGTATTATAAAACAATTATAGCAAAGAATTTTGGTGGAATCTTGTGCCCACAAGTGGGTTTACAAGTATTTTATTATATAAAAAATAGTAAATACAAAAGGGTGCCTAAATGTCGTTAACCCTTAACATAAAATCATAGAGAGATGAACTTCAATATATTTCTATAAAATATATTAATAAAACTATGTCATTCATCTAGACGCTCCATAATCCTTAGTGCTTTTTTATCTTAATAGACCAGTTTTTTATGTTGTAGCTGTCAAATCAAGGGAAAATAGAGGCAAAAATTGTTTACCATTTTTTGCATAATATACTATAAATAGAATTGTATATTTGGATTGAATCTTAAGGATAATTGAATTTGCAAAAATAGTTGTTCCTCCTCTAAAGCTATTAGGCTTTCTTCATTGATTTTAATTGGCATTTGGTTCAATATCTTCTCGTTAAAGCCCATAATGCTAGATGTCCCTAGTACTCTACCATGGCCTAATTTATTTGAATCCACATTGGGGTTGTAAGCAATTCTATTTGTGTCACTAGTTAAATTAGGCTTAAAATAATCTTCAATATCTATGTTAATCTCTTAGCTTCTATTTCTTTCTATCTTTTACCACACTATATTGAAATAATAAATTCTCCAATAGTTAAGAGTTCTGACATGGGATATTTAAAAGAAACATCAAGTAAATGTTGATCTTGTTTATTTCTGCAATTCAAATGCTTCATAGTAGTCCATCTATATAAGTGGCTTAAACTATAACATCTTTAAAAATGATTTGTATATGATCTGAAAAGCCAATATTGATCTCTCCCCCAAGGATTGATTATATCTGTACATATAACATCATAATCATTTTTCTACATTACAAAATTACCATAATTTTGTGTATGTTACTTTATGTTTTCTACCAAACTATTGTAGCAGTAATTAGAATTTTGAGTGTTTTGTTTATAAAATACTTCCAAAGCTCAAGTCATCTAAACTATAGATATAGAGATATATAAATTGTGAGAATACCATTGAACATATCTATAATGAAAAATGTTTTAAAGTAGGTTGATGCAGATTATTGTGTTGGAAAAAGCCCTACAACACTATTGGCTGTGTAAGAGAGTGAGAATCACAAAAACTACAGGCCCAGTTGGGTAGCTAATAGACAATGCAAGATAGAAATAGAATAGGGGAGAAAATAAATAACCACTAAATCCTGCATCTATTAAAATCTATAAAAAAATATTTTTACAGAATTAGAAAATATAGCTTCTATTGTTAAAATAAAAACATACTAAAAACAATAAAACTTTCCTTACTGCTGCTCCTTCCTTTCTACAGACTGTGTTCACTCTCTTACAGGGTGTTGCTCTATTTTCCTTACTGGTACTCTATTTTCCCCTCTGGTACTCTATTTTCCCCTTTCCTATGAACTGCTACTCATTCTCTCTATTTTCCCCTATTTGCTACTACAAATTCTATACGCTGTTGCTACATTTTTAATTCTCTTCTCCTTCTATTACATACTCTATAGGTTGTTGTTGTGTTCAAATATCTATATTCTACACATTCTCCTTTTTATTTTTTATCCTTATGATTAAATTATCCTCTCTAATCAGCAAACTAAAATTCAAATTTGAATTTTTTTGCATTTAATGATAACAACTATCACGGTTCATAGGTAGCTATATATTTTGAGTTTCAAAGCAACTGGGTTAGGTCGGAATGAAAAATAATATTTTAACACTCCCCATTATTTTTGACCTTCCTACCATGGTCAATTAGAATCTTTTCAGTCTCCAAAACCTCTTTATAACTTCATTTTAACTTACAAAATGCTTATGTATCCTTTTTATGCATGTCCAGAGGTTTGTTACTAAAGTCCATAGCTGTACTAATGGAGTCCATAGTTTTTGTGATGGAGTTCATAGTTTTTTTGTAGGAGTCCATAGTTGGACTATTTGACTCTATATATTTTTGTAGTAGTCCGTATATGGACTATTTGAGTCCATAGATTTTCTATAGGAGTCTATAGTTCTACTGATGGAGTTCATAGATTTGTTGTAGGAGTCCATAGTTGGACTGACATAGTCCATATATTTTTTGTAGGAGTCCATAGCTAGACTATTTGAGTCCATAAATGGACTATTTGAGTTTGTATATTTGTTGTAGCACTTCGTAGCAGCACTGATGGATTCTATAAATGTGTTGCAAGAGTCTGTAGATGGACTGATGGAGTATGTGGCTAGATTATTTGAGTTCACAGCTCTACTATAAGACTCCAGATCTACCATAACACTATGTAGGCCTAATGTTACTGCATTTATGACCCCTAACCTTCCTCTTAGGTACATGAAAGTGTCCTTAAGTAATGGCTTAATAAAGATATCAGCTAGTTACTGATTAGACTTACAAAAACTAAGCTCTATGATATTATTTTCAACTAACACATAAATAAAGTGATATCTGATTGCAATGTTTTTTTCCTACCATGAAATACAAGGTTTTTTTACAATGATATAAATGATACATTGTCATAATAGATAGTAAAATCTCCTTATGGCTCCTCATGCAAATTAGAAAGTATCCTTTTTAGCCATATACCCTATCATGCTACTACATTGGCTGTTATATACTCCACTTCAGCTGTAGAAAGTAACACTATTAGTTATTTCTTTGAAGCCCAAGATATGGATCCTAGCCAAAGATGAAATACATATCCCAAAGTGCTCTTTTGATCATCAAGGTTGCTTGCACAATCACTATCCATTTAACCAACAAACTAAAACTCATATGTTGTTGCATACAAAACACTATAATCCCTTGTTCCATTCATGTACTTGAATATCCTCTACGCTGCTTGCCAATGTGTCCCTTTTAGCATCTCCATGAATATTGATATATGTCTTACTGCATACATGATATTTGACCCACTAGGATCTTATAGCATGTGGGGTCTACATTGTTGTTTTAATCATCTTTGCATAACTTAAGGCTTGTATCAATTGAAGTGAATACAAGCTTGTTGTCCAGCATCTTCAACCTTTCCAAACCTCTTTTGAATACTTATATTGGCATATGAATATGCCTTCATCCATTTTTTTGACTTTTATCCTGAGAAATTACTTCAAGAAGCCCAAATCAGTCATTTTAAACTCAATTTTCATGGTTATTTTGAAATCTTCAATGGATTAATTTGCATTACTAGTGAATATTATATCATCCACATATAATACAATAATCAACATACCTTCCTTTCATGATTTGATGTATAATGTGGACTCACTTTCACTCTTGCTAAAATTGTTACTCAAAAAATATGAGTCTATACAACTGTACCATGCTCTTGGGGCTTGCTTAAGCCCATACAATGTCTTTTTCAGCATATACACTTTGTTCTCATGTTTGAGAATCTCATATCCAAGTAGATGTCACATGTAGACCTATTATTCAAGCACTCCATTGAGTAATACTCTCTTCACATCTAATTGATGCACCTTCTACTTTTTTTGGGAAGCAATGGATATGATTATCCTTATGGTTTCCATCCTTTCCACAAGTGCAAATGTTTCATTGTAATCACGTCTAGGCTTTTGCTTGTAGCCCTTCACCACTAGCCTTGTCTTATGCCTCTCTATCTTACCTTCAAGAATAGTTTTTGTCTTGTATACCCACTTAATTCCTATGACCTATTTTCCTTTTGGTAGGTCAACTAACTCCCATGCATCATTTCTCTCTATGGTGTGAATTTCTTCGTCCATAGCCTCACACCACTTGCTATCCTTAACTATTTTTTCAAAGTAGATTGCATCAGTTGATTGAAAGAGTGTATAATTCATGGTTTCATTCTCATTTTACTCATACCTTGAATTCTCATAAACTTCTTGGAATCTTCTTCTCCTTACTTGATGTTGACTTGAGTTGGAGGAGGAGGATTATATAGTTGGTATGCCTTTGATTATGAGATCTTTGTTGATGGGATTATATAGTTGGTATGCCTTTGATTGGTCATTATACCTTATGAAAATACACTTCTCACCTTTGTCATCCCATTTAATTCTTCTTTACTTGGGCATGTGTGCATATGCTACACAACTAAACACTCTAAGGTGTTCAACACTTATCTTTTGATTGCTCTATGTTGCTTGAGAGATTATATCCCTTATACTCTTCGTTGGACAAATTTTTAATAAGTACATGGTTATTGCTACATCCTCAGCTCAAAAATCATTAGGCAAACCTTTTGCCTTTAATATGTTCCTTGCCATCTCTTAGATGGTCTTGTTCTTCCTCTAGACCACACCATTTTGTTGCAGTGTATACTTGGTTGTGTATACCTTTATCATGCTCCTTGCCATCTCTTGGATGGTCCTGTTATTTGATGATGTTTGTAAAGATGTTTGTTTCTCTTTCTTGGTAAAAAAGAATAAATATTTAACTTGGGGTTGCGAAAGGGTTAGTTTTTATTCCTTATGTAGAAAATCCATTTATCTATCATGATTTTAAGACATCAAATATTCTGCCAGTTAATGTTAATGTTTCTAAAAATATTCCAAATAGAAATTTTAACAATTTATAGTTATAATGAGATGCAATTTCCTAATGTGATATTTGAGGCCTAGTTTTAAAATATTTATTAAACAAATTTTAGGATACAAAATTACCCTAATCCCACCTAAACCATATACCAATGAAGTTTCCTTCTTATTTTTATACATTTATGACGAATAATTATACAACAAATCTTTTAGACTAAAAGGTGACCAGACTTATGTTTCCACTCATGTCATGATTTGTATGATTATAGAATGAAAATATTTTAAATCAATTTGCACATTATACATACTCTTTTTTTCATCTTATCCATAGTATTATTCTATTTTATGTCGCATGTTAGCATAACTGTAGTTTTCAATATACCCCTTTTAGTTGCTTAGCATGACAAAATATTAGTGAAAGTTTGAATACTATTCTTCTACCCAATGATCTATTTGCCTCTTCATAAATAGGTAATTTGATAGTTATAAGTGGCATGTACAAATTAAGTGTAGTATTATTTGAAATGCTTACTGGTAGGCGATATATGGATAAGAGTAGGCCTCACAAAGAATGAAACTTGGCTGAGTGGGCTCGTCCACTTATTAATGACAAAGTGATACTATTATAGATAATTAATCGTAGACTAGAGGGAGAGTATTCTATGATGGGAGATCAAAAAGCTACTAACTTGGCCTATCATTGTCTTAGCCAAAATCCTAAATCTAGGTTACTCATGAGGGATGTTGTTGAAACATTTGAACCTCTTGAGATCACGAATGATATGGAAAAAATTTCATTAACATACATTATGGTAGTGGTTTGAATGCTTATGAGATTCATAATTATTCAGTAGAAAATTATAACTTGTGAAATTATTCTTAAGATTTATTGTAATGATTAACTCGTATTTATAATGTTTTGGAATAGTAGTCCTCGTACATTGAATAATGTTTAGAAAAATTTAGATAGGGAATTATAAATGTATGAAGGAAAAGTTCTTCTATTTTTATCTTGAATCATTATGATCTACCTCTTGTATGAAACAACTTAATTGGAATCTATTGTTTCCATCCTTCCACATACATTCTACTTTCTTGATTAGCTCTTCTTAGGCATGGCTTATTGTATTTCATGTAAGAAGAAACTTCTAAACCTTACTATCATAAAAAACAATGTGCCATAGATGATACTTTTAATTAGATTATTGGCATATTATTTCCTTGGATACAGTCAGCTTCTATGCATTACCTACTTCCTGTAAGATAATATTTTTACTATAACCACCAAATCACTATGGCTAGTATTCTGCAGATTCTAGTATTTGAAGATCAAAATAAAACTCAAAAAATTAAATGCTTTGAAAAAACTAATTTTTATTCAATTTCATACTCTTTAAATTTGGTTACAAACTGCCTCACCTAAATAGAGTACTAAAACACTTTCAAGAGACTTTTAGAATGAACACACAACAACATTAAAGTCGGTGAAAGAAAATACAAGGAAAGAATGAAAACTAATTTAAAACTTATATAAAGAATTATGAAGATTTATCTTTTAAAGCTTGTTTTAAAAATAAAAGTGATCAAGATAAATTAAATCCTTCTAACACTACAACTTAATTTCTACCAAGAACTGATTCAAAATCTATAATGCCTAAATGTTGTCTTAAACATTTAAAAGTATTTTTAGCTAATGCCTTTGTAAATATGTTTACCAACTAGTCTTCAGATCTACAAAAAACCTAAGTGGATTTATTTATTATTCACTAACTCTCTAATGAAGTTATACCTTGTGTTAATATGATTGCTTTTCTTGTGAAAAACATGATTCATTGATAGTGGAATTGTTGATTTGTTGTCACAAAATACTAGTGTAGAATTATCCTACTTATGCAATAGATCTATCAACACTCTCCACATCCAAACTACTTGACATGCTGCTGATGTAACTACAACATACTCTACTTTTGTTGATGAAATTGTCACTATAGGTTATTTCTTGAAGCCCAAGAAACTATGCCTGTACCAAAATTAAAAACATATCAAGAAATACTCTTTCTATCATCTATGCTACCTTCCAAATCACTATCACTATCAGTGCGAGTTTTTCACAACTCCATAAATCTTGAAAGCAAACTAACTGCATACATAATATTTGACCTTGTAGTTGTGAGGTACATCAAACTTATAAAAAGTCTTTTAGACATAGTTGGATCAACATTAAATCCTATATTTTTCACTAAGTTTTATACTTGTTGCAATTAGAGTTAGTACAAGATTACAATTCACCATCTTGAATCGTCTCAACACATCATCGGCATACTTAGATTGAGAAAAAAAAATATCATTATCTCATTGAACAACTTTAAAAGCCCAAAAAGTATTTCATCAATCTTAAATCTATCATTTAAAATTATTTCTTTATCATTGATTTGAGCATGTCTACAGACAAATTTTTAGTAAAGGGTAAGTCATTAACATATAAATATACAATCAAAATCTGACCTTGTTTGTTGATTTTTGTGTACAATGCAGATTCACAACTACTTCTATTGAATTTATTGTTTGTCAATTATGTGTCAATATGACTATACCATGCTCTTGGTGCTTATTTCATCTCATAAATACATTTATTCAATCTGCATACATTGTCTTCATGTCCATGCACCTCATAACTTGGTGTTTATTCTACATATATTTCTAAAAAACTATTTAGAAAAGATAGTTTGACATCTATTTGGTAAACCTTCCAATTGTTTTATGCTGCTATGGTTAAAACCATTATGACTATATCAAGTCTTACAACTAGTGTAAATATATCATTATAATCAATTCCATGTGGTTGAGCAAAAACTATTTCTACTAACTTTGCTTTATACTTATCAACTTCTCCTTATGCATTAAACTTAGTCCTATATACCCATTTAACTCTTATGATGTCTTTACGTTCAAGTAGATCAACTAGCTCCCATGTTTCATTAATTTTAATAAAATCCATCTCCTTATTCATAGCCTTGATCCAATGATCTTCCTTAACTGCTTCTTAAAAATATAGAGGATCATGAGAGAATAAAGTAAAATTTGAATGTAAGTCTAAATTCTCTTTTTATCGACCATAAATTTCTTTCAAACTTCTTATTTTCTTACCTATATACCTTTATCTTAATCAGGAAATTGTAGGATCTGATTCATTACTTCATTATGAAATGAGATGTGTATGCACTGATGATTCATCTAGAATAATATTATTTGGTGTTCTTAGCTATCATAAATTAGTTCCTTGTAGCTTTCTTGTTGGATTACTTATTGTTTGTGAACTTGGCTAGCCACCTTGCACACCTTTTTCTACTAATTCTTCTTCTTCTTGAGGTATTTCTGCTCCAACTATAATTTTTCTTTCAATACTTCCATCCCAAGCTTCATCTTCTTTTAATTCAACATCTCTATTGATGATTACCTTTTTGGTAATGGTATTATACAACTTGTAAACTTTTGACTACTCATTATAACCAATAAAAATATATTTTTCACTGCTATCATCTAGCTTTCTTCTTATATCTTCTGATATATGTGCATATGCCACACATCTAAAAACTCTTAAGTGAGATACACTATGCTCTCTACCACTCCATGTTTCCTATGGAATTTTGTCCTTAACAGTCTTTATAGGACATATGTTTGGAATATAAACTACACATGTTGCTATTTTTGTCTAATATTCATTGGGTAATTGTTTGACCTTCAACATACTCCTATCCATATCCATGATTATTTTATTATTCCTCTATGCAACATCATTATATTGTTGTGTGTATCTTGTAGTAAACTACTTCTTAATTTTTTGATACGTTCAAAAATTTAAAAACTCGTTTAAAGTGTATTCATCACCTCTATCTAACCTGTGATGTATAAACCAATCCATTTTTCAACCATTACTTTGAACTACTTGAATATTCCAAAGGATTTAGACTTTTGATTGAGAAAATATAACCAAGTTTTTATGCTAAAATCATCAATGAATTTTAGAAAATATAAAATTCCTCCTAATGATGGATGCTGCATAGGTCCACATATATCAGTGTGAACAAATTCTAATGGTGCTTTTGATTTGTAAGACAATCCTATCTGAAAACATTTCATCTTGTTTTTCCAATATACAACTCTCACTTGAAATTGATGGGTGCTCAATTGATGGTAATCCTCTCATCATCTGGTTCTTGTATAAAAAACTCAAACCTCAAAAATGAAGATTTCCATACCTTAGATTCCATAACCATGTTGAATCTAAATGATTTGCCTTTTAATTTGCCTTGAGATCTTTCTGGCTTGACTTTCACTCTTGATTCGAAGTGGGAACACTTAGTTCCTAGTCATCTCAATTTTTTTAATCAACCTATCACTTGGAAATCTATCTATTATAGTGCACATAATATCTTTGAATGATACTTTATAACCTCTTTATACAAGTTGCCTAACACTCATGAGATTATGTTTCAAACCTTGCATAAAATAAACATATGGACTAGACTTTCTTTCACCTTGTTTTGTGAAAATATTAATCACTGCATTTCCATGGTACTATGGTCTTACCACACAACCTATAAGCGTCTAAACAAGGCAAAACCATTTCAACTAGTGTTTGGTGCAAAATTTATACTATCGATAGAATTTATCATCCCATCATTGTGCATTGAATGCATTGGTCACTTGGATGACCAAGAAGAGCTATAGGCAAGACTAGAGGACTTGGAGCATTTAGATGAGAAGCATGCTCAAGGAAGGTGGAGTCAACAAATCAAAAAAGTGTGCCAAAAGAGTTGGCATGATAAACACATTAGGCACAAATAAATAACTCAAGGGGAATTAGTATTACTCTATCACTCCAAGTATCTTAAGCACCCAAGAAAACTATAGATAATTTTGATGGGTCCCTACATCATCCATCACATATTGGATACTGACACATGTAATATGTGTACGCTCATTGATGAAATGTTCCTCAGACATTTTAATGGCAATCACTTACAGTTATATAAGAAATAAAGTGGTTCCTATGCCACAAGAACATTGACTTATTGGTTACAAGTTAGATTGAGTGTAATGACCATACATAGTCTTGGTGCAAGCCCAGACCATAAGTAAGCTATGTTTTGGTTATTTTGTAAATTAGTAATAGGTAGTGTGAGATGTTTGTAGAGATATTTAGGTTCTACCACTCCACACATAAATCCAATAAAGTGAGTTGAGAACTTGTACCAACAAGTGCATGAGGCCAAACACCTAAGTTGTGGATGCATGAAGTTTATAAATTAGGTACTTAAAAAAATAAGCATTCATGCAAGAGGCATGTAATGACATGGTGAGAAGATACCATGTGTTGGAGGGCCATCACAAGGAATTTGTATGGGGTAGGATGAGCCAACGCAAGATGACACACATAAATTCAACCAAGGAGAGAAAAGCATGCTTTATATAAAAGCGTAGCTAGAAAAGAACATGGGACCTAGGAGGCTGAATTGCACACATATGAGGTGTTGTGCCCAGGTTACCACAAGAAAGGAAAAGGTCACACCATGTGACAAGTGTATAAAAAATTTGTTTAAGAAATCTAGAATCCACCCATGAGTTGGTAGGAAATCACTGATTTGAACCACTAGTCACATCACTGAAATATTGTTGGAAATAATAAATGAGGTGGTGGTAACATGACACCATGCATGAAATGCAGGGATGACAAAGGATCTTGGATGATTTTGAAGATTTGTTTCATTTCCTCTAAAAGATGTATAACTCTCATCATAAAATCCTGCAATAAAGGCAGTAGGTCAACAAAGAGGGTATAAAGGCACAGTCACATAAATGAGCTAGTTTACACACTATTACAAAATTGGAGATTATACAAACTTAAAGAGAGCCAAAAAGAAAAACTAGGTTGTCAAAAAAGACATGACATATAAAAATTGGGCATGAACTAAGGCATAGTGAGAAGGAAGTGCATCCATAAGAATGAGTGAAGGAAAGTACATCTGCAAAAGAAGGTAACAATCAAAAAGATAGTCTTGAATGAACTACCTAAGGGCCGGCATTAGGGGGTTTAGAAAATTGGCTCTCCCAAGATTTAATTCTAGTCGCTTCAGAATGGTGAGGAAGTAGAAGAATGGGAAATCTACAAAAGAATAGATAGAATCTAAGAAAGTCTAATTCAAGTGAGATAAAGGCCACGAAGACCATAACACCTACTATCGAAGGTGTAAGCATCATCATGATCAACCTAGAGGTGCTCACCAAAATGTCTTATCAATACATGCAGTTTCCCCTGAGGTATTGGTAGGAGAAAATATTTTCTACTTTACACACAATTACCAGCTCAAGGAGTTAAACCATCGTAATTCTAGTTATCTCCAGGTTCTAGCATGGGATTAGATGGTAGATACTAGGTACAAGATGTCACAAGAGGATGCATTGTTTGATGTCTTGATTAGATACAAGCTAATGGATTTAGGCACAACTCAGCTCTATAAGTTGCCCTATTTTGGGAAGCTAGAAGAACTCATGTAGTTTATCCTTTTGCATGTCCATGAGGACCATATCTAATTTGCAAATAGGTTCATGAAAATCTTAGTGTAACTCATTAAGAGGATAATTCGGCTCCTAGATTCTGTGAGGGACATTTATCAAATGATGAATGATGAAGAAGAAGTGGAGTGCATCACCCAGTTATTAAAATACTACAAAGGGGGTTTTACCTTTCCCATCAAAGATTGTATTAACCCTGGGATGAGATCAACATCATGCCTAGTCAATGCCAAGTTGTATCCAAGAGGGTAGTAGACTGATGTGTCTAAGACCTACTTATGTGTCGCATACCATATGGTGTAAAGGATCTAGTTCAATATAGCCAAATTCATAACAAATGAATTTGTGAAAAATGCCACCAAGTGCCACACCTCCAAGGGAGCTTTTATGAATGGATCCATCCTCATCCTTACCATCATTGAGGAGGTAAGAGTTCCAAATGGGGAGGGAAATAATTAATGGATTTTTCTAGAACATCATGGATCCCCGATGCAAAAGTATCAAGATTTCACCTACCCTACCTCTGCCAGCACAAAGTATAAATCATAGGAAATGAGTGGTGTACTTGATACATAGAATCCTTTGGGCTTGAATGGTGCATTCCTTAAGGGTTATCGAAGAGTTTGTTCAAAATGATGACTTTCACCATGATGAACCACTATTATGTAGTGTACCTAGAACTAAAAGATGGCACAAGGTTTAGGTGGATAAAACTACCTTATTCCTTCTTAGAAAAATACTTTAGCAAGGCATTACAATGAATCCATAATGCACAGTAGATAGAAATCTTAGTTGGAGAACTAGACATGGAGAGGTGCAGACTCAGGAGCTATTTTATTAGTACCAATGTGAAAGCCACCAAAGATGAGGAGGATGAATTGGATAAACCTGACATCACTCCCATCCTCAAATTATCACTAACTAGCTACATCCATAGGCTCTACTATGAGATGAAGCTAAGGAAGAAGGTAGCTCAATCATCCAATGTAAAAAGTAGCACCGACCCTCTGATTCGAATAGGAGATTAGGGGACCTCAACACTTGATGCAAGTAAATAACCCCCTAAGAAAAAAAGGGGGAAACCTTGCAGGAAATTTAGATGTGCCTGTAAAGGAAGATTAGATCATAAGGAGAAGCATCTACCTCAGAGATGCCAAAAAGGGGAAAGAAGACCAAGGTGAATGAGTAAAATCCCTCCTCTTTTATGCCTACAATAGTTATCTCTGAACAAGAGCTAGAGGATTTAGAGGAAGGAGAATGGGGGATAGGAATATATATTATGAAGGAGGGATCATCTAAGGAATGGACCACCTCTCCACACTCTCAACCTGAGCCAAAGAAGAAGAAGCTCAAGCTAAAAACCCTTGGCTAGGTAGAACTTTGGAAGGCACAGGCATAGGAGTTGAAAGAATAGGAGGAGATGGCTAGGGCAGGGGTGGCTAAGGAGGTTATTGAGATGATGGAGGTCAAGGTGATGAAAGGAGTGGAGCACTTGATGAAGGTAAAGGAAAGCAACCATGAATAAAAAGGGGTTGAGACTACCCCACCAACACATCAATAGATGAAGAGCTAAGGCACAAATGGAAGGCCATGGGCCTGAATCGACAATAAATTGAGGTAACACTAAAATTAGATCAAAAGCATAGAAAGAAGATAGAGAGTCGTATGTCTTAGGTTGACATTAATAAAATCTAGGCCGTTGAGATCAGAGCCAATGAATAAAAGTGCACCATGTAAAGGAAGGCTAAAAAGGAGAAAGCTACCATTCAAATGGAGCATAGAAAGAAAGAAATAGAAGAGGTGCCTAGTACCTCCACCAGGATAGCAGAGGAAGTTACATAGCAAACATGCCCATTGCCTGAAGGGGCATCTAGGAATGTAGAAGGCAATACCAGCCCTGAACAATAACAAATAGAAAAAAGAGATGGTGAAGAGAAAGAAGAAATTGGAAATGAAGAAGAACGCAACATAGACTCTAGCTGGGAAGAAGATGTGGCATAAAAAGAGAGTAATACGCTTTGGAATAGGGGTGAGCATAAGAGAGAAGTAAGGAAGATGACTACTATCTAAAAGAATACATGCCTCGAAAGGCAACAACTAGAATGATGTGCCACCAGGTATCTTGGGTGCTTGATGGCTTCATGGATGAACCTAAGTTTGAAGTTTTGACAAAATCAATTAGAAATCTTGTATAGCTAGAGAGAGGGTACTCTTACAAACTCCTCAATCCCAGAGACATAAACCCTGTGTGCTCTACTAATGCCCTGATCAAGATGGCATCTTCTGTGGCTCGTAAGAACATCATCAATGATGTTCAAGCCTAAAACTGAAAGAAAATAGTGAAGGATGCTTACAAATAACTCTAAGAAACTAAGTCCAAGCTCCAACAGATTTCCAAATGCATCAAAGAGGTAGAACCTTCCCTCTTGGACAACATAAGCTCTGAAGGAATGAATGAAATAGACCAAGTTTGTGCCTTGGTTGAACAAATGATCCTAAGGATGAAGCTAGTGTAGGAAGAACTAGAAGACCCTTGTGATTACCTTAGAATAGATTTGAGTGAGAAGCTTGAAAGGATTAAAGAGCTATGTGGCTAGATAAAGGTGCAAATAGAAGATGTGGATGCAATATTTTATAAATTCATCAACCCATCTAAATTTATTGATGCATGCCTGAAGAAAACAAAGGATGAAAAAAAGGCCTTAGTCTAACAAGCCATTACGATCAATAAAAGTGAGCACCCATAAATTATGATAAAAGTAAAAAACCTGAGCTCTTATTTAAAAACATAGGAAAAAGAATTAGAGGTGGTCTTATGCACCTTCTATACAAGCGCAAGTGGGCAAGGTGAAATTTTGAAAGGTGTAGTCAAAAGTGCCAAAGAAAATCTCAAGGCCTATAGAAGGGAACTAAAAAGTGAGGATGTGCTCGCTCTTGAGGCAGTATCCACCTCAATAGATGATGCCATTGAAGAAATGAAGATTATAGTCTAGGGCTTTGAGACATTCTGAGAAGGACTAGAAAAAGATGCACTTGAGTTTTATGTGCCTAGAGGCTAATCAACTAGTCCAAGATGAATTAGGATTTTTTATTGGGTAAATTGGCACCCTTTGTCCCTAAGTAGTGTCCTCATGCCAACATGACAAAACCAAATGTGAGGCAATATTGTGTATTAATTTCACAAGTTTTGTCTTGGTTATACAATTTGGAGGAATCTCACAAATACTTCCACTAGTCATCCAAGCAGTTGCTTCTCACCCAAATTTTGGATGGATGAATCTCAAAGTATGAACATGATGATAGAGTCATATATCCAATAGTTGAATAGAATCACAAGCCTTAAGGCTCACTTACCCAATCCTACACATGACGGCTCAGGGCTAAAAGAGCATGGAGGTATAAATGGTGGATTAAATAGGTGAGCTGCCATCACCTAACCATCCATCGGCACATGCCTACCCAGTTAGCTAGAAGGGTGGCCAGCACCTATAAAAAAAAGTGACCTCTAAGAGCAAAGTGGGGTAGAGAGACATCAATGATGATAAGGAGGTGACATAGTGAAGACTAGCACATATGTAATACAAACTAAGATGGCTTATGTTTATTGTTGGTAGACCCAGCCTTGACTAGTTGACACTCACCTATGAGATGCTGGATATGAAGGTGTCATGATAGGATGAGGTCCAAATTGATCTTGTAACTATCACTTTGAAATACAAATGAAACCAATCATTTATAGGGAATATGTGTTAAATACCTCCTCTAGTATAATCTTTAAGAATTAAATATAGTTCTGATATATATATATATATATATATATATATATATATATATATATATATATATATATGTTTTATGTTAGTATAAATGGTAATTAGATAAGTCACGTGAGGATCTGTGGAGCCAATGCTAGTTGACCATCGTGATGCATGGTAATCCATAATTAGGAATGACCCAGCTTGTACTTAGCACTAAGTGAACCCGACCCTATCAAAAGAAAGGAGCCAAGTAGCTGAAGAAAAGATGAGAAGGTCACCTGGACATCTTGACCCAGTTAGTGCCTAAATCAACTATCACATTATTTCCATCTGGTCCAAGTGAGGTGCACTAGCAAATGAATATAGAAAATGTCACTATTTCATGATGAAATGGACATCTAATTCATTATGTTCTTGTTTGATATGAAGAAATTATTGAATTCTAGTCTTGAGAAGCTTGTTCATATGGAAGGCCTTTATAAATTTAGCCATTAATTTCTTGAAGGAATGAATATACTTCTTAAGGAGGTGGTAATACAAATCAAGAGCTATTCCTTATAATATTTTAATGAAATTCTTGACAACAACCCCATCCTAGGTTAAGATAATCCCTGACAGTCATGACATAAGCCTTTACATGTGTAGTGGGATCTTTTTAAGGTCTAGTAGGGGATGTGGAAGAAGGACTACTTGTATGTTGAGATCAACAATTTTGTTAAGATACTCAGCATAGGTCCCCATGCTGTTAAATTCAATTTTTGATGTGGCCCAACTGGAGTAGAACGCTGGGATCACATAGGGGTTTCTTGGATAATCAAAAGGATGAATGGAAGAGGATTCATAGGGTGAAGTGGAATAATCCAAAAAATAGTTATCCAGTTGAGTAGACTTGGATAACATATGTAAGTATGGAGAAATATTATTAGATGTAGAATGATTGGTGATTTATTGAGGTGTGTATGTGGTTTGTACATAGCCTAAAGGAATGTAGGGTGGAACATGGTTAGTCTTAAAAGGAGTTTTGGTGGGAGGAATGTAACTTAAAGGGGTAAAGAGTGGTGAATTATTGGTCACCACTTTGGTTTGTGAGGGTAGAGTGTGGGTGAATACACCTCCAAATGGGGTTTGGATAGGATCTTAATAAGGTGGAATAATTTTAGATGTATTTGAGTTAGGTAATCCATGAGTAAATATGTCCTCAAGGTGTTGGTTAGAGGCATATCTTGGTGTGGGTGTATGATTTTGTTACGGTGGGAACATGTAAGCTTCTTGTTACAATAATTAATGAACTATTATTTAGACAAAGATAAAAGAAGAATGAACATAGATAGGAGGATTGGAGTTTATTCCTTGATTTAGAGACTCCTAGTTTTTTTCTAAATCATTAATGTTACCCACCAATGTATTGATGAGTTCATTTGAGCCCTTTATGGCATTAATTTTGGGAGCCTCCAATACAAGAAGGGTATAGGCAATATATTGGTTAGTGTGAATAGATTTATTATCGCTAGAAGCCTTAGAGGTAGCGGTTAAGATTTGTACTGGTGGGTGAGAGGCATTTTGACTCCTACCATGGTGATGTGTAGTTGCTTACATGTAGTTAACCTTGTCCTCTAAAAAAAGGATCCTACCTAGATATTTGTCATATCTAAAAAAATAATTCTACATATGGGTTCTGTAAGCTAATTGATGGTCTAGTTGCCATATGGGTTGTGGCCACACTCCTACTGAGATTCTTAACATTAAAATCATGATGATTACTATCAATTTTAGATACATCCTGCACCTCATGAATAGTATTTCACTCTTAGTTTGAGTATTGGTTTGATAATAATGTAAGATTGATGATCTACATTGATGTTAAAATTATGGTTGTTCCAACATACCAAATAAACCTCACCGAAGTTAAGCTAGCTCATATAGCCTTCTAGGCCAAGAGATATGCCTAAGTCTTGTCCAAACATATTATGGTGGTATAAATATACCTCTAGAATAAATGGAAGGAGGGGAGAATATGGAGAAGTTGGAAAGAACAAGGAGAATAAAAATATAAACACAAAAGATGATTTTTTTCACATCATGATCACCAGTTTGCATGCGCATGAATAACACAAGCTAAAATGTGCACTCGACTTCTTGAGGTCTATTCAAGATATCCAAAGTAATGGATAGATGATGGGTATAAATATAAATTAGAATGATTGTTTTTTTGTATGGGATTTGGGATTATAAGGGGCAAGGGATGCTCATGATGGAAATAAAATAATTATGTTGCATCATGTTACTCGTTAAGAGCATCTAACTGAGTGAAAATAGAAATACAAGGTCCTTCAGTACTGATAATGACAAGGAGGTGAAGCTCTTGATAAATAATAGGAATTCAAAAGTGGGAATGGTTTGGTTGAATTAATTGGGGATTTTGGTCGACTATGGCAGGATTACTATGCCATGTTAGTGATATACAAAAATGTGAATGATATATGATGAAGTTAGACCCAAGGACAAGAAAAGGGATGGAGATGAGAATCTAGGCCTAAATCACATTATATTGATGGCCTTAAATTTAGAGGAGGACTATGATTTTTGGATCATGGATTTGATCTTACTCCTCTAGGGAACTAAGAGTTCTAACAATGATATGGGTGATAGGTGCATAATGAAAAACCTAAATTATAAGCTTGACATTGATATTTGAGTGGGTGTTGATAGTAGGACTTGGTAATCTATGGGAGAAATACTAGCTCTATGGAGGTATGGATGTTCACAGAGTGTTATCTAAAAGGCTAAGTGAAATAATGTATAACTGTAAGAGCTTGTTGTAAAAGTTGTATGTGGTTGAACTTATTGTTTTATTACAAACAAGGTTTTAAGAATGCCCATGCTCACTCGTATGAGGATTTTGTTATTAACTTGTTTTTATTTTTTGGTAGTGTTTTAACTGAAAATGAAGTGAACTAATTGATAAAATTAAATGTCTAAAAAAAAATTTGATTCAATTTTTAATTCATGTAATACTAAAAGTCAAAATATAGACTAAGAAAGCAAATGCTAATTTTCTACCTTTTCTAGGTGCAAACTAAATGAAAGTATTTTTGTGTTTTCAGATTTTAGGTGAATGAATTTATTATAAAAATTGAGACGTTATAGTATGAAATTAAATAAAAAATCATATCTAAATCTTAAATAACAATACTACTAAGTATCTAAATATTCCTTTGCATATGCAAGCTAGAACTAGTTTTTTGGTGCTTATAGGTGAATTCACACTAAGTTTGAATGATTTATATCAAACTAAAATGAGTATCTATGTTATGATTTGATTATTTAACAAAATAAAATATAATTTTTAATTTACCAAAATAGGAAAACCAACACCAAAATGCTATCCTTTTACACCCCTATATTTAGCTATAGTTTTATGCTTACTATTTTGCGTGTTTGTGCATGAATAAGAGCTTGTTTTGAATTGAAAATTGATTGTTTTTGAAGATTAATCTGTTTGGTTTTGTTTTCTAACATCTACCTAGGTTTTCAATTAAAATCTATATGTTTTTAAATAATCTATTGTATGGTTGTAAATAATAAGGAAACTAACTAATATTTTTGATGAAAAGATAGAAAGAGAGAAGAATTATTTTTCCTATCTATTTATATTTTCAAAATAGAGATCTAATATACTTAAAGAAGTGAAACTAAACTAATCTAATTAATTGTAAAAAATAATAAAATTAAAACTGTAAACCCCCAACCTGATCAAGATGTAGACAAGCTAAAACCAAGAGATGTATTTATGATATGGTCCTCAGCATGCTAGCTCCTCCACTTAGAAAAATGCTTTCATAAACTCTATAGACAAGGAGAATGATAAAATAATATTATAAAAGGAACAATTTGAGAGGAACACAACTCCAAAAAAAAAAGAATAACTGATTGTGGTTGGTTAGTGCACCGATTGCAAAGATTTGGTTACAAATTCAATGACCCTTCTTGATTGAAATTGTGTAGTCTAACACATAAATTATTATAGTCAAAACTCAAAACAAAGGTAAGTAGGTTGTGGTTGTATAAAAATTTAAAAAATTCAACCTAAAATGCAAGTTTTTGGATTTAAAATTTGTCTAAAAATAAAATACGTGTAGAAAAGGAATAGAAATTGCAAGGGTGAGTTTAACTAGGAGTAGAACTTATGTGAGACTTAAAAATGATTAAAAATAGTAGGAAAAGTGAGTTGGGGAAAAGTGGAGGCAAACTCAAGTTGAAAAGAATAAGAAACATAAAAATAAGCATGCAAAACATGTGAAATCTTGAGTTTCAAAGGATAAATTTGGAACACAGACCAAATGTGATAGAACTACCCATGTTTGTAAGATGGTCCTTGTGATATAATCACTACATAGGATGATGGAACTGCTCTATTGGTGATAGTTATTTTATGATGATTGTTGAAACTGACACAGTATATCCATCACCTGAGAGGAAGTTCCATGATAGATTATGGTGGTTTTGTCATCGAGAGGGGCATTGGCATATCCTATAGAAGGTTTTTCAAACAAGCTAAAAGAGGCCACCCAAATCAAACAAAAAGAGAGGTTGAGGGTTCTAAGAGAGAGATAGGGTGGGAAAAGGACTAGTATGTTAGAGAGAATGTACTTCGAGCATAAATTAGATCACTACATCATCATTAGACATCATATTGAGAATGTCACACCATGCATATTTTGGGAGCATATAGTTTCTTGCATTTTTAGTTATTATAATTAAATGCCACATAAAATACATTATTTTTTGGGGTTTGATAAATCTGTAGTAAAAAATATATAAGATTTCTTTGAAGTATGCACCGATGATGCTACGTATTTTAAATAAATACAAAAAAAAAGGTTGACAATCACATGTATTTTGAGCAAGTTTAGTTTCTTAGTAGAGAAGTTGGTCTCATGCACCATTAACTCTTTTTTATCTATTTTCAAAACTCTAAAATCTCCAAGTTTCAATGTCCTTGCAACTCTTTATTGAGCTGCCATTTGATAACTCAATATGTCATCATTTCAATTAATCTCATTTGGAATTGAATTTTATTTTAATTTCATTTGGTTTTTATTTTGGTGGAATTTCAATTCATTTCGTTGCATTCAATTTTTCATTTATTTTTGATTTGCATACATTGGTATAATATTAAAGTGTCATGGTTATATGTTCTTGGAAATTCGTAACACTTTATCAACCATGGACATGGAGACAAAGAGGTGGGTCTATTTATGCACACACAAATATCCTATTTTCTTATTTGGAGTAAAAGCACAGGTGGGTAGAGAACCTTAAAAAGGCAATGTCCAACATTTAACACAAGCTTTATCTTTGTCATTTCATATTTCATATTCTTTAACTTATGTAAATTGTTTTCAAGGTGGATATCCCATGAACCACATTATTATTAGCTTTGTAAAATAACAACAATACCATATTGTATAGGGTTAAACATCATCATTCCCATGAACCACATCATTATTAACTTTTCACAATAACATCAAGACCTTGTTGTACATGTTCAAACATCATCTTTTTGGACCCAATTTTTTTAACAAATAGACGTACTATACTATCTTTTATATTATTCTTTTCAATCGCAATTACTAAAGCTATATCATAGAATATTATTTTAATGTAGGGCCATTGTGATTCATGCTTAAAAGGGTTATTACACAACTCACAAGTTTAGATAAAGATCTTGCAATTTGAGTTGTTGGGATGGCGGCAATTTTATTTTGTGTAAGGACATGCCAACCTTGTAAATACTCATAAATGTAATAACAAGTGTTGTGGCCCAATCTAGAACCATTGAAACCTACGTAAATACTAAGAATCTACTACAATCTCTTAATGTATGGAAGCCATTATAATAAATAAACGATTCATATTTGACACTATCACTATTACCAAAGTTACAATACTTTTATTCATCTCAAAGCAATGAAACATGAACTATACTAATGCATTCATTCAAAGAGAAACATAAAAACCACACATCACAACAATAGTGGCCATGCAGTTAGAGATTCCACAAAATTTAAATTTTAAAATAAAACAAACTTGGATTTCTCTAAATAATAATATAACTCTAAACAAGTCTCATAATTCTTTCACTCCAAACAGAAGGTACCATGCCACATCATGGCTCTTGTTTCATTTATAAACAAATTTTTAATATAAAAAATAAATTACATTTATAATTTTCCAACATTATGGAAAACTTTTTAAGACTAATGGGTGTGGAGTTGGAAAAAAACATTCATGTAGAGCTGGAACAATCAACTACATATTTCAACAACAGCACCTCTGGGTTATATATGTGTGTGTGGGGAATGATAGGCAGTGCAAATAAAATGTAATATTGTTTTATCAGCGTTACAATGATACATAGAGGTGATGTTGCCAGTTCACAAAATTTACCCTAAATTAGTATTAGGAATTTTGGTCATAGAGATCCAGTGGATGGCGGGGAATTGGAATGGCATGAAGATGCACTGCCCTTTGCATGGTAATACTGTATACTTCTGACATATCCAAAATTTGTGGAGAGACACCTTAAGGAAGACTCCAATTGAAGCAGTGTAGTAACCGTGCAAGGCCAAGATGAATCATGGACAGAGCTAAATTTGTTCCAGGGCATCCTCTCCTGCCTGAACCAATGGTATCACATCAAAATCTTGAACTTTCACATCAATTTTGTTTCCCAAAAATCTTTCTGGCTTGAATTTATTGGCTTCTTCCCAGGCAATTGGATCCCTTGCAATGGCCCAATCATTTACAATAACTTGAGTCTTTTCAGGTATTTGATATCCGTCTATTGTGGAACATTCCATAGACTGATGTGGAAGCAGCAGAGGAGCTGATGGGTAAAGTCGCAGTGTTTCTTTTACCACTGATTGAAGATATTGAAGATGAGGCAGATCATATTCTTCTACCATACGATTTAATCCTATTACAGAATCAAGCTCTTCTTGACACCTCTTCATTGCTGAGTAATTTGAAAGCAATTCTGACCTTGCCCATTCCAACGTACCTCCTGAAGTATCTGTAGCTGCAGTCAACATGCCCTGAAAACAAAATTCTGATGTAAACTCATAAAAAATTACACTGCCAATGGAGTGGATGAGAGTTGAGCAACCTTAAAATTCAAAGGATAGCTCTCCTATGTTATCAGAAACCAGAAATCTGAAATGTAAATGTAAATGCAACTGCGATGTAAGTGAAAAAAAAATTGGCTAATCTTTACATATAAGAAGAGTGTTTAAATATATACAAATCACATATATTTAGATAATTAAATTGTGAAAAAAATATGTGTATTATTATTTTTATAAAATAATTATTAAATTAAATATATTAAAAATATATTATTTTATTTATAAATTTTATATAAAATTAAAAAGAAAAAATAAAGATTGAAACGGTTAAGAAACAATGTTTCCAAAAAATTACTGATTTTTTATTTTTAAATTAAAAAAGAAAAGAAGATATTAAATTTCTGATAAAATAGAAAGGGTTGTAGTTCTGATTGGTGAGGATGATGGTTGTTTATATCCATTTATCAGGGTACAAATCCTTCTAGATACTTGATATGGAGAGTCAAACCGTTTAGACTAAGATCGTACCTCTTATTCGTGACTCCTTCGTTGAAGAAGCTCACTGATTTAGATGTACGTTTATTCATCATTATAATCTATTATATATTTATTTCTGAAATATAAACTGAAATGCTGACATTTTATATAATTTAATGACTCTATGTGAAAATTAGATGTTAAAACACTCACCTCCCCAAAAAAACTGATAACAGAATTTTATTTTCTTTCTTTTTTAAAAAAAACCCTGAACAATATATAATTTTCAAAAAAAATATAAACGAAAAAAACAGAAACAGGAGTAAATAAACAGAGCCTTATCAGTCAATTTCTTCTCCCGAAAATCCACTGCATTAAACAGAAATAAACAGGCAAGAAATTAACAAGCAAGAGGATGCCAAACACAAAAACGTTAATCATAATTTCATTGGATATATATTATTATCTTGTAAAAGAGCATCTGACCAATCGTTTGTGGTAAAACGTGTTGCAAGGGATTTGGTCGGGAGTGGGGCTCTCCGTGAAACGGTGTCGATCTCTTCTACGTTCGCCAACTAAGTATCATGGCCGGCCCAATATCATTTAAAAAAGAATTATGACGTAGTTAACTTGATTCATTTGGATTTGGGTCTTGCAAGACTGGTTGGTTATAATTAATTGATTTTTTAAAAATATTATGGAGTTGTCTTTAAGATTTTATGGGTATAATAAATCGATCCATTTTTAAGTAATAAAAGTTGTATAACGATTAATCACTATTATATTTGTTGGAATATAATTATGTAGATGTTTTTAAAGTAGTATATGATTTGTTAATTAAAATTGTTTTAATAATAAGAAAGATATATAATAAAACGAAACATTAATTGAATTTATGTAATAATTGGAACATAGAATTATGAATATTTTAAGTAAAGTGTAAGAAGAGTCATGATATGGCTTTAGTATTATTGCTTAGAAGAATGTTTAGATTGAAAGAGTTTTGAGACTTGTTTAATAATGTTTTGAAACAAGTTTACCTCTATACGCAAACGAATTAGAGTATAAGCCATATTGTATTGAGTTTGATATCTGTAAAATCCATACAACTTAGGTTAGAATGATGGTGTCAAATATGAATTGATCATCCATTATAATGGCTTCCACAGATTAAGAAAGTGTAGGGGGTCTATTTATTACATTTTTTGAGAGTTTGGAAAGAAAGTGTTTGAACTTGTGCAATACAATATTGTTATTATTTTAGAAAATTGATAATAATGGGGTTCATAAAATATCCACGTAGCAAACAATTTGCACAAGTTAAAAATATGAAATATGAAATGGAAAGAATAAATCTTGTGCTAACATCGGCACTACCTTTTTATAACTTACTACTCGCTCATATTTGGATAAATTCATTTAATCGTATATATATCATATAACCTATTACTAATTTTTACAATACATATATGATTTTAGTAATTTAAATGTTAAAAACCAATCAATTTAACCAACTATATATATAGACGTGAAGAAAAAGAAACCTCATTATTATTAACATTTTTTTTTTTAACTATTAAACATATATTAATTAAAATATTAAAAACCAATTAACTTAGAGAAACATATACATAGACATGGAAGAAACATAGTTAACATTTTTTTACTTTAATTTTTTTTCAAACACATTTATCATTTACAAAGACTTATTTTTCAAACATATAAGGTTTATTTATTCTTAGTACATGTTCATCCCATTCCGATCTACTCATTTTGTTGAGAAATCTCTCTTGATTATTAATGTGATGGAAAAGTGACAGGGAATATTGACAATGTGTTTAGATATTAGGGGGCTACAAAGTTAAAATCAATGTGATCTTTTATTTTTGATTTTTAAATTATAGTAATTCTTAGATATTAAGAATATGAAATAATGTGAAGGATGATTTCGAACTCTTGTTATATAGAGAGAGAGGATGGGAGAAATTAAGAATAAATCATACAAATTAGTTTATATAATTATGAAGTGATCTTATTTAATCATAAATTTATTAATTCTTTTTAAGGTAGAGAATTATAAGATTCACTTTCCAATTACATGATTTTTTTCCAACCAATCAAATTGTTTAAAATATATTAAAATATAATTACAATTTTTTTATAAGTTTGAATCTTAAATAATAACATATTCTTAAAAGTGTTATCTGAAAATATTCATCTAAATTTAATACCATTAATAAAAATAATATACATACTTTTAAATTGTCAAATCCTAATTATAACACATTCCATTATATTTAATATAACTGTAAATATTTTCAATTTAATATCTATAAAAAAAATTAAAAATATAAACTCATTAATACCAAATACACCTTCCAATCTCCAAAGAATGGGCGTCACAATAAACAAATATACATGTTTTTATTTCTATGTGATTCTTAACTTTTCCCCAAAGAAATAATGCCTTTAACCATTGTATACATAAACTTGATATACAACCATGTTACCACCATTAATATTGTGGCTTCGCCATTCAAGAAGATAAACATGATTTATAATTTCCATCATGACAAGTGGAGGTTGATTCCTCAAGTGACACTACTTCCCACGAGTTTAAAAGGTTCTCCCAAATCAAAAAAAATTAGTTACCGATAAAAAATTTTATATATATATATATATATATATATATATATATATATATATATATATATATATATATATATATATATATATAAACTCTTAATAAATATTTTCGTGTCAAATTTATCATAATATTTATGTGAAACTATGGTAAGTATCATGTGAAACCATTACATAGTGTGTGTTTACAAAGTATGATAGTATTTATGTGAAACTTATCCTTCGACACATAGTATTTACCTGGATTTATGTGAAACTATTACGGAAATAATTATTTATCATAGTATGTTTTATTTATTAAAAATCTTCAATTATTAATATTTGTTTTGTAGGTAACATTGTATCAGTTTTCCAATTAATTTTGCATTGGAAAATATGTATATCCAACTTTCTAATATTTTTTAAGTGGTAAATGTAATTTCAAAAATTTAAGATTTAAAAATTATTATTTATCTCACTTTTTATTAGTTGTTATGATATGATGCTACTATTTTTCTAGGAAAATAGGTGAATTTCAATTATGAAAAATGCAAAAAAATTATATTATCCATTCCATTGTAAGAATTAAATATGAACTATAATTTTAAAATATGGAGGAGGGACAATAACAATGACAGTTTGAATCTAGTTGACATAGGATGGGTTTACTGTGGCTCTTTAAAAAACCAACACCACCACCACAAGTAAGGCACTGACACCATAAGTGCCATGTTCCATGATATTGTGAAAAAGTAGGACCTAAAATGCCAACTAACAATGTTGAATCTAGGTCACAAAACATATTTTTCCTCTAAGGATACTATCATCAGTAGGATTTACAAGCACCTGTTTGAAATGCCATTGGCTTCTAGTCCAATACTAAAATTAGAGTTTTTCCAATGATATCCCAAAAAAGGAAGGTTGAGTTACCGTAGTTTCTCTTAAAAATAGTTTGTCCTTTATTCATTTTGGTTCTGTATACAGCGATTTACATATGAAACTATATTTAAAATAATAATTTTAAATTGTATATAGTATATTTTTACAATTCACTACATTCAAATCATTAGAGTTTATTTTCGAGATATTTTTTATATAATTATTTAAGTCTTTGGACAAATTGATTCAAGTACCGTTAATCAAAATTATAGCGAAGTCCATCGACACCTAATGTTTCTAGGAAAATTATTCATGTTTTTTAGTACCTTATATTCATCGAGGCAATAACAAACTCTATGAGACCGCCATGTCATCAATTTTGTACGGAAACAAGATAAAAATTAAATTTAAAATAAAATTATTGTGGACTTGTGAGTTACCTAAGCTTTGTTGGATGGCCCACTTATGGTCCAAATAAGCAAGCATGCTAAACAACGCTTTTTGGACTCATGACAATTTCTCATTATCTGCGATATAAACTATAAACTGCAAACCACTTTAATATATGCCAAAAAGTCTAGGTAAGAAATTGGGTCTATGGCATTCATATTTTTAAGCTCATCATAATGCCACTGTGGGAATTTAAAGACTGAATGCTTCGATGATGTATATTGATCAACAGCGGTCATATATATATACAAAGAGGAAACGACTAACAGAACCGTAAGCCTGTAACCATTTTGCCACCTAATCTGCCAATTGACACATCTAACTAACGCTATAACAGATAAGCTGTAATCGATGCTATAACTAAGCGCCGAACTACTAGTTACATTAATAAAACAATGTAATATACCAAATTTTGCCAACATTTTCTCTTTTATTACCTTTTTTTTATAAACATCAAATTTTCTAATAGTGGTCCACTCTTTATTACAAATAATGTAAAATGATTTACACTCTCCGTGTAGCCTGCTCATTTTCTGAGGTAACATTTTATCTTGTGGATTCAAGGTTTTGGTGTCACCTTGGTTTTTCCTTGCAGGATTACCAAAACCCTGGAAGTAGATTTACACTCTCTGTGTACCCTGCTCACTTTCTGAGGTAGCATTCCATCTTGTGGATTCAAGGTCTTGGTGTCACCTTGGTTTTTCCTTGCAGAATTACCAAAAACCTGGGAGTGATAGGAACACGTCTCCCTGCTAACACCTTCGATGGTTCCCTAGATTACGAGGATTACCACAAACCCATATAGTTTTACACTACAGATTGACTATGAACCTGGAGGTTTTTACTGCACTTTGGTGGTTTCTCAAATTACTACAAACCCTTTTCCAAGAACCAAGTGCTACTTTAGTGCTTTTGCTCCCCACAATATTCTTTTTTATGTGGTACCAAACTAAAAAATAATGCTTAGTACTTTATTGAAAAACAAATTGCAAAACATAAACCAACACACCAAAAATTGTCACCATAGCAATAATGCGACCCCATCGTAGGTGACTCATAAAAAGATGCCTGTTGTCCTCCAGCCTTTGTGTGTCCTCCATCCTACAATTGAGTGTTGCTATATGTCTCACAACATGAGAGTTAAAGTGAAGGCTACCTCATCAGATGACTCTTCACTTTCATCAGTATCTGTTGGATGTTCTACTTGAGCAATATTAGCTTCATTGTGCTTGAGTTTCCCTTTGAGAACATATTTTGCTCGAACATAACAGTCCCATGTTGTATGACCTTTCTTCTTGCAATACTGACATTTTAGCTCACTTTTGTCAATATTGAATTTTTTATGAAAGTTTCAAGAATATAATGCATTCTCGAGTTGCGAAATATCTTCATCTTCTACAGGTATCTTTTTGTCTTCCGCTAGTAGTGCTGCAATCATATCATCGAGAGATTGTGATGGTATTTGGCTAAGAGTAAATACAATATTACTATATTTAGATGGTGGACTATTCAATAGAATAGCTTTTGCATCTTGATCTTCGACATTAGTTTTTACCTCAGCAAGTTGCCTAATAAGAGATTTCATATTGTTTACATGGTTGGACATAGTAATTTCATCATCCATTTTGAATCTATATAACCCCAATTTTAGTGAAAATTGAGCATTTACCGCTTTTGCACCAAACAAGGTGTTGAGTGTATTCCAAATTTCTTTGGATGATTTTTCTAAATCCATATGATGGAACTCGGAATCGGAAAGTTCAAGACCAATAATAGCTTTCACTTTGTCATCTCTTGTTTTCCACTCCAATAATTTTATTGCATCAGTGGGTTGTTTCTCATCTCCATTTACGATTCCCCACAAATATTTATGCATCAATTGCATTTGTATTTTAACCTTCCATGTATGAAAGTTTAAACCAGAATATTTCTCTATGGGAATTTGAATTTCCATCTTGAAACATATATCTGAAAAACTAGTGAGTTTTGAAATTTTGTATTAGAAAGGTGTACCTTTTAGGATTGTGATCCGATCTTTGGATGTTATAATGTACACTTTCCAGGATTGGTATGTTTGAATTCACTCTCTTCGTTTTTGTTGTGTCCTTGGCTGAACTCTACTAGATTGAATTCTACCAGATTGATATGCTCCTAGTGCTTTAGATAGAAGGAAATCTTAATGCTTTTGACCAGCTTCTCTCCACGTCTGATTCTTTTTAGCCGTAAGCTCAAGCTGCTATCATGCTTAGGACGTTGATTCTTCTGCTATTATGCCATCAAACTTCAACGTTCTTCCACCTCTACAGGCATCAACCAATTCTTGGCCATATTATCTCTTTAGCTATGATTTACACGCTTCACTCTTGTTGCAATATTTAGGCTTCTGCTGCATACTTCCACCAAACTTCACTCACTTCTATGTTCACCACTAAGTCAGCTTCCTCTACCATGTGTCGATCACTTCTTGGGCATCGATTAGCACTTCAGATCTAGCAACTCAGACTTCCTTACGACGGACTGTTTTGTGTCATATCTCTCATTAGGCGACTTCCTTTCTTGGCATTTGGTATGCGCTCTGATACCAATGTAGGAATTTAAAGACTGAATGCTTCGATGATGTATATTGATCAATAATGGTCATATATATATACAGAGAGGAAACGGTTAATAGAACCATAAAACTGTAACGACTTTTCTACTTAATCTGCCAACTGACACTTCTAACTAACGCTATAACAGTTAAGCACTAATCAACGCTATAACTGAGCACTGAACTACTAATTACATTAATAAAACAATGTAATATACCAAATTTTACCAACATTAAACTTGCCAAAACCGCTATTGGAAAAGTAAAGCCCCAAAATTGTTGGTTTCTAATGTGGCACGCAGTTTCTGTCTCGTGACATGTCAATTGCTACGTAATGGTTATCATGGGTTGCACTGCTAAAATAGCAAGGCAACTTTAAAATTGTCATGCAACACACTCTCCACAACAGTCTCTCTAATGTATCGAATGTATTTGCATTAAATGTCTAAGTTGGAGACACATGGATGCCAATGCTTTATACCAAAAAAATTATAGACCCAATCCCAAATGTAAAGTGGATAGATAAAATTTAAGGTAGGACACGTGAGCTACATTTCAAATATTGACGAAAAAAGCTTCGAAAACTTTTAATGTTTCCATAAGCTAATGGCCATTGCATTGTGAACTTGTGACTTAGACATTTTATGTATTTGTGCATGTGCACACATATGCCATGCTTAATCATATCCAATGTGTTTATCTCTTTAATTTCCAACATAGGTGTGTTCATGCATACATATAATTTATATTATAGTAGATGCATTATCGAAGGAATTCATTATCACTCCTCCATAGATTCAATTTCATGTAAATAAAAAATAAGAAGTTTGCAAAAAACAATCACCAAATCTACCTCTCTACAAACTATATTTCTTTGATTCAATTCTCTACAATATCCTTGTGTTAGTTGTCACATAGTAATATCATTCATGCTAATAAATATTAAGTGACATGATGCATTTTTTCAATTGTCATCATATATATAAATTCATTTTGTTTTATTGTTGATTTATCTAATTGGACATATAAATTCATGTTAAAACTAAACGTATTCATGCTTATATATTTGTGTATCTTTTTTTTTCATTAATCTAAATGTAAAATAAACTATATGGTTACAAACTAGGCCTAATTCTAAATGTGTTCAAAAAAATAGTATTCATTTTTTGAGGTAGTTATGATGGGTCGCACCATTGACATCTATTTTTTTGTCAGTTTTCAAGATCTATTTACTTGTAAAATTAATATAAATTAACTATTCGTCGAAAAATTATAAAAAATATAGGTTACAAACTAGATGATCTTATCTAAACTTTTATCAAATGGTTTTAAATAATACTAAAAAAATGAGTGGCCGCACGGTTAGCTATTTACTATGTTTTCCTGAAAAGTAAGAGTTCTCATTCTAATTTTAGATGTTTGACCTAGTTATACTTAACCAATCTTTTTTAAAAAAATAGTGTTTTACAAACTAGATTCAAAATGCTACGATTCATGTTCTTACATCATCCTCGAATTTTTAATATAACCATCTCAAATTACCTACATAAATTTAGACATCTCAATTTTCAAAAAATACATATCCACAAGTAAATATTTTTATCCACCAACTTTATACACTTACCCAAACATGAACATGAACCTATCTACAACATATAATTTTTATAAATAAAACTATTATACACATATATTTACAATATATAACATACCACATAAACTAAACAATATATTAATTGACCACAACTTAATGATAATACTACTTCACCCAAGATTCTATCAAAAATATAATGAGTCATGAAAGAACAACAAAAAGACTTACATTAAATAATACTTTAAACTAAACCGAGTTAACGTCACCTAATTGACAACTCTAAAAGCTATGACAATTAAATGTTAACCACAAATACTTAACAACAGTCAAGGAATTAAAACATTCCACTTAAAACTAGACATTTGTTGAAACTGTGGGCTTTTGTAGTAGGTCGAGTTGGAGGTGATCGAGGTCGGGGATGGAGAGTCGTCACGAGCAGATTCGAACAAAAACCAAAATAAGAACCGAGACGTGTCGCTATGAACCGAATGCCAATGCAAGCTTCAATATCCAATGAAAATTCGTCCATCCCACAAATCAATGCAGATCAGACCCAATCACGTGCTCATTTAATTCAAAATGATTTCACTGTCGCGTCGGGCGGTGCAAAGCCAACGATGCAGATCTGAGACGAGATGAATGCACAACACGTTGGCCTATAGAGACAAACCAATGCAAACTAATACAGAACTGAAAATGACAAACCCTCAGATATGTAAAACCTGGAAATCAGCTTTTCTGACTGTAAGGAAGCGTTGACAGCTCTTTGAATGCTCAAGTAAACAAATGGCGGATAGGGCTAAGTCCCTGCGGGACGCAGAGGATTGATTGATATGATGATTGAGCAGAAATGGATACTAAAATTTTGACATTCTGATAGTGATGTCACATAGTAGTAAGAAAAAGAGGGGTTATTGGTTTGATATCTATAGTTTTTTGGATCGGTGTTTATAAAATAAATAGTAAAGTTTTGATAGGGATTTTTTTTTTGATATAAAGAAATCACTAATAATTAGTGATTTTGGAATAATCTTTTTTTACATGTAATTAGGATTGCAATTAAATTAGAAATGAAATTAAAAAATAATTTATAATAAAATGTATAAATTTCTAACATAACTGTTTTTGACAAGATACATTAGTTAAAGTGGGCTGGATGTATTCTTTAAAAATAAAAATAAATAATTTACAAATTTTGAGAGTTTTATTGTAAGCAATAGAAGAGGCACTGCCAATGTTAGATGTGATTCTACCAAACATTGACACAAAACAATTACTCGAGGTAAAAACAAGGAAATGGATTGATAAGCACCCACCAAAAGGTGAGTACAAAATATTCTAAAGTAGTTTGTAAATTACAGATAGCATGATTTCTTTCGCCCGCCATTCTTGCAAATTCAAATGACAGAAATAAGAAAAAAGAGGTTGCATTTTAATAATTAAGCAAAGCATTGAAGCACCTCGCTTATTTATTACTCACGAAAACTGGAAGCTACCTGCTTCCCCCTTTTCAATATAATCAATGGCCTCTTGAAATTCCTCGCCATCAAATCACATGTAGATCAGTAAAATAATATCATATTGGTCATGATTTTCTCGTTAAGAAAAAATTAGTTGAACTACCATCAAAATTTATTTTGAAGTGTGGGGACAACTGACCACATCCTTAAGTTTTTATAAGTGGTGCATCTCTATGTTTTTGATCCCCAGGAAAATTGAGAAAATTTAAAAATTAGATTAAAATTACCTCTATGGTTGAAGGGAAGTGAAGGCCCTGACGCATTTCTATAACCATAATGTGAACCTATCGGAATATTTAGGTTCAATGAAGGTCTCGAGTCGGATTTGGGGGAAAATGCATGGCCTACATTTTTTGGCTTCTTAATTCTTAAAAATTCTAAAAAAAAACAAAATAAAAAATAAGTCAAATGTGGTTGCACCTAACATGAAATAAAATATGTAATTAATTAATCTGGAGGTTTATACAGTGAACGAAGCTCGTAGATTCATCTTACATAAAGACAAAATGACATATTTCATTATAAACAATCTGGTTTTGAATGGTGGCAGTTTGGTAGAGATGGTGGTGCAGATTGGTTTAGTAGCATATGACGTCATTGCTTATTAAACGCAGGGAATAGACTTGAAGCGGCTCGCATATGTCTTTTCCAAACATGGAGATAAATGCATATTTTTAGTTTGTTGAAAGTGCAGAGGGGCTTTCTATGTTAATTGAATTCCTTCACTGAAATGGAATGCAGTTTCGCTTGAGTTGAAACATCTGAGATAAAAATAATTGTGGCGATGTTGCTCTTGTGCTGAGTTAAAGAAAAGAAAAGAACTGAACTTGATATGGCAACAATGTTAATATTGTTGGATGAAAAGGCCACTTTTGGAGGTTCGAACCCTGGACATGGTGATAACAAGGATCGCATGAAGCCAATGAAGAAGGCAAAGATCAACAGAATGAATGTTATGTTCAATCTCATTTAAAATGCTGACATGTATGGTCTCAGAAGAAAACTCCCCATTCTCATGCCTTTTGTATGGAAATTGCACATGTTCATGCTCTCTCTCTTTCTCACCTTTGTGCTTGTACTCATGGCAATCACCAGGACGGCCAAACATGAAACATCTATTGCTTTTTATATGAAAAATTCCACCCTTTTTTGTCAAATCAAGTCTCTGTATTAGCATAGTCATCTCAAACTCATCCTCTTGACCTGGCAAAAGAAGACGAGGCCCTTGTTGTTGCTTGTCGACTTCCTCTTCTGTAGTGAATGCATTCCTACAATCTCCCAAGACAGAAAGACAAACGAGAATGAAAGAAGATTTGAGGTTAGTTTGGATGTCTAATTGTTTGGGACCTAGTGAAGAACACATTGCCTCCACAGTGGAATAAGGAGTGGGGTGGAGGTCAAATTGATGTTCTAAGTAGAGGGAGTTGGTAAAAAAGGTTACTGTGTGTCCACAAGATAGTGATGAAAATCACCACTCATTAGTTTTGTTACATGTAACATTAACACTTTTCTTTTAGACAGTTGCTTTTTAGAATAGAGCATTTATTTTATATTCAATATTAATTCACCTCTAAATTCATTTTTTGTTATAGTAATTAAATGGATAAGAGAATAACATGCCTATATCACTGGTAATATTCCCTTCAACGCTCAAATTTAGCCCACACTAGGAGGGAAGATTGACCATCTTCACCCTACACTTCTTATTCTCAGCACATTGCATTA